>CAUOFW020005835.1:248952-336783 GCA_963454935.2 Ilex paraguariensis
TTATCAAAATAATATTTTTTGATACTCCGTCTTTTTTTTTTTTATCTATTCTTGTGATGGTAAATGAGAAGTTTATAGTTTTGAAGGGGCAAGATATTATAGAGTATACCTCAGAGTAATGATTCTAGCATGTGACAAGGCCATGTGTGCATATGAAATGTGAACAGTTCATTGTAATAACAATATCAGACCAAGCTAATAGAGGTCGATCTTGGGATCAAAGACCGACTCAATTGATAAGGCCGAGCTATATTAAGGTTTGAACAGCTCGGCCCGAGTTAGGCGATGTGATTGCTAATCATCCAGAAGACTGAGAAGATAAGATAGGAAAGTCGTTGAAGTCACAACGTACATCATCCATGATTCCGAAGAATTAGTTGATTTGGGAGCGTTGGAGAGATTTTAATAAAAAAATAACCGAAAGTCTGGAATAATGGAGATGTACCACCTCACTTTGCAAGTAAAGGAAACCCTAGAGGAGAGGATGTCTTATATAAAGGACCGGAAGTGTCTAAGAAAAGGTACGCATAATTTTTTCTACAATTATCCTTGTCCCAATACATTACTGACTTAAACATTGAAGCACTTCGGTTCTAGGCAGTTTGTTTGCTTTGTAGGGGGAATTGAGCAATATACATATACTTTGATGATAACCTAAAAACCATGCTTGTGTAAGCTAATCTTTTCATCCCTTATAATTGGCGCCGTTTGTGGGAAGGTCTCGAACAAAGAAGCAATGTCAAAACTAAAGAGCACTATTAGATCTTTGGTAAATCATTACGCTGACCAAGATTCTGATCAAAACTATAAGGTTTCCTTCCTCTCAGATGGTGATATTTGGGAGAATGCATATGAAAAACGAGACAAGCATCATAACGATGATAGATTTTCAGTGGCAAGTTTCAAGTTGGACGATGACGGTAGTTAGGACGATCCACAACGGGATGGATCCCTTCTGCTGAGGGGGACAATCCCGCACTTGCAAAGCTGATCCAATCCTTAAAGAATCGATTGGATGCACATGATGCCATATTCAAAAAGTCGTACAACAAAGAAAAATCACTTAGATGGGAAAATGAAGCATTGACAGATGAATTGAGGACGTCCAAGGAGGAAAGTGTCCCTGAAAGAGAAGGAACCTATATTGCCAACGCAAGGACCGAGCAAGGCCATAGGCATCGAGGTAGAACCCCCAAAAAGAAATAGACAAAGAAGAATAGAGAACTCCCAAGAGACAAATTATAGGAGAAAGTCTCATTGCTCAGAAAACCAGGAGGACGCCTAGAAACAATTCATTATGGAAGAGCTCAATAACAGGTTGAAAAGACCTGAGTAGAAATCAACTAGGGAGTTAGCAAGGAGGAATGAAAATTTCACCTTTTTTCTTGGTGGATCGAGCAAGGGAGGATCCCAAGTAAATTCACCCTGAATTTCAAGTTATATGATGACAAAACAAATCCAACTACCCATATTCAATATTACAAGCAATTAATGACGGTTTACAGAAAGAATGAGGCCTTACTTTGCAACATATTCCCTAGCAGCCATGGAGGTTTGAGAGTTAATGGGACATTATTCAGCGTGCCCATTAGAAGTTGACAAGTAGACTAGGACTGGACCCGCCGCCAAACATGTTGTCCCCCGAGCTTCTAGGGTTTGAGAGAGGGACTTGATCATCAAAGGTTTGAAATGGGAGACGAAAGAGGTCCTGATCCCTAACAAAGATTGACCTCCACCACCATATTTCCCGCCGCATAAAGAAGGAGGATTCTGGAGTAAGGTCCATTGTCTCTGTCAAGGAAAGGTGGCCTACAAGGAACATAGACCGAGGGATCAAATGGCTAACGTCAAAGAATCCCAATTTAGATAGGTAACTTTGGTCACGTTTGAATTCACATTGCCAGGAAATCCCCCTTTGGCTAGCTGGCATGGTGATGCAATAGTGGTGGACGAGTCAATCAGGTCCGCTTTAATTTGCAACATTAGGAGATGGTGATGCCCAAAAACGGTGATTCTCCCTCCAATCAAACATAAACCAACCCTGAATGTCACATGCTTCTATACAAGCAACTCATGTCCTTCTATGGTACCAATGAAAATCTCTTTTGCTGAGTTTTCCTGATAAGTCTTGGAGCCATTATCATGAAGTGGTACAAGGGTTCCCCCCCCCCCCAAGTGCATTCCACCATGGAAGCAAATGTCTGACCAGTTCACGACCCGATTCATTACCAGCAATAAGAGCCCAAAGGATATTGGTACTCTCTTAACCTTGCGTTGAAAGGCAAGGGAAACTCTTGAGTAGTGTGACCCCAATTAATAAATATGCCAAAGTTAAGGTCAATTGATTAGAGTCAATGATAAAGGGTCCACTTCAAAGAACAAGAAAGGCAAGACCATGCTGGGAAGAAGGCAAGATCATCCCAAAGCCCCTTGGAGGTGTCTTTCAAAAGGATCCACACGATTTGAAAAGAACCTATCTACAAGATGCTACAAAAGATCAAATAGGATGCTTTCAACAAGTGACCACTGAAGATGCAAGGTGATCTATCTACAATGAAATCCACTATTCGATGCTGTTATCATTAGGGTAAAAAGCACCTCATGGAGGATTGCCAAGTTTTCAAAGCCTTTCTTAAGAAATTGGTCAAGGAGAATCACCTAAGTGAGTTCATAGATGATGGAAAGACTTGGGAAGAAAGGCAGTAGTATGATACATATAACAACAAGGCGACCATTGTCATTCATGTGATTTATGCTTGCCCACATGAGAGGCCAACTTGCAATTCTCTCCGAGCCAACCTATAGATGGTGGCCCAATCCAAAAGGATAGATGACTGAAAATCTAAGGATCAGATCTCGAAGAGGGCTCACATAAATGCAAACTCCATTTTGTTTATAGGAGTCGATCTTGGTAGGGTCATCCTCCCTCAAGAAGAAGCTCTGATTATCACCTTGTAGATAGGGAAATTTGAAGTCAAGAAGATATTGGTGGACTCAAGGAGTTCATCAAAAGTTATGTACGAGAACCTTTTTCAAAAAATGTGATTTGGCCCAAGGGACTTGAATCCAGTGAAGAACCCTCTGGTGGGTTTCAACGAGTCATATGTCATTCCCTTATGTAATGTTAGTCTTCTAGTGACTATTGGGATTGTCACTCTGCTAGTAGAGTTTGTTGTTATTGACACTGATTCCCTTTACAATGCCAGCATGGGTCGGACCTAGCTCTATACTATCAAGGCAATCTATTTGTCATACCATTATAAAATCAAGTTCCCTGTCCCCTGGGGATTATAGGGATTAGAGCAATTAGGCTGCACCCAAAAGCTATTTCTATGTTGCTATGAAGATGGGACTCGCGGCTAAAGCCAAGGGGGCTGGACCCTAAGACTATGCTCTATTAAAAAAAATCAAATTTCAGTTGGCGTGACATTGATGAAACTTGGGGTGAACTAGCTGACTAAGCAATGAAGGAATTAACAATAGTGTACCTCTATCTTAGGGGCAAGGACGAGTAGGAGGAGATGTTTGAGTTTCTTCGTAAAAGCGTTGATGTTTTTGCACCCCCGTATGAGATGAAGGTGATTGATCCCAAAGTGATTTGCCATCAGCTCCATGTTGACCCAAACTTCATTCCAATCAATTAAAGGCTACACAGGTCAACCCTTCACCACACCTAGGTGGTAAATGAAGAGGTGGATAGGCTTTAGAAGTCAAGTTCATCAGAGAAGTTCAATTATTAGAGTCGCTATCAAAGAAGTTTAATTCTCATAGTATCTGTCAAGTAAGAAGAACGAAAAATGATTGGTATGTGTGGACTTCATAGAACTTAACAAGACTTGCTCAAAAGATGACTATCCCCTACCAAAAGTTGATTAGTTGGTAGATGTAACTTTGGAGCACGAGCAAATGCCTTTCTTGGATGCTCCAACGAGATAACACCAGATCCCTTTTTACGCCCTTCACTAGGAAAAGACCTCCTTTATTAACCTTAAGGGTTTACTGTTACAAAGTGATGCATTATGGTTTGAAGAATGTGGGGCCACCTATTAAAACCCAATGAATAAATTGTTCAAGTAGCAAATTGGAGCTGCCATGGAGGTTTACATAAATGACTTGCTTATTCAGAGATAGTCTCAAAAGGATCACCTAAGGGATCTAGGGGAGACATTCTAGATACTTAGGTATTATGGCTTAAAGTTGAATGCATCCAAGTGCTCTTTTGAGATTAGCTCAGGAAATTTTCTCAATTATTTGGTGACCTCACGGGACGTCAAATCAAAATCCGACCACTTTCCAAGTCCTTCGACAAGTGCAAAGTTTCTTCTAGGCTCTAAAGAAGGATTGAAAAAATTTATGGGAAGAAGCATGTGACTAGGCCCTAAAGGGGATCAAAAGATACTTGGATTGGTCCCCTACGCTCTCGGTGTGAGAGCCTGGGATGACTCTCTACCTTTATCTAGCAGTCTCAGACTATGCAATTAATGAGAGCATTGGTGAGAGAGCAACCTTCAGAGGAGAAGACAATTTACTACATAAGAAAACCTTCCTTGATGAAGAGATGAGGTATCTACCTTTGGAAAGGGCAACCCTATCCTTGGTATCCACCAGTAAGAAGTTGAGACATTACTTCCAAGGTCACCTTATCATTGTTCTTACTGACTAACTATCAAATATAATATTTTGGAAGGTAGACCTCTCGGGGAGAATTGCCAAATGAGAGATTGAGCTTCCATAATTTGACATTTATTACTAGCCTATGGTCTCTATCATCTCCGAGTTCACACACCCCAAACCAAGTCCTGCACCTATTGCACAAGTGGAGATTACTACCGAGCCGACATAAAAAAATTGAAGGTTGTACTAGATTGGTGGTCCAATGCCTAGGGGCAAGGCTATGGTTGGTCATTATCATACCAAGAGGAAATATCCTCAAACAAGCGATGAAGGTATGGTTCGGTACTTCAAATAACAAGGTTGAGTATAAATCCCCCCTCTTTGTCCTCAACATGGCTAGATCATCAAGGTTAACCACTTGCAAGTATTTTGTGACTCCTAACTAATAGTGAATTAGATCAATGGAGAATTTGAGGCTCGAGACCAATGCCCTAGCTTGATTTGTCTCACTCTTAAATTTTGAAATTACAAGAAGAACAACTGTGGAGTACTTACCTCTATCCAACGTCTATGAGGAGACCTCGATTGAGACCTCTATTTCTGACTAGGCCTGTCCAAATTAGATAAAGCCCATTATCCAGTATCTAACATCTAGATAACTCCCAAGTTGCAGTAGGGCGGTCCGCAAATTCATCTCAAAGTCTTAGGTTTGCGTAAATGTGAGAATTGTGTGGAATCAAAGATGGCAAGAACATCTTTCAAGTCACTTGAAAGAAGTAATGAACTTCTTGAATTAATTTACAGTGATGTTTGTAACTTAAATTTTGTACAAACAAGAGGTGGTAAAAAGAATTTTATTACTTTTATTGATGATTGCACAAGATACTGTTATTCACTTAATTAGAAGAAAAGATAAGGCTATTGATATGTTCAAGTATTATAAGAATGAAATTGAGAATCAATTTGGTAGAAAGATAAAGACAATTAGAAGTGATAGGACGAATATGAATCTCCTTCCAAGGGGTTTTGTGCAACACATGAAATCATTCTTCAAACGACTGCCCCCGATTCACCTGAATCAAATGACAAAACTGAACGCAAAAATCGAATATTGAAAGAAATGATGAATGTTATGTTGTCAAGTTCAGGAGCACCCCAAAACTTGTAGGGGGAAACCTTATTATCTGTTAATTATATTCTTAATAAGGTGCCTCATAAAAAAACTAATCAGGCACCATATGAATTATGGAAATGTCAAAGACTTTCATATAAATTCTTAAAAGTGTGGGGGTGTTTAGCAAAAGTGGTGGTTCCTAAACCTAAAAAAGTTAAGATAGGACCAAAAATCATTGATTGTGTATTCATTGGTTATGCCTATAATAGTAGTGCATATCAATTTCTTGTTCACAAATCTGAAATTCCTAATGTACATATTAATACAATTATAGAATCAAGGAATGCATCATTCTTTGAAAATAATTTTTCATTTAATATGTCACATGAATTAAGTTCATTAAATAGACCAATTGAGGCTACGACTAGTAATGATCAAAACGAGGAGTTCATTGAAGATGAACTTAGACGTGGCAAGAGGACAAAGACTTCGAAGTCATTTGATCCTGATTTTCTAACTTATCTATTAGAAAATGATCCTCAAAATTTCAAAGAAGTTATGTCTTCCCCTAAAGCTCCTTATTGGAAAGAAGCTGTCGATTTTGAGATCGAATCCATTCTGAGAAATCATACATGAGAGTTGGTGGATTTTCCACCAGGTAAAAAACCTTTAGGTTATAAATGGATCTTTAAAAAGAAGTTGAAAGTCGATGGATCCATTGACAAGTGCAAAGCTAGACTAGTAGCCAAAGGATATAAACAAAGCAAGTGATTTAATTATTTTGACACTTATTCACCAATTATTAAAATTACTTCTATACAAATATTAATTGTTATAGCTGCATTGAATGATCTTGAAATATATCAAATGGATATAAAGACAACATTATCGAATGGTGAATTAAATAAAGATATAGAACAACCTGAGGGGTTCATTGCTAATGGAAAGGAAAAGAAAGTATATAAGATTGTTAAATCTTTGTATAGTTTAAAACAAGAACTGAAGTAGTGGAATAATTTGATAAAGCAATGTTGTCAAATGAGTTCAAAATAAATGAGTGTGAAAAATGTGTATATATCAAGAGCACTCATAGTAGATATGTTATTGTATGTCTTTTTGTTGAAGACATGCTAATTATTGGCAGCAATAACGAGGTCATTAAAACTATCAAGTGTATATTGACAAATAGGTTTGAAATGAAAGACTTACGTGTTACTGACGTTATATTAGGAATTAAAATTTCTAGAATATTAGATAGACTCATGTTATCTTAATCTCATTATATTGAAAAAAATACTTGATAAGTTCAAGAAGTATGAAATAAAACCTATCAGAACACTTGTCGATGTTAATATCCATCTTTCTAAGAATAAGGGTAATAACATATCACAGTTAGAATATGCACATATAATTGGTAGTTTAATGTACATAATGAATTGTACCTATCTAGGTATAGCATACTTAATGAATAATCTAAGTTGATATACAAGGAATCCCAGAAAAGAGCACTAGAACACAATTATTAGAGTTTTGAGATATTTAAAACAAACTCAAAACTATGGTTTGCACTACACGAGGTACCCCGCAGTATTCAAGAGATATACTGATGCTAATTAGATATCTGATACTAAAGATTCAAAATTTACGAGTAGATATGTCTTTACATTAAGTAGTGTAGCCATGTCTTAGAAATTCTCAAAGTAAACTTGTATTTCTAGATCTAAAATGGAATATGAGTTCATTGCTTTAGACAAAGCTGGAGAAGAAGTAGAATAACTTCGTAACTTCTTATAGAATATTCTAAATTGGCCAAAACCTGTGCCTGTATTCACTATGATAGTCAATCTACAATTAGAACGACACAGAATTGTAGATATAATAGTAAGTTTAGACACATACGTCGTAGATACAAATACCGTTAGACAATTGCTCTTTAATGGTGTTACATTCATTGACGATGTGAAGTCAAAAGATAATATTATGGATTTGCTTACAAAATGATTGACTAGAGAGCAAGTCAAAAGAGTTCATCGAGGGAAATGACCTTAAAGCCTATTACTTAATCAAGAGTCACCATAATGGTGGTAACCCAATTTAGTTGACTGGAGATCCTAAGATTTAAATTCAAAGGGACAACTAAATTATGTGTAACTCAGTGCACATTGAGGAGATTTTTTAAACTCCTTCCATTTCTATGATGAGACAGTGCACATCTGCAGCGAGAACTGGGTTAAGTTATGTTTTTAATGATGTTATGTGACTTGAAAATGTCTAAGTGGGGTATAGTAGGATACTCTTAATCAGATATCACCTATATGAATAAAGTAGGGGTCGTTTCTATGAGAATCGTATGCTGATAACTCTAAAAATACTCGTGAAACCAAGTGGTGTTCAAGGCCAAAATGAACACAAATGTGAGAACCAACTGTGACCAAAGGGATACTGTGTGAATTTTATTATCTTGGTTTACACAAACAGTTGACAATTCAAAGACATCATATCTACTAGATAGCCAAGTAAATCTGATAGTTTGTCACTAAGGAAAGTTCAAGGCCATTGGCTACTTATCTAGATGCAGTATTCTTTCATTTATACTTGAACTAGCGTCTACATTATCATACATTGAATTTTCATTCATGTGGAGGATTGTTGAAAATAATGACATTTATTTTAAAAAAAACCATTAAGTAGTGAATGAGAAATTATTAGTCTTTGTGACTTTTGGTATCAATTGAAAACGTGTGAAGTGAATATGACATGAAAGACAACTAATTCAAAACTTGTGACTTTTGGTTAAAGATACCAATCTAAATAGTTACATTTCATAAAGTCATCATTAACACTTTTTGATTAAAAGACACCATTATAAATAGTCACATCTTTTCATAAAGTCATCATTGATATCTATTGGACTAAAAAACACCATTTCAAATGGTTATACCTTTTCATAAAGTCATCATTGATACCCTTTAGACTAAAATGTATCATTACATATGGTTACACTCTTTATGAAAGGCCACTAGTGAATCTATAAATAGGTGATTCCTTGCACTTTCAAAACATACCATTGAACAATTCAAGAATTACTCTCTCATTCTAGTTCTCTCAATTATCCAAAATACTGAATTAAGTATTTAGTCTTTCTTCTCTCTCTCCTTGCATATTATTGCATTATTATTTCAAGTTCGGTTCAAGTACAAATACATCATTGTGTTTGTTGGAGTCTTGGATATTGAAGTGCTGCATTTTCAAGAATAAAATTTGTTCTATCTTGGAAGATAGTTGATTATCAACCTTAAACACCGAGAATGTGCAAATCTGTCTTAAAGAAATTGTGATTACACAGGGTTCGAATTATTGTTTTTATTATTCTATTTCTGGATTTTACAATTCGTGTTGTTCCGCGTCAATGTAAGTCCACTGGTTTTGATTTATATACATTCTGTTTAGATTAGTGCATAAGTTTGACTTTATATAGTTTAATATAATTTAATTATATACACATTTTTCATAACATATGTTACCATGAAAAATGCAGTCCTTAAGTTTCAAGCAACCAAAAAAAAAGTTTCAAGCAACATATCCAAATTCAAAGAGAAATATGAAAATTTTTTACCAGCAGATTTAAATTCAGAATGATCAGACTTTTTTGGAGGGGTAAAATGAAACATAACTTCAAGAGTCTTGTCTATGCTTTTAGAGGAACCGACTGGGTTATTTGGAAAAAAATAAGTGCACTTTTGTAATAGGGGTTCATCCCAGATGGGTATTGACAATACTTAGAATAAATTCCGACCATGAGATTGAACCAGGAGGTTGGATAAAGAGGTCAGACCAGTATGTCTGGACAAGAAGTCAGAAGAGGCATGCAGAGCTCAGGTTAGACCTAGATTCCCCTCCCCCCAAGCGCGTCAACAGCAGACGTGATAAAGGAACAACTGGATGATAACAAAAATCTGTGGGGGTGGCAAAGAGCCGTACTCAAGGCATAAAATCCTTAACCAGCCAAGATCCTCTCCTAAGATTAAGGAGGGTTCCTCGGATAAATAGCCAGGATTTTGGTGCAAATCCCATAGAACTAGGAACAGCCCTCTAAATATTATGTAACTCTCCCAAAACAAAGGGGGAACCCGAGTAACATAAACTTTATCCTGTAAACCTTCTGAATGAGGAGTAAAGAGAAAAGGAGCCAGAGTTTTCATTGAAGAGAGGATTAGCCGAGCTCCCAAGCTGGAGAACCACTATAACTCTATTGCGTTAATCTCCCAATTTTTCATCGATTGCTCTTTCGAGCCTTATAGCTTAGGTCCTAATAGTTAGATACTGATCATTCCATCTACTCATTACCATAAATTTACACCACATTGGTTTACACCGTCAGTTTGGTGCCGTTTGTGGGAACGATTGTTCCTGTTACAAATACGCCGACCTTTAAGTGACTGATGGTTTCAACCCGTAACATAAGCAGAAGCCAGACTAATCTACCACGGATGCAAGAACAACAGGAAGCCACCAACGATAGACAGCCTAAAAATGTCCCAGGGGCAAATCCCCCTATGGAGAATCCTCACGCAAAGAATGAGTTGGAGGCTCTTCGCCTAATTAATCAACGTCTGATAAAGCAGAATGAAGAGCTCTTGAAGCTCTTACAATGCCCTAAGGAGGCACGACCAGCCCAAGAAGGCTAGAATAACCCCCCTCACAAGGAGCAACAACATCTCGACCCTCTTAGAGAAGTTGGTGAAGGAGAGGAAAATAGTCAGACCCGGGGATAAGATCCTCCACCCCCAAGGAATGGATGCAACGAAGATGTGCAAAGTCAAAATGTTCAGGAAGAAAGGAATGATTTTCTCCCCTATCAACAAGAGAGGAGAGAGCCATACTTGGAGCAGCGCTTTAATGGCATCCAACAAGAGCTCAGCCATAAGAAGGAAGCTGTGAAGAACAAGGTTCTAGTTACAATGGATGTCCTGGTGCAACAAACTGAGTCGCCATTCACGACAAGTGTGTTGCATTTTTCCCTCCCCCCAAAATTCGAATGCTGCAGATAGAAGCTTTTGATGGGACAAAGGACCCTATGGACCACCTAAATACTTATAAAAATCAGATGGAGCTCCATGGATACCAAGACCCAGTGCACTGTAGAGCCTTCGCCATCACGCTAAAAGGGTCAGCTCTGGCATGGTTCAATAGGCTCCCCCCGGTCTCAATTTCCTCCTTTAAAGAGCTTTCTTTATCCTTCGTATCTTACTTCATACGAGTTCGGATATATCGAAAGTCGAGCTACCATTTATTGAACGTGAAGCAAGGACCCCAAGAGAACCTTAGGTCTTATGTCCAGTGGTTCAACTCGGAGTCACTAAAAGTGGATGTCCTAGATGAGAAGTTTGCCATTACAACATTTATAGCTGGTTTGGGCGTACAATCCAAAGATCTGATGTTCTCTATTTCAAAGAATCCTCAAGCAAGCATGACTGAGGTATTGGCTAAGGTAGAAAAATACATAAACGGTTAAGAAGCCCTTCTCTCAAAAGTGGGAAGTTCATCTACGCAAAAAGACAAAGGGAAAGAGGAAAGAAAAAGGGACCAAAGTCCTAGAAGAGAAAGAGGGCGTGATAGGTCTCCAAGAAGGGACAAAGATCGTTCCCTCAAAAGGAGGGGAGATGTCAGAGGTTGCTTAGGTCCGCCACGACCAGAGCTATAACCAAGGTACGTACCTCGGCAGCTCCCCCCACTCACCGCAATGATATCTTAGATCTTATATGAGGTGCAGAGTGAAAAGTTTCTAAGGTGACCACCTCGGATGAAAGTAGACCCAACAAAGAGATTCCACAAAGTATTGCGAATACCATAGAGATCATGGCCACCATACTGATGATTGTATCCAACTAAAGAAAGAGATTGAGTTCCTGATCCAGTGAGGCCAGTTGCACTATTATGTAGCTTGGGATAATCAGGACTGAGTCCCTCCACCTCCACCACCTCAGCAACAGGCTCCTGTGTTGCATCAACAACCCCTGGGCAAAATTAGAGTAATTTCAAGAGGGTTCATAGGAGGAGGGGAGTCCAATTCTGCCCGGAAGGCGCACTTGCGCAGAATCAGAGCTGGCGAAACGTTGGAAATACACACAGTGTCCAAGGCACCTCGGCTAAACATGGCCATCACCTTTTCAGAATCAGATTTGGAAGGCTACCAGCACCCCCATGATGACCCACTGGTGGTTAGAGTTGTAGTGGCTAATAGAATTGTTCGCTGAGTCTTAATTGACAATGGGAGCTCAGTAGATATCATATTCGCTTTTGCGTTTGACAAAATGGACATAGGTAGGGAGCCGGTCAGTGCTCACTTGTTGGGGTTCGCAGGAGAGAGGGTATTACCCCTAGGTTCAATCCCACTCGTCCTCACCTTGAAGCAAGAAGACATGGAAGGAATCAACCCCTCGATTATCACACACAAGCTCAGTGTCAATCTCACCTGCCAAACAGTCAAGCAAAAACGAAGGAGTTTTGCCCCAGAACACCAGAAGAAAATTAATCAGGAGGTCAGCAAACTTCTCCACGCCAGAGCCATTAGGGAAGTTGACTACCCTACTTGGCTGGCCAATGTGATTTTTGTCAAGAAAACCAATAGCAAGTGGCGATTGTGCATTGACTTCACTGATCTCAATCGAGCATGCCCCAAGGACAGTTTTCCTTTACCTCGGATAGACCTGATAGTAGATACCACAGCTGGACATGAACTCCTCAGTTTCATGGATACTTTCTCAAGATATAATCAAATCAGAATGGATCCAATCGACCAAGAAAAAACTTCCTTTATAACCGAGCAAGGAACGTACTGTTACCAGGTCATGCTTTTTGGACTAAAAAACGCAGGAGCCACCTACCAATGTCTAGTGAATCGGATGTTCCAAGGCCAAATTGGAACAACCATGGAGGTATATATTGACGATATGCTGGTGAAATCACTGAAGGCAGAGCTCCATACTGCACATCTAGCGGAATCGTTCCAAGTCATTAAGCAATACAGGATGAAACTTAATCCTGCAAAGTGTGCCTTTGAAGTATTTGTAGGAAAAGTTTTGGGTTTCGTAGTCAACAATAGAGGAATCGAGGCTAACCCCGAAAAGGTAAAGGCAGTCTTGGATATGCAACCATCTTCTAATGTAAAGGAGATCCAGTGCTTGACAAGAAGAGTAGCTGCCTTGAGTCGTTTCGTTTCCAGGTCAAGTGATAAATGTCAGCCCTTCTTTCAAATCTTAAAAAAAGGCGTTTCAATGGGATGCTCGATGTGAAGAGGCATTCAAAGCTTTGAAGACTTACCTAAGCTCCCCTCCTGTCTTGGTGAGTCCCTTGTAGGGGGAGATACTAACCCTCTATCTAGCTTGATGGTGCAGACTAATGTGGGTGATCAAAATGTGTGGGACCAACGGTGAAGTTAGGCTGCCAACTTCATAATGGCAGTGATGAAATGTTTCTTAGGGGATAGGAGAATTTACACAGTAGGAATATAGTGGTTCACCGGCTCTGGAGCTCGGCTAATCTACTCTCTAATGGAGGCTCTTACTCCTTTTTCCTCTTTTGACTATTTGAATGTATTACCATACAATGCATGATCTAATTAGGGTTCTTCTAGGGCCCCTTTTTGATGAGGCGTTACATAGTATTTATAAGACTGCTCCCTATTATGTAGGATTTCAGCCGAGATCTTTGCCAATTATTTATAGGATCCTCCTTGATTCTAGGAGAGAATTTTGGTTGGTTGAGAATTTCATGCATTGAGCTCAATTTTCGCAGTCATCCAGTTGTTTCCTGGTTGGTTCTGTCACGATCTTACCAAGGGGAGCTCTACCCCTGGTTCTCTGAGTTCCCAGTGTCTTTTCTGACCTTCTGATCTGACCTCCTGACCTGAGCTCACAGCTAGGGCTTGTTTGAGATATCATTATAGCTGTTTCAGATTTCTCAACTAGTGTAGCTCTGGTGAGGGAGTGAGACAGGTCCCAGCAACTAGTCTACTACTGTAGTAGAGCTTTGAGGAGGGCGGAGGAAAGGTATCCGAAAATGGAAAAGCTTGCTTTAGTGTTGGTAACTACGGCTAGGAGACTCAGACTCTATTTTTAGGCTCATACCATCGAGGTTCTAATAGAATAGCCAATGAAACAAGTGTTGTATAAGCCAGAGTCCTAGGGGAGGCTGATAAAGTGGTCTATAGAGCTCAACGAGTTTGACATCAGATTTAAACCTAAAACTGCATTCAAAGGTCAAGTTTTAGCAGAATTCATTGTGGAATTTACAACACCAGCACCTATGAAAACAAACGCAGCTAGTACCTGACCTTTCTACATGGAAGCTCTCCATGGATGGAGCTGCCAAAGCTCAAGGAAGTGGCGCAGGCCTGATACTAATCTCTCCAGATGGGATAGACATCGAGTACGCCCTCAGATTTGGGTTTAAAGCTTCAAACAATGAGGCAGAGTATGAAGCCGTCATTGTCGAACTTAATCTAGCTCACTCGATGGAAGCTGAGCAGTTGGAGATCTGCAGTGATTCCCAGCTGGTGGTAAAACAGATAGAGAAAGCTTATGAAGCTAAAGATGAGAAGATGGTCATTTACCTCAAAAAGGTACAAGAGTTGATCAAGAAATTCGTGCAAGTTAAGATTAGACATGTTCCGAGAACCATGAACTCGCGAGCAGATGCTTTGGTAAGATTAGCAACAGCCTCGCAAGAGAGCTTGGACAGGCTAATTCTAGTAGAGCACCTAGCAGAACGTCTGTGTGTATTAAGGATAAAGAAGCATTACCTGTGCAAACTCCACCGAGTTGGATGGACCCCATCCTAGGGTACCTTCAGCATGAAACTTTTCCAGAAGATCCCAAAGAAGCTGCCAAGCTGAGAACTAGGTCAACAAGGTTTTCTATCTTGCAGGAAAACTTGTACAAATGAGGTTTCTCAACACCTCTTCTTAAATGCGTGGGGAGCGAAGACGCTAACTGCATACTCAGTGAAGTCCATGAGGGGGTCCGTGGCAACCACATAGGAGCTCGGGCTCTACCAAGAAAGGCATGAAGACAAGGATATTATTGGCCCACAATGCTCAAGGATGCTACAGACTTGGTCAAAAGGTGCAAGATCTGCCAAGTGCACGCCAACATTCCCCATTGTCCACTAGAGTTCTTAACCTCGGTAGTTAGCCCGTGGCCCTTCCAGCAATGGCGTCTTGACATATTAGGGCCCCTTCCTACTAGCGTAGGATAGTGCAAGTTCGTCATCATTAGAGTAGATTACTTCACCAAATGGGCAAAAGTGAAACCTTTGGCAACAATTACCGAACAGAAAGTCCAGGGCTTTACCTGGAAGTTCATAATCTGTAGGTTCGGTATTCCTAGGACAATCATCTCTGACAATGGGAAGCAATTAGACAATCCAAAGTTCAAAAATTTTTGTGCTGAGCTCAGAATTAAGAATTACTTCTCAGCTCCAGCTCATCCACAGTCTAACGGGCAAGCGGAGGTAACCATCAGAACCATAAAAGCAGCTCTAAAAACCAAGCTTGAAGATCTGAAGGGTAAATGAGTGGAACACCTCCCAGAAGTGCTATGGGTCTACAGAACAACTGCCCGGTCAGCAACTCAAGAAACATCATTTGCCTTAGCCTTTGGAACTGAAGCAGTGGTGCCTGTTGAGGTTAGGCTCCCATCCCCTAGGACTGAACTCATAGATGATGAACTCAACAATGAGTCATTTCTATTGAGCCTGGATCTCTTAGAAGAGAAAAGAGAGGCAACTCTACGTCGTCTCCGGAATTACCAGAGAAAGACGACTAGGTACTACGACAGAAAGGTCAGACACATGAGCTTCAAGGTGGGTGACCTAGTACTTAGAAAATTACTGTTAGCAAGAAAGGACCCCACTCATAGAAAGTTGGGATCCAATTGGGAAGGCCCCTATATCATCTCGCGGGTGGTCAGACCAGGGAACTATGAGTTACAGACGGAGGAAGGAAAAATCCTACCCTACTCTTGGAATGCAGAACATCTCAAGAAATTGTTTTAGTGAGTTAATTTTGTAATTTGATCATCCTCAATAAAACTGCAAGTCTTTGATTCATCCCGGTGATATTGCATAAAAAAGAGCTCTATAGCTAGCAATGAACTCTTCAGTTCATAAAAAGAGCTTTGTAGCTCAGCATGAACTCTTCAGTTCATAAAAAGAGCTTTATAGCTCACGGTTAACTCTCCTAGTTCACTCAAACGGGCCCAGTAGCTTGAGAATAGAGACATATAACAAGATTCAAAATCACGAGTTTAAGAATCAACAGAAGAGTTAGTAACCATCAAATAAGAACAAAGGATCATATATCCAGCAACAATACAAAAGCAAAAAGATTACAAGAGATATTCTCAGTTCTTATTCGCCCTTTAGGCGTCTCTGGAGCTCAGCCAAACTTCCTCCTTCAGGCGGGCATTTTCTTCTTTTAGCTCATCCTTCTCCTTTTGGGCCTCTATTAGAAGATTTATAAGCTTTTGCCCGGATGAAGAGAATAGTATTGTAGCTAGAGAAGATCTAGATAAAGAAGAGTCACTGGTAGGGCCACTCTGACGTTTTTCGGAGGAAGTACCAATGACCTCATCCTCATCAGATTCAGAAGGACATGAATTAGCAGAATTTGGGTAAGAAACAAAGTCCATAGCAGCACCGGCAGCACTGAACAAAAACAAGTTATCTGGCATCACCAACTTAGAGTAGGGCACAGACTCAACTTCAATCATCTGATCAATTCACATCTCCTCCAATAAATTCAATTCAGGAGGACCTACCAACCAAATTAAATCCTATGATTAGGAAACCACACCAGGAGACCTGAACAAGTACAGGTTGCCAAGATACTTACCTGAATAAGAATAGCTTCTTCAGGATTTGGGAATTATGCACTCTCTGTAGTGCAGTTCTATGGACCTCCAAGAGTCCCTAGAAACATAAAAGAAGCGATGAGCCCATCCCTCAGGAGAAGAAGGAAGGTCAAACACCAGATGCCGCAGCTTGAAGTGCCTCCATCGAAAAAAGACAAAACATAGGACCTTATCTTCTTCGAGGTCGAAAAAATAAAAGAATTCTCCTATAGTGAGAAACTTGCCATCACCCCCGCAAGCATCAAAACAGGAAGAAACTGATCATGATGGCCACCCCTTGAGAGAGAGACGAGAAGAGCACAAGCTGCAATAGGTCAAGATATAACCAACGGCGGGATGAATAAAAAGACACAGCCCCATGTCCAAAGTCCCCTCAAAGAAGCAAGTATCTCCTCAAGGGAGATAATTGCAGTGCTCGTCAGAAGATGGGGCTCGCAGAGCTAATTCTATGTCAAGAAAGAACTTCTTCTTTATTCCGTCTAAATATGAGAATGACATTAACGAAGGAATTAACTAACGGTTCTGCCACTCCCACTCAATTCCAAAGGAGCTTTGTTCCCTGAATAGGGGTGAGATTGAGACAGCCATTGAAGGATTTTAGAGAAAGTAAATAAGGAGAAGGAGAAGAAGCAGAAGAATAATAAACCCTTAGGAATCAAGAAGAGATTTTAAAGTAAAAGAAGGGTCCAAAAAGTTATAGCAAAATCGTAGAGACAACAAGCTTAAATGCAATCAAAGTATGCACAAAAAATCAAAGTCGGCGGACCTTTGGGTTTACCAATTAAAGAAGGTGGTTACGCTTTTGAAAGGCAGTTAGGGAAGCGCGTAAAAAAAAGAAAAAGAAAAAGGAGGAGAGAGTTATGCTCGGGTGTCCATAGGTGGTTAACATCCATACGAATCCAGACCCAGTAGTCTCAACATTTTCTTGATATTCCTCATTCATCTCAAGCATTAACAACCCTCAACTGTCCAACAAAATTTCAGTACAATAAGCTGCAATATAATTTGGGAGATTAACTTCGGGTTCACAATAGAACTCGGCAATCTTGGAAGACTCTCTGAGATCCCAAACTTTCTGGTATTTATGAGCTAAGTGTAGCTCGTATGACTGTATGGACCTTCTAAGGCTGCTCACTACTTTCTAGTATTTATGAGCTAAGTGTAGCTCGTATGGCTGCATGGACCTTCCAAGGCAGCTCACTACTTTCAGATGTCTGAGAGTTAAGCTCAGCTCGTATGGTTGCATGAACCTTCCAAGGTAGCTCTCTACTTCTCAAACAACATCTAAATCCCTGCTGCATCAAATCTGTAAGGGGTATCACCCTCCATAAAGGATTCTAGCTGACCTCAGCATCAAGTTGCACACTCTCTTTGACCAAACACAAGTATAGCAATCTCCTAAAGTCAGACCTCAATTCTGTTCCTCTGAAAGGAGCTCAGGGAGCCAATATACTCGCAGTTCCAACATATTTGCTTTCAGAAGAACTCAATTCCCCTCACAGCAAAGGGGGGTAAGGAAAGGATATAAAGTAAAAACAACACAACTCAAAGGCAAAATTAGCAAGTACAAATATAATGTAGAGAAGAGGAGCTGTGAATTAATTGTGCTATTCAAAAACAGAAAAGAGTTACATTTCAGAGTTACAAATTTTTCTCATTTCAAGAGCCTTAAGTTCCTAATGGGGGAATAGTTGAAGGACTCTGCTGTTCAGTAGGAGAAATCTCAACAGTAGGAGTAGGAAGGGAGCCTGGAAGTTCAATAGAGGAAGTAGCTGGCAAATCCTCCATTGAAGGCTCTAAGAAGGAATGGGCTGAGAGCTCAGAAGTTGGACTTTCTGTAAGCTCTGGGAAAAGCAGGGGAAGAGGAATCCCAGGAGTTTCTGAGGCAAGGACATTGACCTTTGCAGATGGCGAGTCTAGGGCCAGAGCTTGGGAGACGAGGTCGGTAGAGAAAAGGGCAACCTCAGAAACAGGAAGAGGTGTAGTGTTAACCTCAGGATCAGCTACCTCTGCCCCCTCCTTAGTGGGGGGATCAAAATTGAAATCTTGTCTAGGATAGAGGTCCTCAGCCCTATCTTGAAAGACAAGCCACTCGAAAGCCCACTAAGTGGTGACGTCATCAGCTAACTTGGCAATTAAACTGTCTTTCTCCTTATCTGCTGCCCTTTTCATCTCAAGCTCTTCCTGACGAGTGTCATTTGTCTCAGCCAGGAGGTCATATTCCCTCTTCATAGTTTGGTAAGAACTCAAAGCCTCTAGGGACTCCTGACTAACTTTGAGCCATTCATCTATATTCTGCCTGAGCTCCCTAGAGATTTTTCTGAGCTCCTCCTTATTTTTTTTGGCTTTTTCCTTATAACTCTTGTTTTCACCCTCAATCCTCTCCTTCTCTACTTCCAAACCCTTGTTTAGGGAAGTTTGTTTCTCCATCTGTTCCTACAAATCCTGGATCTAAGCTTTGAGGTTGTTGTTTTCAAAGGACAACTCTGCGACCTTAAGCTCAAAAGCTCTGGAATCCTAAGCAGAACCCTCTATGGCTTGGATCCTTTTCAGCAGCCCGCTAATATGGATGGCCATCTGTGAGCAATCCCAACCCAGGAAGAAGCTCAGATGAGAACAATCAAATAAAAAAGAAACATATACGCATATATACAACTGAACTTACGGAAGTAGTGGCAAAGAGGGCGGTAGAAATGGAACTCCCAAGTGGCATAGTGGTAGTCCGCTGAATGTCAGACTCGGGAATGATAGAAGCAATGGCCTCAACAGCTCACTTCACGTTATCAATCAAAGAGTTCGAGCTTGTCTCGGCACTCCGCCCTTTCTCACTTGTGCAGATCTTTGAATGTTTCAGAGATGGTCCCTCTGAGAAAGAAAGGGGAATAGTTCCTGGCAGAATGTAAGAAACCATCTTCAAGGCTCTCTCAACCTGTACTGAAAAGGGAGGAGTTGGGGTCAGAACTTTTTTAGGGACTCCACTAGAAGGGGCCAGCCTGGTCTCCTGGGAGAGAGAAGTTTGCGCAGCCTTTGTGGAGTCCGAGGAGGTTGGAGGCCCTGCCGGGGTTGCTTGAGGTAAAGCAGGGGTCACCTCTAGCCTTGGAACTTTGGAGGCTGAGCTCCCTGACCCGACCTCAGCCTTGCATTACCTTCCACTTTGGTTCTAGCATTTCGATCCTTTGCGGTTGGCTCCATCAAAGAAGAGCTTGGAACCTCAAGAAAGAACCAACATGAGAAGGAAGGAAAAGAGAGGGGGCAAGTTCTAAAAAAAAAGAGAGAGACAAGGGCGAAGGAACGTTATTGGCTACCTCCTCAGCTCTGACAATGGAGATTGGAATGGGGGCTTCTACTGTTACCTTTGGAAGGCTGAACCCTTCCCTTACTAGAACCCAAGGCTTGATGAGTTCAGAGTATTTTTCTGGTTTACACTTCTCCAACCTCAGCAGCACCTGTTCGTCTTCAATGCTGAGCTCAGGACGAACACCTGAAAAACAAAATAATGCAAGACAAGATCAGCTGGGCTCTCCAAATCCGAGCTTGGGTAGTTTAAGTAAGGACGTACCCAAGTTATCAGGGGCAGACCAGACTCTAGGAATAGGGAGAGTATCTATTTTATCAGTCGGATTGTACTCCCAGTGTTCTCCCCATACGAAGAAGAAGAGTTTTCTCTAGCCTTTGTGAGAGCTCGGGAGGTTAGAAATAATCTGTTTAGCCTTTACCCATTTGGAAACATACAAGAAACCATCAGTAGGGGTATACTTAACATTGAAAAGTTCCATTAGTAGGGAGATAGTGGGAACACCGAGCTAGTGTAGCTTGAAGAAAACAAGGAGGCCCACCAAGACACCCCAGAAGTTGGGAGACAGTTGAGCTAGACAAACGTTGAAATGTTGAAGGACATTGTTGACAAAAGGGTGTAAGGGAAAACGCAGACCGTTCTCAAAGGCAGCAATAAAGAAACAAACTTTCTTATGGACCTGGGAGACATAGGGGTAAACTTATCCGGGCACCAGAACTGGACTCCTAGGGGAAAACTGTAGCGAGCAATAAGGACCTTCATTAGAGATGGGTGAACCTCACTGAGGCCTGCGAGCTTAGCAGCTCTAAAGGCAGCCCCTGCACCTTCGGCATTGCCTGAAACACCAACTCCACTTACCTTAGTATTGCCTGTATTATAATTTTTGGGCGCAGGGGAGGCAAATAGGGGAGTTTCCTCGGTGTTTCCCTCAGCTTCACCAGAATCAACACTAGGGAATTTATCGATTTCCTCACCTACCTCGCCTAAATCTGAGTTAACCTATCCCCAAGAGGGAAACAGAGGAAGGGGTGGCTTCGGAAGAGGCATACATAGTGGGGCAAGAAAAAGGGAGTCTAAGGGTGCGATAAAGAGGAGAGATGCGAAACACTCCCTAAGGGTTTGGTGAGCAACACAACAACCCCCAATAAGAAAGACCCTAGCGGTCAAATACGAGTCCAAGAAAAGGGGAATTCGAGACAACGATCGACCTTGATTTCTAAAATAGCAAAATCGAAAGGTCTAAAAATGCAAGAACCACCTCAAGTTTGAGGGATCCAGAACGAAGAGTCAAACAGAGGATAAAAAGCGTACCTAGGAAAGGAGGAACAGAGGGCCAAAGCCAGAATCAGGGGCAAAGAGCAAATCATACCAAAACCTCGAATTGGATCAGGGAGAATCGTTTCTTCAGTGAAACCCTAGTAGGCACCAACAAAGTCAAAAAATTGAAAGTCACAAGAAGAAGAGAGGGAAAAATGTAGAAAGGGAGTTCAAAGGATGGAATGAACCGGTCTCCCTCAAATGCAGAGGCATTTAAAGCTTATGGTACAAAGTGAAAAACGAGCATGAGAAACGAGAAAATGAAATGATTGCCTAAAACCGTTAAAAACCTGTTCGCGTGAAAATCGAGGTCTGCATCTGAAGGTCTGCCCTGATTAAGCCTCAACTCAGCTCAGCCCCTACCCAAGTTCACTTGGGATAAGGGCTGGGGGGCAGGTGATAATACTTAGAATAAATTTCGACCACGAGGTTGAACCAGGAGGTCGGATAAAGAGGTCAGACCAGCAGGTCTGGATAAGAAGTCAAAAGAGGCATGCAGAGCTAAGGTTAGACCTAGATTCCCCTCCCTCCAAGCGCGCCAATGGCAGAAGTGATAAAGAAAGAGTTGGATGATAACAGAAATCTGTTGGGTGGCAAAGAGCCATACTCAAGGCATAAAATCCTTAACTAGCCAAGATCCTCCCCTAAGATTAAGGAGGATTCCTCAGATAAATAGTCAAGATTTCGGTGTAGATCCTATAGAACTAGGAACAACCCTATAAATATTATGTAACTCTCCCAAAACAAACGGGGAACCCTAGTAACATAAACTCTATCTTGTAAACCTTCTGAATGAGGAGTAAAGAGAAAAAGAGCCAGAGTCTCCATTGAAGAGTGGATTAGCCGAGCTCTTGAGCTGGTGAACCACTATAACTCTATTGCGTCAATCCCCTAATTTTTCGTCGATTGCTCTTTCGAGCCTTATAGTTCAGGTCCTAATAATCAGATACTGATCATTCCATCTGCTCATTACCATAAATTTACACCGCATTGGTTTACAACGTCAGGTATAATCAATCACATGGGTTGTATAAGTTTGATCCGATTATATCATATTTCTATGGGTCTTTTTTTTTTTTTTGTTTATAAAATATTTGATTTGAAAAGAATGAATACACTTTCCTAATAAAGTTAGTATCCAAATTAGCATGTCATTGAAACTTCCTACTTATTATTTAGTAAAAAGCTAAATTTTGTAAGACTTCATATTTAATTCTTGGCTTCTTTGATAATTCACCATTGGATCATGATCTAACGGCTCACATAAAAATTACCCATTAGAGATTATAGTTAAGAGTTTTTATGATCACGCTACTCTTTATATATATATATTTGAAAAAGAACCCCTATCTTAATCCATTGTTAGTTGATTATAAAGCATTTTTATGCGATTCCTACGCATTCCAAAATCTTACCCTTTTTCTCCCTCCCCCAACTTCTCTTACCTTCCTAGGGTTGAAAACCATGTATAGGAACCCTAAAACCTGGCCCTAGGATATTTTTAGTGTTTCAAATTGAGAAAACTCTAAAAACTGATTGAGACTCTTTTTAGTGAGGTGTTTGGACCTTTCTAGGGCCGTCTAAGTGCCACCAACTCTATCTTTCACACAATTTCACTTTTTGGATAGGCATTTGAACACTTATAGAGGCGTTTGAACATCAATAACTTTGTGTCCAGACTACTAGCTTGATTTTGATCTAGTTAGAAGTTGATTTACGAAAATTTCATAAATTATATTTGTGTAGCTCTTAAAGTCTACTTTCTAGTGCCGCAAAAAAAAGTTCAATCAGAGTTTGGAGAAAAGTGTTCTAACCAAAATATTAAGGTAATACCAAATTCCTTCCGGATTCAATAGTAACCTCGTTTTTACCTAAACTTATTTAGAAACTTACCTAACCATCATTCTCAATTTGAGATACATCTAAGATTAAATTTGACTCGAAAATACCCAAAAAACTCAAAGTTAATGACCATTCCTTCAGCAACGATCCAAACTTCTTAGCATCATTCGGAAGTAGTCTTAACATTAAGTTGTCCATCTTTAAATTTTATACGGGCCTTACATTCGCTATACTATAGTCAGGCAGTGAAGGGTGCACGTCCTGTTTCTATACACCACCCTTGCTACTCGCTGTGGTGCTTTCTCCTCGAGGGTAAGGTTATTGTTCGTCAAAGGGGAGGGGGGTTCGGTCTTGCCACGCTAGCTAGCCACCTCTTCTTCGGTTTTCCATGTGTCTACACATGGTGTGGCCATGTGTCAAGATTTTTTGTGTGCTAAAATGAAGAAATAATTAGACGATTCTATTGTACAATGGTGTTTCTAGACTTTAGTGTCTATGAACCTGAGACACTACAACTAAGTTCATCTCTGTTTGTCTAGTCTTTCTTGGGCCGACACAATGTTATAGCCGTCTGAAGTTTTTAATATGGTATTACTTGACACATTTATTGAGAATTCCTTTGGAATCAAGCGCAAAAGGTTTTGATTTTGAATTTATAACAGCGACAAACAAGTAAAAACTCTTACAAGAGGTTTGAAAGTCCAAAAAAAACAAAAAAAAAGAATTTTGTTCATTTGTCTTAAAAATAAAAAACAGTCATTATGCATGCACCCACAACTTGACGTCAGATCGAAGCTAATGGTATGGGCATATCATACTCTGAATGATGTTAGTTTAATTCGTTTCATAATATTTTGTGAAGATAGATACATCCATATTGAATATCGTATCGAATATGATATATGTCAGATACTTAAGGATACGTATTGAATATAAAACATATGTATTCGATATCCACTTTACAGATAATTTTATACACGGAGCAATATATGTAATTTTTAAATTTAATCTTTACCTTTCGAACTCTCATACAATACAATACATCAACAAAAGTTCATATGATGTTAAAGACACTGAAATGTTTTTTAAATATTATTATCCACTATAGCATATCAAAAGAGTATAAGTAAGTTGGGGTGAATTGCACTTTATACCTTGAAAAATTTTAAAATTTTTACTTTATACCTCCAAAGATTATATTTTTCACATTGTACCCTTAATCTATTAAGTTGTTGCAATGTGATCCTTCCGTTAGTTTTCATTACTCATTTCATCAACGTCAATATGATAATTTTTAATGAAAGTAGAAGCTAACAAAAGGGTTGTATTATAACACTTTTAATACATTGATGATACAATGTGAAAAATCTAATCTTTGAGAAAACGATCCTCTCGATGATGAACCTGAAACGACCATAAGATCAAAAAAAAGGGCATAGTGAACACTCGGCTTATCCTCTCTGAAGCTTAAGTCAGTACAAGATTGGGGGTTTGAGCACATTATATATTATTTTTCTCAGTTTAGTTTTGCATACCTTTACTCATTTTTTGTAAGGAGTATTTATACCTAGATTTGTAATGAGTTACAAGGCTTGAAGTTCCGTCTCAACATTTAATGACTTGCACTCTTACCCATGTGTAATGAGTATTCTCCACTTAGATCTTTGAACCTAGTTTACTCGGGCGATATGTTGACTGCTCGGGACATGCTGAGCACTTATAACCTTATCTTCAGTCATCCAAGTCTTTTGATTGGCGCTTTGACACCAACTCCCGAACTTTCAATGCTCGGGGGAGCAGTACCTCGGGGTGCGCCAAGGAGTTATACTCGACGCAATAGACATTAATGCTTTGCAATTATGATTGCTACTTTGAGTCTTGAGGATGCAGGGGCTCATTAATAAGTTTGTCTCAGTCACTCACATTTTCATAAATGAGCTGTCAAGTCATCGAAAATGCTGGTGTCAGTTTGTGTACTTGGCTCCTTCTAACAATTACTCATCGGTGCCACTTTTCGGCACCTTTTGAGTTCCATAACGACTACATCTTTATACGTGTCAATCTGGGGACTGCTGAGCCGCCTATAGTTCCGTCAAATAATATAAAATATTTTTTATTAAAGACATATCATGGTCATGTCAGTATCCTATTCTTTTAGATTTTGTCTAGTTGTTGCATTCATAACGTATGTTATTCATATCTTGTATTTATATTCATACTTCATAAAGAGTATATATGTTAGAATAAACCCAAATAAAATTTTTGAAAAACTTCTCAACTATTTATATTCTATTATTTTTGCAGTTTTATTAACTTAAATATTGAACTAAATTCTTTAAATTATCAGACAAATTGGAAATCTTTAGTTGCCCATAACGGTTTCAACTTTCAAGTGTGTGGTCATTTTTATACCCTATTGATGTAGACTTCATAGCGTAGCAATTACATACTATATATAGTTTGTAGCCTATTAAATATTAGTGAGATTCCGTATAAAAAGCTAGAGGCAGTAGGTTAGAAAATCCCACCAGAACATTCATTCTCTCAAAACGCCCACGTTCAACTTTTTCGTCTTCCACAAGTTTTGCTGCTGCTGCTTGCCAAATATATCCATTTCATTAAATTGTTTTTTGAGGACCGAGTCCGGACTGTATCGGCGGATATCAACGACTTCAAAATTTAATTTTTACCATTCGGTAAGTGTGATTCTTAAGATGGTGTTATTGCAAGTATTTATGTTATATCTTGGAGTCACTAATATCTAGTAATACCTTTACGTACGAAAGCACAACTTTTTTTTTACAGTGATCAGAGGTCAACTTTTTCAATTTACTATAATATTATATTTAATACTGTTAATTTTATTATGTTCTAATTATATCTATACAATAAATCAGCACCTATTATATTGTATGTTTTATATATTTTATACTTAGAATTCATACTAATTTAAATTAATATTATTTTATATATTAATTGTTTTTAAAATTATTAGATTAATGTTCTTATTTCTCCAACAATTTACAGATCCGACTCGATAAGAATTGGGAGCAATTGAGATTTTTTTCATGATCTGTTATTTTCAATTGAGCTCTTATATTATTGTTTTGCTAATAAGCTATTCAATTGATAGTAATGTGTCATTCAATCTTTTATTACATCGCAATTTTATTAATTTTAATTAAACAAAACTTCTTTATATGAAAAGACTGTTAGCCATAGTCATATATTTGTACGATGGCGGCAAATTGGATTAATGAGAGTCAATTGTCGGGATAATTTAAAGGGGACAAAGTAAGGTAAGACACGAATAACATAATTACTAGGTAATGTAAACAGAAAAAATAATAATTTATAATTTTTTTTACATACTATCAACTGAGATATTGAAGAATTAATAATTTTTTATTGACATGAACACAACATGTATCGAAAATGACACAACCTGAAAATAAAACGATCGAAAGTGATGCAACAAAAAAAATTAGACTATATAATACATACATAAACACCATATATGCCCAATTACCTATCTCCTCCCCCCCCGCCCCCAAAAAAAAAAAAAAAAAAAAAAACACACACACGCTCTTCTTGAGAAGGTAAAGTTAATCATGTTTGAAAAAGCCAATTAAGACCTGTAATGTAGTTAACAGACATACAGAAACAATTATTCATAATACATGAGTTATGTGAAGTGGGATGTGTTATGAACTAGTATGACTTAAAAAAATATACCAAACAGAGGCTACAATAAGAGTTAGCCATTTAAAAATAAGGGCGGAGTTATTCTCACCCACACAAATTTAATTTCACCTTGTTTAATTTTTTTATTATTAAACTATTATACCCGCCCATTCTTTATCCGTCATATTAGTAACTAAGTTCATCTCATATTTTACACATCCCTTTAATAAGTAAATGCAACTTATACTTTTTCACAAATAAGGGGTTTTCACTCACTATCTCATCTCATATACCCACAAACACACTTTTTCAATATGAATTTCTCTTGTGAGATTCATGTTAGTATTACTTGTCGATTTAATTTTATGTTTAATTCCATGTGTGTTGTATGAATTTTTATTATTTTTATTGTGTTTTGGTATCTTTGTTAAGTTTAATAATTTTTTATTTAAGATTTACATGTGTGCGCGTACATATGTATGCATTCATATTAGAGTTTTGAGATCTCTTATGATGACTAATTTTCTTCTTTCCTGTTTTTTTTTTTTTTATCTAATTTCGTTTTTTGCAGTAACTATTAGGTTGTTTTATTTATTTATTTTTTTTTGTGTGCTTTTGCTTGTATCTTTTTTTTTTTTTTCCTTATTTTGTTTTTTACCTTTTCCTTTTTTCTTGTTTCATATTTTGCAGTACTCTTATTTCGTATATATATATATATATACATTTAAACTAATTATCTTATTAAAGGGGTGCATATAGAATGCGATGAATTTAGTTGTTAATGGGATATGTATAGAAGGGGTGAATATAGTAATTTGATAATAAAAAATTAAATGAGATGAGAATGAATATTTGTGGGGGTGAGAATAACCCCACTCTAAAAACAATGGGGCGACTACACAATATAGTTGGACATTAAAAAAAGAGGGGGCTACTACATAATATAATTGGTCATTTAAAAAATATGTGGCTATTTGATTGTGGCACCTGGTCATATAATATTCCTCTCACACAGTAGTTCTTGAAGTCCAAAATTTTGCCCTACAACCTAAATATCTGCCCATGATTGACCCTAATCCTTCTAAAACATGGTCTTCCATTTCCGAAACTATGTGACGTGTTTCTGGTCCAGAATGCTTAATTTAATTGCCCACCGACATGAAAGTGGTTAGTTTGCTGGTCTTTTAAGGGGCCAAACAGTCTCAACTCCACATATTGAGACTGTGGCATATCCTTGAGGTTTCGGTGGTGGAATTCAAATATTGTCCCACCTCAACTTCACTCATTCACCATTTTGAATGGATAGCTTTTATGTTACTATGATTCTGTTGTGATGTAATGCCTCCACCTTGGCAATTCATTTTCTGTGGGGCATTTGGTAGTTGCCCCAAATATGGTGGTGGGGTTCTTTAAAATCAACATGTGACAATGTGTGGTTAAACTTGGTATAGACATTTAGGAGGAGGATGTCATGTCAAAATCTCCCCATAAACAACATTTAGGGATCCTTTTCTTTTTATAGCAAAACAAGAATAGGCGAGAAACAATGAGATATGAAATCCCTACCAAGATATGGTCCATTGGCGCTCCCTAAGGAGGATCTAAACCATAGCAAATATGTGTGACTGGTCTTGGCTTGGAAACTTAGGAGGAGGATTGGTCATATCTCCCCATCACCATAGTTATAGATCTTTTCTTCTTCTTTTGTTTTTGTGACACTGTTGCTCTAAAATCTATTGGAATCGATAGAAATGTCTTAATCAACAGACTGTTTTTAAGCGATTGTTTGGAATGAATTCAAATGCCTTACTTCAAGACTTCCTTGGATAAAAAAATAATAAAGATTCTCACTATGCGAAGGAGAAATTTAAAACAAAGAACTAATAAAAGTCAATTCTTTTATTAATCCAATTGAAATGATTTCAATTATAAAAGATTGAATGAAACAGCCTTAGCTGCATCATGAACTACTCCTAAACCAGCCTATAAACTACTCCTAATAATCTCCAGATCATGAATTTTTTGGGGGGTTTCAACATGTCTTTTCTTCTCCACTGAATGCCATTTTTATAGTCATCTTAATCAACGGTTATCTAATGGTAACTTCCAATTGGTTACCTCTTTTTCAAATGTGGTTGTGACTGGTCATATCCCATTTTTTTTCAATTTCTGTCACGCGACATTTCCTTAGCAAATGTGGAATGTCCGGTGTCAATACATTGAATATTCTTGAGATTTTATATTTTGGGCCCAAACAATTTTTTTGAGTTTGATTAACAGTCATAACTGTTTAGCCTTCGGACACCAGTTGAACTGATCGGCTACTACTCTGTTCACTTAATCCTACCTTCACATCTCTTGTCATTGTCTTTTCTGTACTTCCGACGATCTTTTTTCTTGGTTTCAATCTTACACTCCCTCAAATGGCATCCAAATGAAAAATGGGTCATTCATCTTCATTTGTTCCTTCTTCGGATACACATTCCATTCCTCGCTTTCCTGCCAACCGTAGATATGTCAATCGGGACTCAATAGATAACAAAATCTTGATCCCTTTGTTGGATTCAGGCTCAAATTTCGAATTGGGCTCTGCTATTAAAGTAGATATTTTTATAGTGGTATCTAACCTCCATCCCATTTCACAAGGGGAAATTCTGACTCTCCACTGTCCCCACCTCCATTGGTAATCCTGAGATCAAGGATTCAATCCTTTGAAGTCTTGGGTAGACCTAGACCAACAATGGATTGATTGGGTAGAAAAAATGGAAACACATTTTTCTGACCAATTGAGGCATCAAAGAATTTATGAGCAAATTAAGCTTTCAACTAGTCCATTATACATGAATAATTTGCTCATAGGCGCAACCACCTGTTTATGGTTGTAGTCTTGCAATGTCATGCTTCTTCCTCTTGGCATGATGTCTCCATCTATCTTTGATGTTTTACGCCTGATAGGACTCTCATCGATTGAAAAAGAGGTAACTGCATGTTTGAAACCTGAACATGTTTTACCTGATCTTCCAGGTAACTTCAATTATTCAGCCCACCTTTCCTTTTTTTTGTAAGCCAAATTATGTTCCTCCCTCACATGAGGGACACGTGACTTTTGTCCTTCATTGGCTCTGCCATTTTGTTCAGTGTGTTCTCAGTCTCAAGATTATTAGGAAATATTTAATATTGTTGTGTTTTTGGCTGATCAAAAGGTTTTGATATTGAGTAATGCTATTTAAAACTAACCGTACCACTTCACCATAAAGAACTTTAACTATCGGCTAGAACACCACTTGATGAAGAATGGAAAGCTGCTAATTGTTTTTTTGTTGTTATTTATAAGTCCAGTACCATTCTTATGCAACAGAGGCTCAAGTTTTCTAAGAAAAAGGAACAAGAATAAAGAATCTGGAGAGAGGAAAAACAAAAGGATAGAAAAAAATTATTTTGTCCCACATTTTATTTTGGGGGAGTTTGGGGAGGAGGTTCATCACCAAAATTACATCATTCGAATGAAAAACGACCACCCATGTTTCAATTCAAGTTGGACATTTCAAGGTATCATTTCAGTGTATATCAACTTGAGAGGAAGTATTAGAGATACTAGAGGATAAAAAAAAAACATCAATAAATGATAGGATTCAAATAGATTCATCGTTATCTATGTTGTTTGGATAAATACAAATAATAATAAACATCATGTAATAAAAAAATAATAGAGTTGCGCATCATGTAATCAAACACTAATTAATAAAAATTGATATAGCTTATTGGGCTTTTGTTCCGTGGACGTAAATCTTATAAACCGAACCATGTATATTCTTTGTCTTTTGATTTTCCTTTGCTCTCTATAATCTAATTTATTTATAAATTTCTATGTTTTGTTATCTTAAATTACACTCCGGTTCTAAACTTGTTCAATAGGTTCAATCTTATGATGAGCTAAATTAATTCCTGCATAGGATTGTGCCATTGGTGCTCAATTTCGGTCAACGCTTCCAACGTTTAGATGTCGGAAAAGCTTGACTTGAGTAAACCTTATAAGATCCACTGCATAACCTGTACAAACAGAGCAAATTGACTCTCAAATCTGAAAATAGGAAAGTTGAAACTCCAAAAGAGAGAGTACAGAGAACCCGAAGAGGCGCAGGACTGAAGCCAAGTATAACCTAATAAACCATAAATCTCTTAGCAAATTCTAAAGCACTCACGTAAGAGAGGAGATAATTTTCTTTTGATATGGTCACCTTACACTCCTCTCAAACCTAACTTCTTCTGTCTTGGCTCACTTATTTGCTAGTCACGAAAGCTCCTCTTTGTGGGAGAACTACTACTTCTCTTTGGGACAGGATTCCACGACTCTATCATTTTAATGAGAGCCCAAGAAAAGCAGATTCTCAATTTACAATGCGGTCAATTGTTTTAATGTTCCATGTATGGTACACATTTTTGAAATTACAACATAAGGCAGAGGAAGTTAATTCACTACAAAAAAAAAAAAAAGANGGAGAGAGGAAAAACAAAAGGATAGAAAAAAATTATTTTGTCCCACATTTTATTTTGGGGGAGTTTGGGGAGGAGGTTCATCACCAAAATTACATCATTCGAATGAAAAACGACCACCCATGTTTCAATTCAAGTTGGACATTTCAAGGTATCATTTCAGTGTATATCAACTTGAGAGGAAGTATTAGAGATACTAGAGGATAAAAAAAAAACATCAATAAATGATAGGATTCAAATAGATTCATCGTTATCTATGTTGTTTGGATAAATACAAATAATAATAAACATCATGTAATAAAAAAATAATAGAGTTGCGCATCATGTAATCAAACACTAATTAATAAAAATTGATATAGCTTATTGGGCTTTTGTTCCGTGGACGTAAATCTTATAAACCGAACCATGTATATTCTTTGTCTTTTGATTTTCCTTTGCTCTCTATAATCTAATTTATTTATAAATTTCTATGTTTTGTTATCTTAAATTACACTCCGGTTCTAAACTTGTTCAATAGGTTCAATCTTATGATGAGCTAAATTAATTCCTGCATAGGATTGTGCCATTGGTGCTCAATTTCGGTCAACGCTTCCAACGTTTAGATGTCGGAAAAGCTTGACTTGAGTAAACCTTATAAGATCCACTGCATAACCTGTACAAACAGAGCAAATTGACTCTCAAATCTGAAAATAGGAAAGTTGAAACTCCAAAAGAGAGAGTACAGAGAACCCGAAGAGGCGCAGGACTGAAGCCAAGTATAACCTAATAAACCATAAATCTCTTAGCAAATTCTAAAGCACTCACGTAAGAGAGGAGATAATTTTCTTTTGATATGGTCACCTTACACTCCTCTCAAACCTAACTTCTTCTGTCTTGGCTCACTTATTTGCTAGTCACGAAAGCTCCTCTTTGTGGGAGAACTACTACTTCTCTTTGGGACAGGATTCCACGACTCTATCATTTTAATGAGAGCCCAAGAAAAGCAGATTCTCAATTTACAATGCGGTCAATTGTTTTAATGTTCCATGTATGGTACACATTTTTGAAATTACAACATAAGGCAGAGGAAGTTAATTCACTACAAAAAAAAAAAAAAGAATATATATATATATATATATATTTTTTCGTCGCTAAAAGTATAAAAAGTCATTGCAAATTGATTTTATCAATGTTTTTTTTTCACCGCACCTTCGCCACAATAGCTTCGTTGAGGAAAGTATTTTGTTATGAACAATTATTTTTGTCCCAAAAAATCTCTTTTGGCGATACAAAAAAACTGTTGCAAACAATAAAACAAGTGTCGCTAATAATCTATTGTCATTGAAAAAAATAATAATTTAATTAATTTTCTGTGACGCACAAAAATCCTCGCTAATAAATTTTACATAAATCAAAATGTATACAAATGGCGAAGCACCAAAAAAATGTCGCAAAAACTTTTATTTTTGCGACGCACACATTAATTGTCACTATAAGGTTGAATCAATTAGATTTGCGACGCTAAAAAAACTTCGCTAAATAAACAAGTTCACGACGAAAAAAATATTAATCATCGCAAAAAACAAAGTTCGTAGAATCTTTTGTGACGATTTTAATTTCCTTGCAAAAAGGTTACTTTTTTTTAAAAAAAATAACCCTCCTTAAAAAATAACATTCTAATAAAATTTGTCGCCTGTATAACAGTAGTACCTGTCTCACATATTTTTCAATCAAAAACAAACGAAATTAATACATATCACCTGTTTTCCATTCAACAACTAATACAAACTAGCATGAAATATCATACTAAGCAAAACACACAATAAAATATACTTAGCTTTTTGTACAGAAAACTTATACAAGTCATTGAAATATCCAACAATTTAATCCACATACAAGCTTTTCAAAATAGTTAGATACATAACTAAATTAATTCTTCAGTCACTTTCATGCAAAAATCCATCATCCATCTATTACAAAAAAGAAATAATATATTAACAAATCATTAATCAATTTTCCCAAAATATACATTCAAATATAAAACATCAATTTTGTTTGGACAACTTGATTACATTCAAATTGGATAATACCTTTGTGTTTTACAATCAAAATCATATTTCAAGCTTCAAAATGATGCTTTGTTTGTTCCTACAAGTTTGTTGTGACAAGGTCGAGGTTGTTGTCAAGTCTTTGTGGCCACCAGTGAGGTTTTTCATGAAGATGCACCCTTAAAAGGGAGTTTTCTCGTCAAATTCTCAAATTGGGTCCAAGAACAAAATGTCGTCTTATTTAACAAGTTTTTATAGACAAATAGTAGGTCTCCCTATGTTTTCATGGTGAACAAAGTGGAAACGGCCCGATTAGGACCCTTAACTCCAAGTTTAAAGTTTTCTAATTCTGAAGTGTTAAAATTTTTAATTTTTTGTCAAACTCTCAATCTGGGTTCTAGATCGAGATACTGTCTTTTCCTACAAGTTTCTATACCCAAATAGTATATCTCCATCTGTAAGGTTTTCTATTTCCTAAGTTTTGAAATTTCTAATTTTTCTTAAACTCTCAAACCGTGTTCCAGATGGAGATGCCCGTCTTTTCCTACAAGTTTTTATGCCCAAATAAAAGGTCTCCGTTCATTTTCATGGCAAAGGGAATGGAAACGGGCCGATTGGGATCATTAACTCCAAGTTTAAGGTTTTCTAATTCTCAAGTTATGGTGTTGAAATCTCTAATTTTTCATCAAACTCTCAAACCCAGTCCCAACTCGAGATGCCATCTTTTCCCACAATTTTTTATGCCCCAAAGAGTAGCTTTCCCTTTGCCTTCATAGTGAGGAAACGGGCCGATTGGGACCCTTAGCTCTAATTTTAAGATTTTCTAATTATCAAGTGTTGAAATTTCTAGTTTTTCAACAAACTCTAAAACTGGGCTCTAGATCTCGATGTTGTCTTTTCCTACAAGTTTTTCTATACAAATAGTAGGTCTTTGTCCATATTCATGGGGAATGGAGTGGAAACGGACTGATTGAGACCCTTAACTCAAAGTTTATAGTTTTTTAATTCTTAAGTTTTGAAATTTCTAATTTTTCGTCAAACTCTCAAATCGAGTCCTAGATTAAGATGCCGTATTTTCCTTCAAGTTTTTATGCCGAAATAGTAGGTCTCTATCTGTTTTCATGGCGGATAGAGTGGAAATGGACCGATTGATACCCTTAATTACAAGCTTAAGGTTTTCTAATTGTAAGGGGTAAAAATTGAGGATACCTCCTACAAGAATAAAGATTGAACGTTTCTGATGAGAGTGAGTTCTGAACTTGGTCTCCCAGTCTTTGCTTCCTGTAAAACGAACAAATTGCCAAAGATCGAACGGTTTCGATCGAAGGCACTCCGATGCTTAAGTCAGTAATGGAACTGAGACAATTGTAAGAAGACAAGGAGAGTTTAGCGTACATTTCACCTTGATTTCCTCTGTTTTTTATAGATGGTCATCCCTTTAGGGTTTCTGTGATTTTTGATTCAGGGTGACACACATTCCTTTAATTCAATGATTCAGTTTGAGAAGTTGTTGATATTTCTCCAACAATTTCTCGTGACATTTACAACTTCGTTAATTCGTTTATTCAAAATGCCTAATTTAAAGACTTATCTGTATCTTTTTATCTTCTGTTTCAAACAGTTCGATCATAACGAGAGCCGGGCACTTTTGATGCTTGCCGAACACATTGATATGTTCGATTTAATAAAAACCGAGCTCTTTCATTACTTTGCCGAACACATTGGTCAGTTCGACTAGACTCATTTGACTGAGTAACTGATGTCCTCGTTACGTGTCTTGTTTTATCAACCTCACGTGGGCTCATTAAATGCCACAACACTTGTAGTAATGAGAGCCTACCCCTTCATTAATTCCCAAGTTTTAAAATTTCTTCTTTTTCGTCAAACTTTCAAACCGAGTCTCAAATCGAGATCCCGTCTTTTCCTACAAGTGTATATATCCAAATAGCAGATATTCGTCCGTTTTCATGGCAAAGGCAGTGAAAATAGGCCCAATTGGGACCCATAAGTCTAAGTTTAAGGTTTTATAATTTCTAAGTGTTGAAATTTTTAATTTTTCGTCAAACTCTTAAAACGAGTTCCAAGTCGAGATGTCATCTTTTCATATAGGTTTCTTTGTGGAAATAGTAGGTCTACCTCTGTTTTCATGACGAACAGAGTGGAAACTATCTGATTGGGATCCTTAGTGTCAAGTTTAAAACATGAACCCATATGACTGTTCGGGGTTTCCCCGGAATCGGCAGAGCTTTGTTTGCGATTTGGTTGGAAACTTTGGGCTAATCAAGAATTTGATGGAAACGGCATGAAATTTGGTGGAATGAGAGGTCTATTTCGTTTAGGATTTGAATGGGTGGAATCGAAGCTTCGGTGGTGCGACAATTGTGACGTTGATGGTGGTTGTGCATTTGTAGTGGGCTTATTATTCTTCTCTCATCTATTTGTTTTTGGTTGGTTGGTTGGAAACTAGTGACTGTATTTGGTCGGTTGGGTAATGGTGGTAGGGTGCCTGGTGGCTATATGACGACCTAGGTGTTATTTGTCATATTAAGATTTGGGGATGGCATTAGTGTTGAAGTTGTGATTCACAGTTGGGATTTGGGGATGGCGTTAGATGATTAAATTTCAACCATCAATTGATTGAATAAATCTGAAAATAGGCTTGATTTACATAAAATTGTAAAAATGTAGTGGAAGTGGCCATGGTAGTGTGGCTTTGATGAATGTTCTGGCAGTAGCAAGTAATGTTAGGGGTGATGGCACTGACGGTGAAGTTGAAGATGGTGGGTATTACCAGGTTATTTTTGTATTTTTATATTTCATATCCACTATGTAAGTTAGTTTAGTTCAATAGAAACTTTAAGGGACAACTGGTTGAAATTGAAACATTACGGAGTTAATTGCAACATGATCTTAAGTTGGAGGGGCAGTTTGTAATTGACCCATCTTTTAATTAAATTGTTTTAGGAAACTTTTCACTTTTTGAAAGTATTTGCTTAAATAGCATTTTTTTTGTCTTCTTGAATTTTCCTTGTTCATGTGTACTCATTTTTTACAAACTTCACGCACATACTAGGTTAGATATGTAAGAATAACTTAAAATTTATTCCCTTGAAGAATGGGCCAAGTTTCAACTTGGTTTCCCAAACATAACATGAACAACGAAATTCTTAATATTTTAATTAGACTTTCATCCAAATATTTGTATTTAGTTGACGGATTGGAACCACGCGACCGCCGCGTGGCTTATTCAAAAAGAAATGTTTGTCTTGCCAAAGAATAAATCCTGCCTAGTGCTGACCAACCCTGACATTTACTTAACCAATCTGCTCTAAGAGGACATACTAATATTAGGGATGAGAGCAACCATGATAGTACATAAGGGTTAGTGATACGTTGGTCAAGAATGCATTTTTTGACCGCACAAATATATTCTTATGAATAAGTCACGTGTTAATCACATGACTCCATCATGTCAAATCCAATTAATTTGATGGAGCAATTAAATTAAGATACAATTAAAACTTCAAGTACTTGATTGTTTTAATTAGAACGCCAGAGAATAGATTGAAACATCACTCAAAAACATATCTTCATTTTTATTACTTACATGTGCAACTAATGACCTAAGAAATGTAATTTTTGCTACTATATAAATACGGAATGCGTTTAATTCATTGACACAAATTTCCACCATCAGCATTAATGAATTTCATAATGTAATAGTTGCTTTATTATATAAAATACAAATACAAAATAAGAATCATGCTCATATGATTTGAAACATACAACAACATATATTTTTTAATGAGGATCATGTTCACAACAACATAGTAGTTTGCACATGTACACAGACTGGCAGGGAGATATTCTTTATAATCATCATCCCTTGAATCACTATAGTCAAAAAGTTCAGGGTCAGAAGTCATGAATAAATCACCCATAATTTCATTAAAGCCTCATCAGGATTTGAATGCTCTATCTTTGAGTGTATGATTGCATAGAATCGATCTAGACGTTGTTGCATCTATCCTTCTCACGATCAAGTCTTGCTACGATATAATTATAGTTGCTTAAGTTTCATTCTTCATACATATCAGTGGCACTCGTAATCCATGCTAAAGATAGTATATTTCAAGCTCCCTGTGCTTGAAATAGGATTTCCTCCACCTGGATCTCGATAGTTGGTAATAGAATTGTGAAGGTCGATTATTGCTTTCGAGTGCAACAATCACATGGCCGACGTGTGTCAAAGGGTTATGAGTGTTGATTGGCTTATTGCGTAAGTCACACAATCATCCATACCACGTCACACCATTGGGCTCTATGTAGGATCCATTAAGATGGTAGAATGACTGATGAAGAAAGTTGATGTTGGTCTACATTTGTGTCTTGTCATCGAGATGTGGGGTTCATTTTGCGTATGCAAATTTTAACATTAGTTGCGTGAGGATGGGCCATCGCTTGTTTGTCTAGAAGGTCTATCTAATGACTTTCTAGACATTTTAGTGTAGGGTTGCATTGTCAATAATGCTCATATATACAAAACTAATGAGTCTACACAACACTAATGAATTGAGATCTTACATATATCACTAAAAACATTAAGATTGGTAGTCACATATTACACTGACAATACTTTGATGACTAAACACTGACACTAACGACAATGACAACACTAAGATGACTGAACACTATAAAGTCTAACAAAGTACTGCCATTACCAATCAATCCCCAATAGAGCCATAAAATTTAGGGTGTATACCAACACATCGGTAGAGATGATTCATTCCCAAGACTAGTATACTAACCCCCAACCTTGATCACAATAAACAAATAGTTGTTTAGTCCTCTCAAGGTACCAACTCCACTATGAGTGATATGAAACCTTCAAATCTCTCGAGGTAAGAAACCACATCTAAACACTCTGTGATTTAGATTTGAGTACAATTCACTTCCATCACACCTACCCATAAAAAAGATAATTTTCTTAATCTTTTCATAAAACCCAACGATAATAAAAAATCATAGTTTGACATCTTTCCAAAGAGAGTACTTCAAAAAAAACATTTAAGAGATCTTCAAGAAATATATTTACATTGATCATAACTAAAAACTAGGGTTTTAGAATCAAGAATGAATAAATCTTGGTGAAAATCATTTATTTTCAACAAAACGATTTGTGATTGAAAAAAATTTCCAATAGTTGTTCATCTAACATATATTTAAAGATCAAGATCAAAAAAACATAATAAATAATAGCCCTAACCTCAATGTATAAATCTAAGAAAGAACCCCTGCCTTCAATTCGCAGTTTGGTGCAACCCTAGCATTTTGATATGTTTCCTAAGCGTTAATCCTTTGCAATCTTTTTCTTTTTCTTCCCTCTCACGCTCTCTTTTCTTCCTTGGGTTTAAAGCTACTGAAAACTAACCTAAGAAACATCTTTAGAATATTTATAGGGTCAAAATTTGTATAGTCGACACGAACCTAATTGTTGTAAAAATAGCACTTACATTCGAGTGTGACTTGTGTTCGAACGTGTGTCTCATTCGAATGTAATTTGTATTTGAACGTGCCTTGCTCCCAGTATCTCGAGTTCTATCAGACTTTCTTTCAGAGTCCAAATTACTGTGGCTAAGTCTCATTCGAATGTTGAGTGGGGTTCGAATGGTCCTAAAACTCTACAAAGATTGAAGTAGAAATAAGGCCCATAAAAATTACTATTAAGCACACTGCGTAAGAGGTTTTAAATGGGATCACCTCATACCTCTTACAAACGATGACAATGTAAAGTTCACCACAAACTTTTATACACCCAATTACAAATTACACAAAATAAGAAATTACATATGGTTAGTGACCCAATTCTGAAGCTTGATGGTTTTTTGCTGGACACCTTTGACGATTGTGTCCTAACTTGCCGCACAACCCGATGTATGTGATTTTGCCCCTCAGTTGCTTAGTCTATCTCATTGCATATGCAAAATATCTTTCCACAACCTGTAGCATCTCAAAGTTGGTCGAGATTAGCGAGTAATTTTGGACATTCAGGATCACCCAGTAATCTTCATGCTCAAGAGGATAAAGTTCAAGCACCCAAGTGCTCTCTAAAGAATTGATGCTGTAAACAGGTTTTATAAATTCTTGGGAAGTCTAATTGAAAAAAAGAGCATACTACCAAACACATGAGAACAAGGAATTCTTAGTTGACCCATTTTTCAAATGTGCATGACCGGTCAACAATACAAACCACATCGGCAAGTCCACGAAGTGTGTAAAATGGCTTTACGTCGTCCTCACCGGCCTTTCGCTACAAACATTTTACTTTCCCGAAGAGAACAACATATATACCAATTTTTTTCTGTTTTGCTACCTTATCTCGACATTTTTAATGATACTTATTCACCTTATCTCGACCATCTCCATTGTTGTCCTCCGAGTCATCAATCAATAATTTGTCATACTCTTTCTCTTCCTCTGAGTAATTTTTGCAATCATTCATGCATATTTGTTCGTATTTTTGGATTGTACTTTGTTGCATAAGTGATTGGTCGACATGTCCTACTTCACCCAAATCAATCCACTCTTGACCCATTTGAAAACTACGACTCATTCGTTTAGAGTATTCAAAGTATTTGCTAGTGCTAGAATATCCTCTTCCATTAAATGCATTCTCACGGGGATGGAACAGTCACTTGTTTAACCGAAATTTGGAAATGTTGAGGTGTCTATTTCATGTCTGAGCAAATCAGTTTAAAACATGTTGTTGGTGGTTTGCCCTCCCCCTTGTCTGACTCCCACCAATGAATGTGTTGATTGCCTCTGTCTCCACATACAAATCAACACTGTTCAACATCTTCTTGTTGAATTCCACATTAAGCATAACACCCATAATAGCATCGTTTATAATTTCCATTTGGACATATGTAGTCATGTTTGCTCCTAGTCAAGCGGGATATCTACATATCAACATCAACTTGTACTGAGCCACATCCAAGCCCATTACAGTGTAGGTCGTATATAACAATTCCTTATATGTTATGCTACCATTTAGAATAATGCAATCTCAAGGGGGAGAATTATAGCATTACCCCCTTGAGCTATAATACATTTTTCCTTCCCAATACATTAAAGTGACTTGAATTCCCATCATGTCAAACTATATCAATATCAAAACCGAAATGAGATAACAAGTACCTACAAATTATGATAGCATCAACGTTTATTCAACAACATTGGATACAAACTACGAAGGTAACCTTTTATTAGCTACACAATAACCAAACTATTGCATTCAAATCTATCAAAGGCAAATTTAACTAGGATTTAGTCTTTGAACAAATCTTGTTTAATTGATGGTTCAAAATATTGGTCGAAACAAATACAACTCTATTGTATGATATCAAGCATGGCATTTTTCATTTTGATACCATTTTTTGATTTGTCTAAATCTATAATCTCTTTTAATTGATAATTAACTTTGAGACATTTCGCACATATACACAATAATCCTGCTTATAGTGGATACTTGGGAGGACTAAATGATGGACATCCTTACAACCATTTTAGAGAGGTTAATCCTCGAAATTGATTGATTGGTCCACTTATCCCTTGTTTTCGTTCAAGATCTCAACTCATTTTAGATTGTATTGATATGAACTTCTTATAAAAGGACCAAGGGCAGAAAAAAGCAGGTCACAATGTAGAGGTGTGTCATTTGTAACTATATTATCGATAAGATAATATAAAATCAAGAATGACAAAACTAGTCAGCAAATGAACAATGAGATAACTAATTAGCATGCAGTGCAATTAAAATTTTATAACGAGGACATATGACAATGGAAAATCCATGGTAACAAAGAAAACATTGAATTCTATACAAAAATGTATATGAAACATCGAATTCTATAAAAAAAAAATGTAGATGTAGCACTCACGCTATGGGTAATACAACTAGTTCAAACAAAACATCTAATTCTATACAAAAATGTAGATGAAAATAAACTAACTATGTTTCATTTCAACAAAATCAATTTGATTCCCTAAAATTTTGATAAATTTAATTTAATTATTGTTGGATGTAATGGTTTTTAAATAAATAATTTTGATATTTATCTGTTTAAAACTATTAATTATTGAATGAGAACTTGTTAAAGTATTTTTGTGACATTTGGGAGAAATTGAAAAGGTGTGAAGTAAAGATGACATGAAAGGCTACAAATGGTGACTTTTGGTTATAGACATTGATCCAATTGGTTACATCCTTTTACAAAGCCACTATTAACACTTTTTGGTTAAAAAATACTATTATAATAATAACTTTTCATAAAGTCACCATTGATATCTCTTGAACTAAAAGACACCATTTCAAATGGTTGTACATTTTCATAAAGTCACCATTGATGCCCTTTGGACTAAAAGGCACCATTACAAATGATTGCATCCTTTATGAAAAGTCACTAGCAAGTCTATAAACAGGTGATGCCTTGCACTCTCAAATCACACAATAGAACAATTCTTACTTCTTACTAGAATTTCTCTCTCTATTATCCCAAGTGCTGAATTCAGTGTTTAGACTTTCTTATCTCTCTCTGTGTGCATATTGCTGCATTGTTTTTTATTGTTTGGTTAAAGTATAAATGACAAATTATGTTCATTGGAGTTTTGAAGATTGAAGTGCTACATCTTCACGAAAGAAATCCGTTCTATCTTGAGAGATAATTGCTTATCAACTTTAAGCACCAAGAGGGAACAAATATATCTTAAGAAAACTATGATTCCACAGGGCTCGAATTATTATTATTATTATCATTATTTCTAGATTTCTCGTGCAGTTTTGTGTTATTGTAAGTATTGTTTGAACATTCTATTTTATTAGATCCTATTTTTGAACATAGTCTTCTAATCTCGCATGATGATATTGACACTAAAAGGAATATTATTGATTAAAATTCCTCTATGTTGTAGCACAGGAGATTAGGACATATCTCCATGGAAAGAATTAAAAGATTGGTTAATGATGGAGTTTTAAAGGCTCTTGATTTTTCTGATTTTGGTACCTGTGTGGATTACACAAAAGGAAAGCAAACCAACAGGACTAGTAAAGGTTCCAAGAGGAGTGAATAAATACTTGGAATACACTTTGATATCTGTAGACCATTCCCTACCCCTTGCTTAAATAGTTAGAGATATTTTATCTCATTAATTGATGACCATACACGATTTATGTATCCCTAAGTAGAGAAAAAATTTGAATAGGAAATTAAAATCGTACAATCTGAAAAGGGTGGAGAATACTATGAAATGTACACAGATTTGGTACAAAGTCCTAGTCCATTTACTGAATTTTTAAAGTATGAAGGTATTGTTGCTTAGTATACTATGTCAGGTTTACCTAATCAAATTGGTGTGGTTGAAAGGAGAAATCACACCCACATAGACATGGCAAAGAGTATGCTCAACAACTCTAATCTTCCTTTATTTTTGTAGAATGAAGCCTTGAAGACAACAATGTATATCTTAAATAGGGTTCCCATTAAAGTTGTTTCCAAAACTCCGTTTGAGTTATGGAAAATATGGAAACCCATTTTTGTACATTTTTCGCACATGGGGCTGTATAGTTGAGGTTAAGGATTACAATCCACAATTAAAGAAATTGGACCACTGACATTCAGTGGATATTTCATTGGCTATGCAAAAAAGTCTAAAGATTATAAATTTTATTGTCCATCACACATCTAGAATTGTTGAGGCCAAAAATGCAAAATTTATTGAGAGTGTTGACATTAGTGAGAGTATTCCTCAAAATATTGAGTGGGAGGAATCACGGGATTTGGATACCATGCATGTGAATAAAGATAGGATGGTTGTCATTCAAGATAATCTAGATGATATTCAAATACCACCACCACAAGAGGAACAAATCAACATAGAGTCTACAGCTCCAAACCCACAAAATATGGATAAGACCGTAGAACTAAAGAGATTTTGAAGGGTAAGAAGATCAACTATTTCTAATGATTACTTCGTGTATCTATTGGAGTCTGAATTTGATGTTGGACATAAGGATGATCCTATCTCGCTTTCACATGCCATAAGTGGAGAGAATTCCATATTTTGGTATGAAGCCATCAAAAAGAAGAGATAGACTCATGGCTAAAAATTAAGTTTGAAAAATTATTGAGTTACCTAAGGGAGTCAAGGTCGTTGGCTATAAGTGGGTCTATAAGACCAAGAAAGACTCAAATAATAATTTCAAACGATATAAGGCTAGACTTATAGCTAAGGGCTTCTCTCAAATAATATGTATTGACTATCACAATACCTTCTCTATAGTTTCTAAAAAGGACTCGTTTAGGATTATCATGTCATTAGTAACTCATTTTGATTTAAAGCTACATCAAATGGATGTGAAAATAGCCTTTTTAAATGGGGATCTTGATGAAGAAGTGTACATGAAGCAGCCTGAAGGATTTTTTTCTAATGGGGATAGTCACCTGGTTTGCAAGCTAAAGAAATCCATATATAGACTAAAGCAGGCCTCCCGCCAGTGGTATCTTAAGTTTCATAATGTTATTACCTCATATGGTTTTGAGAAGAGTGTTGTGGATAACTGCATATACCTTAAGGTTAGTGGGAGTAAATATATTTTCTTAGTCGTATATGTCAATGACATTTTACTTGTAGCCAATGATTTGGGTTTGTTGCATAAAACTAAAGAATTTCTTTCACAAATTTTTTTGATAAAGGATATGGGTGAAGCCTCCTATGCCATAAGCATAGAGATTCATAGAGACAAGACTCAAAGAAAATTGTGCTTGTCTCTTAAAGCCTACATTGAAAAAGTTTTGGAGAAATTCAGAATGAATGAATGCACACCTAATACAACTCCAATTGTAAAGGGTGACAAATTCAGTTTGAGCTAGTTTCCAACAAATGCTTTGGAAAAGGAACAAATGAATAGCATTCCCTATGCATTTGTTGTTAGCAGTTTGATGAATGCACATGTTTGTGTAAGGCCTGACATTGCATTTGCGGTAGGGACATTGCTTTGGAAGGTACCAAAGCAATCTAGGAATGGAACATTGAAATGCAACCAAAATATTTTTGTGGAATTTACAAGGAACCAAGGATTGTATGCTTACTTACGAGCATGTAGACTATCTTGAAGTTGTTGGATATTCTGACTCGGATTTTGTGGGTTGTTTGGATTCTAGAAAATCCACTTTGGGATATGTTTTCATGCTAGCAAGAGGTTCTATATCGTGGAAATGTGCCAAACAAATGATAGTTTCATTGTCCACTATGGAAGCAGAGATTATAGCGTGCTTGGAAGCAACATAACAGGCGAAATGGTTGAGAAATTTTATCACAAGATTTCAGATTGTGGATTCTATTTCCAAGCCATTAAGACTTTACCATGATAATTCGGCGGCTGTTTTCTTTTCTAAGAATAGCAAAAGTGGAAGCCGAACCAAGCATATTGACATTAAGTATGTTGTTGTTAGAGAAAGAGTCAAGGAACAAGAAGTATCTATTGAGCACATTAGTACAGATCATATGTTAGCAGATCCCATGACTAAAGGGCTCTCAATTAAGATGTATTTGAAACATGTAGANCCAGTGGTATCTTAAGTTTCATAATGTTATTACCTCATATGGTTTTGAGAAGAGTGTTGTGGATAACTGCATATACCTTAAGGTTAGTGGGAGTAAATATATTTTCTTAGTCGTATATGTCAATGACATTTTACTTGTAGCCAATGATTTGGGTTTGTTGCATAAAACTAAAGAATTTCTTTCACAAATTTTTTTGATAAAGGATATGGGTGAAGCCTCCTATGCCATAAGCATAGAGATTCATAGAGACAAGACTCAAAGAAAATTGTGCTTGTCTCTTAAAGCCTACATTGAAAAAGTTTTGGAGAAATTCAGAATGAATGAATGCACACCTAATACAACTCCAATTGTAAAGGGTGACAAATTCAGTTTGAGCTAGTTTCCAACAAATGCTTTGGAAAAGGAACAAATGAATAGCATTCCCTATGCATTTGTTGTTAGCAGTTTGATGAATGCACATGTTTGTGTAAGGCCTGACATTGCATTTGCGGTAGGGACATTGCTTTGGAAGGTACCAAAGCAATCTAGGAATGGAACATTGAAATGCAACCAAAATATTTTTGTGGAATTTACAAGGAACCAAGGATTGTATGCTTACTTACGAGCATGTAGACTATCTTGAAGTTGTTGGATATTCTGACTCGGATTTTGTGGGTTGTTTGGATTCTAGAAAATCCACTTTGGGATATGTTTTCATGCTAGCAAGAGGTTCTATATCGTGGAAATGTGCCAAACAAATGATAGTTTCATTGTCCACTATGGAAGCAGAGATTATAGCGTGCTTGGAAGCAACATAACAGGCGAAATGGTTGAGAAATTTTATCACAAGATTTCAGATTGTGGATTCTATTTCCAAGCCATTAAGACTTTACCATGATAATTCGGCGGCTGTTTTCTTTTCTAAGAATAGCAAAAGTGGAAGCCGAACCAAGCATATTGACATTAAGTATGTTGTTGTTAGAGAAAGAGTCAAGGAACAAGAAGTATCTATTGAGCACATTAGTACAGATCATATGTTAGCAGATCCCATGACTAAAGGGCTCTCAATTAAGATGTATTTGAAACATGTAGAGCACATGGGATTACTTGGCTCATTGTATGATTAACTTTTTGGATTGTAAATATTTGATCATGATCAATGCAAACTTTAGTTATTTTGTGCACATATTGTATTTTTTGTGACATGATGTCCATTGAGATTAGTATGTAGTCCATTGGGACTATAGGACCCAGAATGACTTATAGGAAGTCATTCATAAGTAGTGATGCCACATAAAGTTCTGAAAATATGATGAATTTTAATACAAGGAATGAAGTATTCATTTAAAAGAACACAACCGCTTTGATTCGTGTATTATTTTCTCAATAAAGTTCAGGTAATTATTTAATTGTATGACCATATTCAGTATCAAATGTTGGTTACCCAAATTGTCTAATGTGTAATGTGTGCCAAGTGGAAGAATGTTGAACTCTATGTCTAATTAATGTTGAACTCTATCTCTAATTGGATACTTAAGATGGCCCACATGCCATGTCATCTTTTTAATAAATAAATATTATGTATATTTAATACATATCCTATTTACTGAGTCAAATCCTTCTGGGTAAGTAACTTTGAGGTAACTACCCACTACTCCCATCATTAGATGGAGTGACCATAATAGAGCACTTAAAAGCCGTTGTAACTCTTTGATGGAAGGACGTTACTTACAATTTCTCTATTAGATAAGGTTTCATGACCTATATATATTTTCATGCCTGTGATTTTCTATCAAGTCATATGGGTATTCAGATATCATACACGTAGACTGAAAACTCTTCTCTCATATACCTCCATACAATACATATTCGTGAGGTTGTTCTTAAGTGTTCTTCTTGAGCTTTGAGGTTAAAACTATGATACGGATTCGTGCTTGTTGGTGCCATTGGGTTTGTTGATTATTCTCTCTATAGAGAATTCAAATTTCTTGTTCTTGAAATTGAACATCAATGGCAGGATGTAAGTATTCAATTCTACGCAAAATATGAAGATTAAATTCTTCGATAAAGTCTATCATAAACTTCATGAAAAACAATTAGAAGCTAACAACATTCACTAAATACAAAACAACTAGACCATTGATGTGGATTCGGTTCTCATTCAATGATATGTCCCTGATTTATGGCATTAATTCATTTCATTTCTTTGAAAATTTGTATATAAAGAGAACATTTTAGCCTGAAGCGAAGGACTGCAAATATTGAATACAACTCAGTTTGTTGTCATGATCTTGGCCACATCTAGAAATAAAAATAACTTACTCAAAATCAATAAATGGAGGTGGATGAAAGATAAAATTAAAAATCCAGGCACTAAATTTTGGGAAAATATCCATTTAAGACCCCAAAAAAGGGTTTTTTTTTTTGTAATTTGTAACTTACTGTATGTTCAAGGGAAACTTAGCCTAAAATCTGTCAAACTTATGAGAGAAAAAGACAAGAAGGCTTGAATTCTTTGTATAATCTATTGTAAAGATACATCCTAATATACATACATGGAGAAGGAGACAAAATCTTCAAATCAATGCTACAAACCCTAGACTATAGCACACGTGAATGACCATGAGATTGGTCAAGATACTCTAAACAAGGAAACTAAACATATTCCTAATCTATACATTGAACGTGAATATACTCTTAATAATACATTCCTAATACTCCCCCTTAAGTTGGAGCATGAAGATCTATAATGCCCAACTTGCGTGATAAATCTTGGAATGGTTCTTGACCTAAAGCTTTAGTAAAAATATCAGCAAGTTGACTTCGAGTAGGGACATGCACAGTGGAAATGAGACTGGCTTGTATGTTTTCACGAACAATGTGACAGTCAATTTCGATGTGTTTGGTACGTTCATGGAACACAGGATTTTAAGCAATATGAAGTGCCGCTCGATTGTCATAGTAAAGCAATATAGGTTGCGGATGCGACACACCAAGATGATGTAAAAGATTTTTGAGCCAAATGAGCTCGCATGTAGTAGAGGCAAGAGCTCAATATTCAGCTTCTGTGGAGTAGCGAGAAACCATAGGTTGTTTCTTAGTACACCAAGAAATGGGACTAGTGCCAAGCTGAATGATAAACCTTGTGGTGGAACAACAAGTGACTGGGCAACTAGCCTAATCCGAGTTAGAATAGGCCGAGATTTGAAGACTATTGGCAACGAGAAACAATAAGCCTTGACCTAGAGATGCTTTAAGATACCGAAGAATACATACTGCAGCATTATAATGAGGTTGTTTGGGCTGGTGCATGAATTGACTGAGAATATTGACAGGAAAAATAATATCTAGATGTGTGATGGTCAGATAGATCAAACGACCAACAAGACGTCGAAAGGAGGTCGGGTTAGAGAGGAGATCACCATTAGAATCATTAATCTTGAGATTTTGTTACATGGGAAAGTTGTAGGGCGTGCACCAACATGACCACAATCGGTGAGGATATCAAGAGCATATTTGCTTTGATTAAGGAATATGCTAGTTGGAGAACTAGCAACCTCAAGTCCAAGAAAATATTTCAGTTGGCCAAGGTCTTTAATCTTGAATTTCTGAGCAAGGAAGGACTTGTATTTGTTATGTGTGGAGAGATCATTTTCAGCCATCAGAATGCCATCAACAAAACAAGGATAAGAGTGAAAGATTGACCTCGAGAAAGTATGAAGAACGAGTGGTCTGCTTGAGACTAATTGAATCCTACAATAACTAACACATGATAATTTGGAGAATCAATTTTGAGATGCCTGCTTGAGTCCATAGAGTGATTTTTGAAGGCGACAAATATGAGTCTTCCCTTACCAGCAATAATGTCACCATTAAGGAATGCATTGGTGACATCTAATTGAAGAAGGGGCCAATTTCGTGTCACGGCTACTGCAAGAACACACCTAATGGTAACAAGTTTAGCAATAAGAGCAAAACTATCATGGTAATTGAGGCCCTCTACCTGAGTGTATCCTTTGGCCACCAACCGAGCTTTGTGTCGCTCTATGGATCCATCAACCCGAAGTTTCATTTTGAACACCCACTTAAAACCAATTGGTTTTTATTAGGTGGAAGTGGTTGGAGAATCCAAGTGTAATTAGCCTCCAAGGCTTGAATTTTAGTAGCCATGGCATCACGCCAATGAGGGTAATGCACAGCTTGAGAATATGAAGTAGGTTCGGGTGTTGTGAGAGGATAGAAAAAAAATCCAAGTGATGATCAGAGAAATAATGATAGGATAAAAAGGACAAGAGACAATGAACCGTACTTGAGGAGGATCTTGAAGCAGTTGAAGCCGTGGAGGACTGAGGATAGATATAATCATTGCAGTAAATTGGTCGTTGGATAGCTCGCTTTGGCCGTGAGAGAGTGTTAAGGGGTAGATTGTGGTTAGGGGGTGGCAATGAGATAGATTGTGGTTGTGCCGAGGGGGAAGATGGTGATGGATAGGAAATAGATGGGTCTATGGCTATGGGGATCAGTGGAGGGAGATGGGGTTTCGGGAGTAGGGAGAGGAATGATTGGGGAACATGTAGGAGATAGAGATAAATGGTGATAGGGAAACACAGTTTCTTCAAAGGTGACATCTCATGAAATGATGATTTTTTTATTTTCAAGGTCATACACGACAAGATTTATGATGGAGAGGGTAGCCTAAGATAACACATCTAAGGGAACGAGGTTAAACTTATCGCGATGTTGTTTGCTTGTTTGTGCGTAACACAAACATAAAAACACTCGCAAATGTGTATATGACGGTGATTTTTGAAAAAGAAGCTCATAAGGTGATCTGTGATTGAGAATTTTAGGTGTGCAATTAATGAGATAGGTGGTGGTGAGAATGCATTCAACCCAAAAGGAGACGGGAAGGTTGGTCTGAAAACGCAAGCATCGAGCAACATTAAGAAGGTGACGATGCTTGCGCTCAGCAACACCATTTTGTTGAGGCGTGTCCACACATGTTAGGTCATGAAAAATGCCATGGTCGTTAAAATTTTTTTGAATTTTATTAGAGCAAAATTCGAGGCCATTATTAGTTTTTATATTCTTAATGGTTCAGTTGAATTGGTTGTTAATCAGGGCTCAAAAATTTTTAAGACACGTAAAAATATCAAATTTCAGGCGCATAAGATACACCCATGTAGCACGGGAGTATTCATCTATGATGGTCAAAAAACAATGTGTGCCCAAAGTTGACGGTGTAAAGTAACCACCCTATATGTCACAGTAAATCCGATTAAAACAAAATGTGCTTTTATTATATTCAATGAAAATGGTAAACGAGTGTGCTTTGCTCTAGCACATACATCACCAGACAAATGAGTGCTAGAAATATTTAAAATTTTTTGGAACACATGGAAGGGAAGGATGGCCAAGGTGTTGGTGCCAAAGAGTAGAGTCAGAAGCATGTTGACTGTGAAGAGCGGAATCAAAAAAAGGCTTGAAGTAGTAAAGTCCATCTCGAACTTGACCCATTCCAATCAGCCTCATTATTGATAAGTCCTAAAAAACACAAACGGTGGGGAAAAAAATGGCAACACAATTGAGAGCAGTTATGAGTTTACTAATGGAACAAATTGAATTTAAAGGAAGGCACAGAAAGGACATTAGAGAGAGATGTCATGAGAAAAATGCATTGTGCCAACATGAGTTATAGAAACAACTTCACCATTCACAAGCTTAATGGGATATTGCCTATCTAGATTGTGAACATTCTCAGGAGAGGGTAAATTTGAAGTCATGTGATCAGATGCACCAGAATCAACAACTCATTCAGAGTTAAGGGAAAAAGAAGTAGAATGACAAGAGGCAATATTATCGGCAAAATTTACAGAGTTCGAGGACGATAAAAGATTCAAGAGTTGGCAATATTGCTCGCTTGTGAGGGCTAGAATACCATTCTCGGTGGGTAAATTGGAAGAGTCCACAACATTATTTGCAGCCGATGAGGAAGTGCCATCATGTGGTACTTGATGGATGTTAGATTGGGACTTGTTACTAGGATAACCATGCAACTTATAACAACTAGACTTTCAATTACGTCCATAGTGTTCACACTTTGAAAGACCACATCCACGTCCCTTGCCATCTGAAGTATGAGAAGATGTATTAGAAGAATTTCAATGGATAGCCATTGCAGCAGAATCTGGTTGAGTACCAGAGAAATGCAAGAAACGTAGCTTCTCCTCTTGGTGCAAAATTGCATAAACCTTGGTAACAGGAGGTAAGGGATCCATAACCAAAATTCGGCTACGAATCAAAGCATATGATTCATGTAATCCCATCGGGAATTGGAAAACATGTTCAATGTCTTGCATACGAGTCAACTCCTTTAGGGCACCACAAGTACACATTGGATTAGAGGCGAGAGTGTTGAGTTCATCCCAATAGGTTTTGAGATTGGCGTAATATGCGGAGATGGACATGGAGTCTTGAGTGAGATTACATATGTCTCATTTTAATTTGAAAATTCAAAGATTATTGCTTTGTGAGAAACGATCCTCAAGGTCGAGCCATACATCAATAGGGCTGTCATGATAAATCAAACTATTGACGATAGTTTTATCAATGGAGTTAAAGATCCACTATAAAACCATCTCATTGCAACGCTCCCACAACTAAGTTTCAGCTAAAGAAGAGGTCGGTTTGCTTAAGGTACCGTTAACAAAACCCAACTTATTTTTGGCATTCAAGGCCATCTTCATGGCCCTCTTCCAAGTGGAATAATTGTCACCATTGAGCACATTTGAGACTAAGAGTGCTTCTGGGTGATCTGCCGAATGGATAAAGTATGGAGAGGAGACATCCGTAACGGGAGGGGATGTTGGATTGACAGAAGAAGAAGATGTATCCAAAGTAGAGGTGGCTGATGGATCAGACATGGTGGAATACAATGGAACCAATTAAGGCTCTGATACCATGTCAAACTTATGAGAGAAAGAGACAAGAAGGCTTGAAGTCCTTGTATATTATATTGTAAAGATACAGCCTGATATATATACATGGAGAAGGAGATAAAATCTCCAAATCAATGCTAAAATCCCTACACTGTAGGACACGTGAATGACCATGAGATTAGTCAAACTACTCTAAACAAAGAAACTAAACATATTCCTAATCTATACATTGAATGTGATATTCTTAATAATACATTCCTAATAAAATCTAACAATCTATGCCGAAACACAAAATAGATTTTGAATTATGGAGTGGTAATAAGGATATACATTTCCTTTAGAGGTTTTTGCTCTTCCAGGTTTCTCAATTGGAAAACAAATAAGTCATGTTACTTTTGGAGTCATATTTCCCAAATATTACCTTTTATCACAATTTTTTGCCTTGTATCTCACTCCATCGTCATTTCCATAAAAGTGTGCGGTAATAAGCATTTAGTAGATGAAATTTTATTAGATATAGAAATCAAAATTTTTAACAGTTTTTGTCTGGATTAGTTAACGAGTGAAAAGAGCAGTTGATAATTAAAGCTCTACAAATTCTTTTTCGGTCTGAAGTTTTTTCATTGTGTGATTTTTTGTTGGTTTGATGTTGAGAATTCTTCGCTCCTCTCTACGCATGGCTATGCCTGCTTTCCCTCCTCAGTCCTCACCCTTTAGCCCTTCTGGCCGGGGTGTGTTTTATTTCTACATTCTCGAGTGATATTTGAAACTTTTCATGATCCTGACCCGACCTTGAGTAATTAATTTTATTGAACAAAAGAGCATGAATAATATAATAATTGGCTCGATTTGGTTTATTGTAACCCTAAATAATACAGAAATAATAATATAAAAAAAATTCACATCATCTACATATAATCACATGTATGGAGCCAAGTCAACACTTTCTGACAATCTCTATAGTCTATACTTAAATGAGGTGGGTTAGTATCATTTCGTGATCATCTCCAAGAGGCTTATTCACAAGGAGACAAGGCCCACCTAAGTAGAGATAAACTTCTGTAGTGCAGTAACAGAGCCAGCAACCTGATAAAGAAATCGAAGGAAAAGAATGGAAAAACTAATCATGGTGTCTTAAAGTCACGTAACTACGGCTACCTTATATTCCCTCTGTTCTTATATATCTGTCGTTTAAAGTTTTTGTACAGAAATTAAAAAAATTATTAAATAATTATAATATGAGTAAAAAATAATTATACAAGATTAAAATACTCTTATTCAATACGTATTGAGAAGAAAAAGAATATGAAAGACACTTAACCTCCACCTAATTTTAATTAAGGGTAAAATTAGAAGAAAAAATATTAATTATACTTTAGTTTCGTAAAACGACAGATATTATAGAACACAAAAATTATGTAAAACGATAGATATTTAAGAACGGAGGGAATATCAAACTTAAATAGTTGGCACATTTGGTTCCCCAATTACACAGCAAAATCATTTTTACCGTGTGATTTTATTTTCAAAAAATATTAGGGTATTATTATTGTTTTTTTGAGCAGTAATGCTATCCTTAGCAAGTTTCTTTCAAAGTTTTTCATCTCAAAGGAAGTGGCACAATCTCAATCATTTAATATTAATAGAACCCACTTATTTANGGAATAATTGTCACCATTGAGCACATTTGAGACTAAGAGTGCTTCTGGGTGATCTGCCGAATGGATAAAGTATGGAGAGGAGACATCCGTAACGGGAGGGGATGTTGGATTGACAGAAGAAGAAGATGTATCCAAAGTAGAGGTGGCTGATGGATCAGACATGGTGGAATACAATGGAACCAATTAAGGCTCTGATACCATGTCAAACTTATGAGAGAAAGAGACAAGAAGGCTTGAAGTCCTTGTATATTATATTGTAAAGATACAGCCTGATATATATACATGGAGAAGGAGATAAAATCTCCAAATCAATGCTAAAATCCCTACACTGTAGGACACGTGAATGACCATGAGATTAGTCAAACTACTCTAAACAAAGAAACTAAACATATTCCTAATCTATACATTGAATGTGATATTCTTAATAATACATTCCTAATAAAATCTAACAATCTATGCCGAAACACAAAATAGATTTTGAATTATGGAGTGGTAATAAGGATATACATTTCCTTTAGAGGTTTTTGCTCTTCCAGGTTTCTCAATTGGAAAACAAATAAGTCATGTTACTTTTGGAGTCATATTTCCCAAATATTACCTTTTATCACAATTTTTTGCCTTGTATCTCACTCCATCGTCATTTCCATAAAAGTGTGCGGTAATAAGCATTTAGTAGATGAAATTTTATTAGATATAGAAATCAAAATTTTTAACAGTTTTTGTCTGGATTAGTTAACGAGTGAAAAGAGCAGTTGATAATTAAAGCTCTACAAATTCTTTTTCGGTCTGAAGTTTTTTCATTGTGTGATTTTTTGTTGGTTTGATGTTGAGAATTCTTCGCTCCTCTCTACGCATGGCTATGCCTGCTTTCCCTCCTCAGTCCTCACCCTTTAGCCCTTCTGGCCGGGGTGTGTTTTATTTCTACATTCTCGAGTGATATTTGAAACTTTTCATGATCCTGACCCGACCTTGAGTAATTAATTTTATTGAACAAAAGAGCATGAATAATATAATAATTGGCTCGATTTGGTTTATTGTAACCCTAAATAATACAGAAATAATAATATAAAAAAAATTCACATCATCTACATATAATCACATGTATGGAGCCAAGTCAACACTTTCTGACAATCTCTATAGTCTATACTTAAATGAGGTGGGTTAGTATCATTTCGTGATCATCTCCAAGAGGCTTATTCACAAGGAGACAAGGCCCACCTAAGTAGAGATAAACTTCTGTAGTGCAGTAACAGAGCCAGCAACCTGATAAAGAAATCGAAGGAAAAGAATGGAAAAACTAATCATGGTGTCTTAAAGTCACGTAACTACGGCTACCTTATATTCCCTCTGTTCTTATATATCTGTCGTTTAAAGTTTTTGTACAGAAATTAAGAAAATTATTAAATAATTATAATATGAGTAAAAAATAATTATACAAGATTAAAATACTCTTATTCAATACGTATTGAGAAGAAAAAAAATATGAAAGACACTTAACCTCCACCTAATTTTAATTAAGGGTAAAATTAGAAGAAAAAATATTAATTATACTTTAGTTTCGTAAAACGACAGATATTATAGAACACAAAAATTATGTAAAACGATAGATATTTAAGAACGGAGGGAATATCAAACTTAAATAGTTGGCACATTTGGTTCCCCAATTACACAGCAAAATCATTTTTACCGTGTGATTTTATTTTCAAAAAATATTAGGGTATTATTATTGTTTTTTTGAGCAGTAATGCTATCCTTAGCAAGTTTCTTTCAAAGTTTTTCATCTCAAAGGAAGTGGCACAATCTCAATCATTTAATATTAATAGAACCCACTTATTTAATGGTAAAAATTGTATCAAATCACTTTAGATGAAAAACATTATAAAAAATCTTGGTTAGCATATCATTGTTGTTCTTTCATAGCTGCAACAAATATATCCACTTATTATCGAAGACATCAGAATCTCCGCTACGATTTTTACAGGGCTAAGTGCATTTTTTACCCCTAAAAATGTGCTTGTTTTGTCAATTGGACCTTTATTATATTAGTTTTGTTAATTTGTTTTTTATAATATTCAATTTGTTATTCACGTTTAAATGATCTCTACGGAGAGGGCCATTAAATTGACAAAACGGATGGTTTGTCAATTTAATCCTCATCGTATTAGTTTTATCTATTTGGTACTTAAAATATTCACTTCAAGTTTAAATAGTTCTTGTTGAACAGATAAAATTGATATTATAGTTAAAATATTAAATTTTCAACTTTTAAAAGCACTTTGATCAAGATTGATTCAATTCTCATCTACTTAAATTTAATGGTATAAAGTTCATTTCAATATTTTTTTTTCTACTTAAAAACATCATAGATACAATTATTTATACCTAATTTATGAATCTACTAATTTAATATTACTATTAAACTGAAAATGGACTTAATTCTATCGTATATTTTCCATTTGGGAAACCCAAAGGCCATATGATTAGGTTTCCATTTATTTACTTTCTCAATGTTCAAGAGGTAGTTGAACAATTAATGCACCTTAGAGGTACTTAAAATAGCATGACGTTGAAGCAAAGCCACCATGTCAATTATGGAGGTTTGATATAAAAATAGCCGTAGTTATGTGACCTTAAGTCAAAGTCACTATGATTTTACTTGTCCCCTTCAGAATAAGCCTCTTGTTGGAAATGGTTTAGGCTTTTTCAAACATGGGGCCGCATCTCATTGTAGTATTATAGGGGTCATTATGATTTTACTTGTCCCTTGAGAAAATGATGTCTGCTGGCTCAATCAATGTGACTAACAACAGCTCTCGAGAAAACGGTTTCTGATTTTACATAGCTTGCTGAGGAGGGTGATCTGCGAGGTAGTTCAACTTGTATTAAGGGCAGGTAATCGGACTTATCGCATTGGTTTCCCATGGCGTTTTAAGTCATTTCATGTCAACATTTGGGTAACTTGTGTCTGACCCATTTATCGTCTTATAAAGCAAGGCTCGTGTCCATTTATTCAGGGTATGTTTGATATATTTTTTTTTGTTTTAGTTTTAGGTTTAAGAAAATTAAAACCAAATTATATAATCATGTTCAGCAGTAATTTTTTATTTTTCTTTTTGTATATTAAAGGGGTTAAATATCTTAATTACACGTGATATGACATTAAATGTGCTTACGTGATGCTGACAAGACAAGACACGTGATGAAGAATCCTCTATTAAGTTTTTTAACCAAGCCGAGCTAATTAAAGGTTTGGCAATGACAGAAAAAGTTTGGTTCTCTTTATGACTGAACTCATCAATCTGTTCAGCTAAGTAAGGAAAGGACTTGACTTGTACCAAGTCGAGCTCACTAAAGTATTCGGGAAGGCGATAGAAGAAAACGGCTTGTACCAAACCAAGTCCTTAAAACTGTTCGAAAAATATCAAATATGATCGGCGTATGACATGTTCAAGCTGTTCAAAACGATAGATGGAAAGATAAATATTCGCCTATAACTTAGACAATTAGATAAACGAATCAATGAAATTGTAGATATCAAGGGAAATTGTTGAAAAAATATCAACAACTTCCCAAACTGAATGACTGAATTGAAGGAGGGTGTGCTACCTTGAATAAAAAATCATGGAAACCCTAAGGGGATGACCATCTATAAAATATGAAGGAATCCAAGGTAAAAGGTACGATGAACTCTCTTGGCCTTCTTCGATTCGTTTCATTATCTCTACTGACTTAAGTATCGGAGTGCCTTCGATCGAAACACTTCGATCAAAGGGCAATTTGTTCATTTTGTAGAAAGAGGAAGACTGGGAGATCAAGTTCAAAAATATATCAATATTTCAATTCCAGTAAGAGGTATACTTGATTTTTTGCCTCTTACATTTGGTGTTGTCTGTGGGAAAATTCCCATCTTTTGCAATAAGAAGCCATAATGTCTAAACTCAGAAGCGCAATTGGATCACCTAGAGGCAGTTTCGCCTTGGCAGACTCTGATCCTGCATCCATCCCACCTGGTAACAACGCGTGGTTTCAGGCAAGAAGAAGCCCTTCTAGATCCCATGAAGGCGAAGAGATGTCCTCTGCTAGTTTCAGGCTCTTAAAGAATCAGAACCATCAAATTGAAAATCGTGGTGAATCCCTCTGTGCCTAGGGGGAAAACTACTCCCTGGTAAAGTTGGTTCAGTCCTTGTAGGATAGACTTGATGCTCATGACAAGTTGTTCAAGAATACTTATACCAGGGAAAAAGATCTGATTAAAGAAAACGAAGAACTAAAAACCAGGATAAAAGAGATGACCAGGAAAGAGAAACATGCAAGGGAAAGCCATTGGGAAGTCCTGAAAGGAAACCCGACAGATATAGAAGCAACAATGAAGATCGTCACCAGCAGAAGAAACCTCGGGTTCAAGAGGAGGTTACATGGAAGCAGTATATTACCAAGGAACTCAACAACCGCTTGAGGAGACCAGAACAGAGGTCGGCTAGGGATCTAGCCAGAAGAGCAACAGAAGAATATGTCGACAGTTCAGAGTCATCTCCATTTACAGTTAGGATCGAAAAGGGATGGATTCCGAGCAAATTCACCATCCCGAACTTCAGACTATATGATGGGAGGACCGATCCAGCCTTGCACATTAGACATTACAGACAGTTGATGACTATTCATCGAAGAAACGAGCCCCTACTCTGTACTATCTCCCCTAGTAGTCTTGGGGAGTCAGCCATGAAGTGGTTTGACACCCTACTGAAGGGAACGATTGATAGGTGGTCTCAGTTAGCCGAATAGTTCACAGCTCAGTTCATAACAAGCAGCAAGCAGCCGAAGGATGTTGGAGCATTACTGACGCTAAAAAAGAAGAATAACGAAAGCCTGCGAGAGTACGCTCATCACTATTAGGAAACTATGAATGAGGTTGAAGGGTGCAATCCAGAGATTGTAGTTGCATCCTTCAAGATCGGGTTACCGAAGGAGAACCCCCTATATCAGTCGCTCACAAAAAGGCCAGCCACGGATCTAGAAGAGCTAATGTTTAGGATTGAAAAGTATGCCAAAGTTGATGATGACTTTTCCAGGGATGGGGTTAAAAAAACATTCAAGCAAGAGACAGTTCGGTAGAGACAAGCAGATCGAGTCAAACAGAGAGGGTGGAAGGAAGAATGAGAAGGATGAATATCCTCAAAAGTCCCCATTTCTGAGGGCAAATACATTGTTCAAGGAACCAATATACAAGATACTAAGCCAGATCAAAACAAAATCATTTTTCAAATGGCCGAACAAGTTAATAGGAGACCCTTCTAAAAGAAATCCAAACTTTAGGTGTTCATATCACAGGGATGTGGGCCACATAATTGAGAACTGCCGATCTCTAAAGCAGCATTTGGAGGAGCTGGTCTAGGCTGGACATCTTGCCGAGTTCATAGAAGGTAAACAAAAATTCGATGGAGGGAGGACCGACCCAAATGGGAACCACAACACTCCAGCAGGAGTGATTGATGTGATTTATGCTGCCACCAACCCACAGATGTCCACAAATAATTCTGCTCGGGCTTACATCCAAAAAGCTGTCAATAAGAGAGATATGTATGAGTTACGGTTAACCCCGGAGGTGACCAAAAAAAGAATCAAGATAGAGGAGTCAACTGAAGCAATCTGTTTCACCTAGCAGGACTTGGTCAGAGTACACCAACCGCACAATGACGCCCTAGTCGTTACGCTTCGAATTACGAATTTTGATGTAAAATGGGTGCTGATTGATCCGGGGAGTTCATTAGAGATCATGTATTCGGATCTATTTGAGAAACTTGTACTTAAGAAGGAGGATCTTAAGCCTTCAAATACTCCACTTATTTTCTTTAGTGGAAAAATAGTTCTTCCTAGGGAGAAGATCACTTTACCTGTAAAGACAGGACCAGTTTGCATCATGACCGAGTTCCTAGTAGTGGATACAGTCTCGGCATATAACATGATAATGGGGTGGTCCTGGCTACACACAATGAAGGCGGTACCCTCGACGTACCATCAGATGCTAAGATTCCCTTCAGCTGAAGGAGTAGTCAATATCCGAGGAGATCAAGTCAGTGCTAGAACTTGTTTGTTAGCCTTGGTCAATCCCAAAGGAAGGGTTGAAGCTCGTGAGAAGGACTCAATGTCCAAGGAGCTGCAATAGCAATTAACCTTTTACAGCTCCGTTAAACCAACTGATCAAGCTGTCGAGGAAGGCCCTAAAGTACCTTTAGGTGCTGAAAAGGAAGTTACGGACCAAACAATTGAAGACTTGACTAAAGTACCTTTGAACAAGGATGGGGATCTCGAAAAATACTTTTTGTTAGGGACTGTTCTAAGTCCAGAGTAGAAAAATGAGCTCGTCACTCTTTTACAAGAATATGTCGACGTTTTCGCATGGACCACTACTGATATGCCTGGCGTACCGACCGAAGTAGTATGTAATCAGTTGAACATAGACCCGAGCTTCAAGCCAATTAGACAAAAATTAAGAAGGTCGGCCCCTCAACATCAGGAGGTAGTAAAGGAGGAAGTAGTACGTTTATTAGAGTCCCGAACAATTGGGGAAGTACAATACCCCAACCTAGCTGTCAAACACTATTGTGGTAAAGATAAAAAATGGGAAGTGGAGGGTCTGTGTTGACTTCACCGACCTGAACAAAANATCATTTTTCAAATGGCCGAACAAGTTAATAGGAGACCCTTCTAAAAGAAATCCAAACTTTAGGTGTTCATATCACAGGGATGTGGGCCACATAATTGAGAACTGCCGATCTCTAAAGCAGCATTTGGAGGAGCTGGTCTAGGCTGGACATCTTGCCGAGTTCATAGAAGGTAAACAAAAATTCGATGGAGGGAGGACCGACCCAAATGGGAACCACAACACTCCAGCAGGAGTGATTGATGTGATTTATGCTGCCACCAACCCACAGATGTCCACAAATAATTCTGCTCGGGCTTACATCCAAAAAGCTGTCAATAAGAGAGATATGTATGAGTTACGGTTAACCCCGGAGGTGACCAAAAAAAGAATCAAGATAGAGGAGTCAACTGAAGCAATCTGTTTCACCTAGCAGGACTTGGTCAGAGTACACCAACCGCACAATGACGCCCTAGTCGTTACGCTTCGAATTACGAATTTTGATGTAAAATGGGTGCTGATTGATCCGGGGAGTTCATTAGAGATCATGTATTCGGATCTATTTGAGAAACTTGTACTTAAGAAGGAGGATCTTAAGCCTTCAAATACTCCACTTATTTTCTTTAGTGGAAAAATAGTTCTTCCTAGGGAGAAGATCACTTTACCTGTAAAGACAGGACCAGTTTGCATCATGACCGAGTTCCTAGTAGTGGATACAGTCTCGGCATATAACATGATAATGGGGTGGTCCTGGCTACACACAATGAAGGCGGTACCCTCGACGTACCATCAGATGCTAAGATTCCCTTCAGCTGAAGGAGTAGTCAATATCCGAGGAGATCAAGTCAGTGCTAGAACTTGTTTGTTAGCCTTGGTCAATCCCAAAGGAAGGGTTGAAGCTCGTGAGAAGGACTCAATGTCCAAGGAGCTGCAATAGCAATTAACCTTTTACAGCTCCGTTAAACCAACTGATCAAGCTGTCGAGGAAGGCCCTAAAGTACCTTTAGGTGCTGAAAAGGAAGTTACGGACCAAACAATTGAAGACTTGACTAAAGTACCTTTGAACAAGGATGGGGATCTCGAAAAATACTTTTTGTTAGGGACTGTTCTAAGTCCAGAGTAGAAAAATGAGCTCGTCACTCTTTTACAAGAATATGTCGACGTTTTCGCATGGACCACTACTGATATGCCTGGCGTACCGACCGAAGTAGTATGTAATCAGTTGAACATAGACCCGAGCTTCAAGCCAATTAGACAAAAATTAAGAAGGTCGGCCCCTCAACATCAGGAGGTAGTAAAGGAGGAAGTAGTACGTTTATTAGAGTCCCGAACAATTGGGGAAGTACAATACCCCAACCTAGCTGTCAAACACTATTGTGGTAAAGATAAAAAATGGGAAGTGGAGGGTCTGTGTTGACTTCACCGACCTGAACAAAACATGTGCAAAGGATAGCTTTCCCTTGCCGAAGATAGATTAGTTGGTAGATGCCACTGCTGGACACCAGCAGATGAGCTTCTTGGACGCCTACAGAGGATACCATCAGATACCCCTGACAGAGGAAGACCAAGAAAAGACTGTCTTCATAACACCGAATGGAACGCACTATTACAAAGTAATGTCATTCGGATTAAAGAATGTTAGGGCAACATATCAGAGATTGGTGAATAAAATATTTTCACTTATGATAGGCAGTACAATAGAAGTTTACATTGATGACATGGTGGTGAAAAGTCATAAGGCAGCAAACCACTGTGCTAACCTCAAAAGCACATTTGATGTTCTACGGAAGTACAACATCAAATTAAACGCTTCAAAATGCGCATTTGGGGTCGGCTTGGGAAAATTCTTGGGATTTCTAGTTACTCACCGAGGAATAGAGGTGAATCTCGAGCAAGTGAAGGCCATTGCTGAGCTGCAATCCCCTCAAACTGTAAAAGAGGTGCAAAGGTTAACAGGAATGGCAGCAGCACTTGGAAGATTCATATCCCGCGCATCGGATAAGTGCAAACCCTTCTTTCATTCAATCAAAGGAAAGAAGGGAGCATTCTAGAGTCAGGAATGTGAGGAAGCATTTACAAATCTGAAGGCATACTTAGCGTCTCCACTGATTCTATCAACCCTGACACCCGAAGAAGGACTTTACCTTTATCTGGTTGTATTAGAGCACGCTGTAAGTGGAGCATTGATGAGGAATGATTGTGGAAGGATGAAACTCATCTTCTATGTGAGCAAGATGTTCTTGGATGCTGAATCGAGGTATACTCCGTTGGAAAAACTTGCCCTAGCACTGATTAGCTCGGCTAGGAAGCTCAGACATTATTTTTAAACCCACCAAATCACAGTACTTACTGATCAACCGCAAAAGTCACTTTTCCATAAAATCGATTTGTCGAGACGTGTTGCTAAATGGGCAGTGGAGCTAGGGGAGTTCGACGTTTGATTTGAACCAAGAAAGGCGATAAAAGGCCAGGTTATGGCAGACTTTATCGTAGAATTTTAACCTAAGGATAGCTCAGCACAGAGTGAAGAGACTACTTGCAATTGAGAGCCAGAGTTCAGAAGCGGTTGGACCCTATCTGTCGATGGATCCTCAAATCATAAGGGTGCTGGCATTGGCGTTGTTCTAGTAAGTCCAGACGGATGTACTTTGGAGAAAGCCATCAGGCTCAGATTTGAAGCCTCAAACAATGAAGCAGAGTACAAAGCCTTGATAGTTGGAGTAAGGTTGGCAGCCGAGCTGGGGGCAATGAAGCTCCAAATATTCTCTGATTCACAACTGGTGGTGAATCAGATAATAGGAGAGTATGCAACAAAGGATGAAAGAATGATAGCCTACCATGCCATTGCAGAGAAAGAACTGAGCAAGATACCTAAATATTCTATTCAGCAGGTCGGAAGAGCAAAGAATTCTCACGCTGATGCTTTAGCTTCGTTGGCCTCAGCCATTGACCGTGAGAGTGAAATGACTCTTACTGTGAAATTACAGCTCGAGCCCAGTATCCAACCGAGCACTACTAATGAAGCCTTAAGCATTGAAGCCAAGCCGAGTTGGATAGACCCGATAGTTAACTTCTTAAAAGATGGAACGTTGCTTGAAGACAAGAAGGAAGCCCATGAGCTACGTTTGAAAGTTGCTAGATTCTGGCTATCACCAAAACTTGAGCTTTGTCGACGCTCGTTTGGAGGCCCGTACTTAAAGTGCGTGCAACCAAAGACAGTCTCAGACTTCTTATTTGAAATTCATGAAGAAAACTATGGAGCTCACACTGGTGGGAGATCTTTAGCTCACCGAGCCATTTTTTAGGATTTTTGGTGGCCATATATGTAGAAGGATGCTCAACAGTTCGTGAGACGATGTGAGAAATGTCAAAAATTCTCACCAATACCGAGAAAACCTTAACAGGAGCTGTTTCTATTGGCTAGCTTGCGGCCATTTGCTCAATGGGGACTAGACATAATGGGACCATTTCCTCGGACACCAAGTAACAAGAAGTACCTTCTTGTTGTAACTGATTATTTCACTAAGTGGGTGGAAGCCGAACCCCTAGCCAACATCATAGATACTGATATAAGAAAATTTGTCTGAAAATACATCATTACTAGATTCGGGATCCCACATACGCTCATTTTAGATAATGACACACAGTTCGATAGTCATCCTTTCAAAACTTTTTGTCAGCAATTCGGGATTCGAAATCACTATTCTACCCCTGCGTATGCTTAGAGTAATGGACAAGCAGAGATTTCTAACAAAATAATCTTGGATGGAATCAAGAAAAGACTGGAGGATGTCAAAGGAAGATGGGTAGAGGAGCTGTCGAGTGTTCTCTGAATGTACCGAACCACACCTCGACACTCAACTGAAGAGACTCCCTTTGTCCTAGCATATTGGATGAAAGTTGTTATTCCATTAGAGATTGACTTACCGACCTTAAGAACTGAACTAGTCGAAAGTAGCATTAATGACGCCGTAATCACACGAGATCTCGATCTAGCAGAGGAAAAGAGAGAGCAGACCGCCATAAGAATGGCTTCATATCAGAATCAGATATCCCGAGCTTATAACAAGAATGTAAACCCTCGGTCTTTCACACTTGGAGATCTAGTACTAAGGCGAGTATTAGGATCGGCTAAAAATCCAGTCCATGGGAAGCTCGGAGCAAACTGGAAAAGTCCATAGAGAATAGTCAAAGTTGGGGGTAGCGGGTATTACGAACTCGAGACCTTGGATCATATGGCAGTACTGCACACTTGAAACATTGCGAACCTTATAAAGTTCTATTTCTAAAATGTACCTTTTTAAATAGAACTCTGAAGTGCCTTCAGAAATTTAAGGGTGCCCCTTAAGCGGTGATATATTAGTAGTGAATGTATCAAGTCGAAGTTTTCAATAAAAATTTGAGGATTATTTTTTCTACACTTGCTTTGCATTATATACGTCCTACTGCTAAGGCAGGGAGGCCAAAAAACCTAATCAAAGTCAAAAACTTAAATCAAGCGCAACCACCCCATCAAATTTAGGCCCTCAGTTAGGCATAACGATGTAAGCTGACTAGGGATGGGTTTGAGTCCAATCAGATTGGCGGGTCGGTGCGGAGTACAAACACTCTCAGATCTGAAAGGGACTTGGAGTAACTCTACTAAGGAACCGAGCTCTTTGAAAAATGGCCGAGCAAGGGCCAAGACTTCAAAGAGGCTTAAAAAAATTTTCAAGTATAAAAAGGTTCCTGTTGAGGAACCGAGCTCTTTGAAAAAGGGCCGAGCAAGGGCCAAGACTACAAAGAGGCTTGAAACTTTTTCAAGTATAAAAAGGTTCCTGCTAAGGAACCGAGCTCTTTGAAAAAGGGCTGAGCAAGGGTCAAGACTTCAAAGAGGCTTGAAACTTTTTTCAAGTATAAAAAAGTTTTTGTTGAGGAACCGAGCTCTTTCAAAAAGGGCCAAGCAAGGGTTAAGACTTCAAAGAGACTTGAATTTTTTTCAAGTATAAAAAGGTTCCGATTAAGGAACCGAGCTCTTTGAAAAAGGGCAGAGCAAGGGCCCAGACTTCAAAGGGACTTAAAATTTTTCTTAAGTATGAAAAGGTTCCTATTGAGGAACCAAGCTCTTTGAAGAAAGGCCTAGCAGAGCCGTGACTTCTAGAGCTACAATAATTTTTTTTAAGTATAAAGGATCCCTGCTAAGGGACTGAACTTTTCGAAGAAAGGCCGAACAGAGGCCATAACTTAAGAGCTGAAAAGCAAACATGACTTAGATTTCAAAAATTCATGTTTTCGCAAAGCATAAAGCAAATTACAGAAACTAAAAGGCCAAAAAGCATTTTGCATTCATACTTTAAAATTTTTTACAAGGTCATGATCATTGAACAGGTACATCAAAAATTGCAGATACATCAAAAATTTCAAAACATTCAAAAAAGTCTTCTAAGTGTCTGAATGAGCAGGAGGAGAGAAGCTCGGAGCTATATGCCTTGAAAACAGTTCAGAAGAAGGATCGACCTCGGCAGCAATCAAAGCAGCCTACCAGCCTCTGTTGAAGAATGCCTCTTGAAGCTAAGGGATTTGCAGAGCTAAGTCATCCTCAACTTTCTCCAAACCTTCATTATATGCAGCATCCTCTTTACTGTCGCCTCAGACTTAAATTGATCAAATTCTTCAAAGAGAGTGGAGTAATCAAGCTGAGATTGTGTGAGCTCCACGTTGATTTCATGCTCAGACTCTTTTAGCTTCTTGACCTCTTCTTAGAGCTTCTGGTTCTCTTTAGTTAGGCTTTGGTTTTGAGCCTGCAGAACCTTCACCTCCTTGCAGAGTTTTTCATATTCTTCATCAACACTTTTTTTTTTTGCTAAGGCCGAAGCTCAAGCATGGATAGCGTCCTTTATCGCTTTATCCTTACGAGTAATCCGAGCTCCAATCTCATGAACCTTTTGCAAACCCTTAAAGAATAAGGAAAAGACTTAGAAAAATCTTTCTAAAGCCAAAAAAAAGCTTAAATGAGTGTTAGAAACAAGACTTACCAAAACCATATGTTGAATGGCTTGGCGAGACACCTCATTGTCAATAAGGGCCTTGTTCATAGCCAAGTCCCGGGGCAAAATCACCCCTCGAGCAACTCCTACTGCAACATTGAAATCTTCAATTGCAGAGTCGTTTGTAGTAATTTCTCTTCTTTTCGCCCTAAGGATTGATCTGAAAGGAGGATTCACAAGTTTAGGGGAGAGATTTGCTTTGGCCTCGACAATCTTTTTTTTCTTGGGAGCTGGATCTTCGGCGAGTTCGAAAAGTGAATCATCTTGTGGAGAAGGGGAACGAACAGTATCAGAGGGTCTAACTCAACCAGGATTAAAGTTTCAATGGTCTGAATTGTATCTGCTAGTCCATTGGTCGGCAGATCAGTGTTATCAGGTAAAGAAGTTTCAACTGGAGCATCACAAATAAGTTTCTCAAGGATGGAGGTCGGGATCTCGGGAATATTTGGAGTCGGTTCAATAGAAGGGGTTGATTCGACAGTTGATAAAAAATTAAGAAAATTTTTTACTGTCCTGTGTCCAGACGTCGCAAGAGAAGACTTCTTCTTCGCTCGAGGTGCTTGTGCCCAAGCAATCTAGATTGCCTCCCGATCTATAGCCAAAGTGGTATTAGGTCGATTTGGCACGACAATGAATGAAGTGTAAGTTGGAGTGTACCCAAGCAGCGTGTGGGCGACTCGGTAGAACAAACTCTCATTAAAATTCCAAACTTTTTGAAGTTGGTCCATCTTGGCAGAGGACTCAACAATCCTGCCCTTCATAGTTTCACCTGTGCAGAAGAAAACCCAAGTCAGAAAAATAGAAAAACAAAAGGGTAAAAGACATCAAATACCTGGCATGCCTTCTTAATATAGACAACAGTAGGAGAGAACAAATGTAAAAATTGGTAAATTTAAACTTTTTACAAAAAGGGTAAAACGGTAAATTATTGCTATAGTATAGATTAAAAATCTGAATTTTTTTAGATTTTGGATGACAAAACGGATCTCACCGTTGGATTCTTCTCACAAAATCTAGTTACCTTGTCAAATTTCATCAAATTTCGAGATAATTAGATTTTTTACGTTTTACGAGGCAGTCGAGTCTCAGGTAACCCAAAAATAAAATTTTTAATAATATTTTAAAATTTGAAAAAATAATTTCAATCAAATTAAAATAAAAATAATTTGAACTTGAACCGGGACGAAATTTAATCGTTTCGGGACGAAAACGGAGGAAAATAGGGTCGTGTGGCGCATTGTGGACCAAGAGTTTAGAGACTATAAATAGGGGGACAAAAAATCAGATTTCACCCCCATTTGATCAGTCGGTTGGTTGATAGAAAAGAGGAGAAGGAAAAAGAGAAGCTTCTTTACTTCTCTCTACGATCTAGGAAGCTACGAAGCTCAAATCCACACGGGCTAAGAATTAAAGTTGCTTCTCTCACCGAGGGCTACGCGACCACACCAAAAACAACGGGTTTTACTGAAGATCAAGGTATGGAATTTTTGAAAGTTTAAAATTTGGGCAAGAAGTGGGTTCTTGGGACTTCCTACGATTGTTCCTTACGCTTCAAGAGGTAGGGTTCCTTCCTACTTGGGTTTATTTTATAACCTAGGGTGTTATATGTAATGGATAGAATGATAGAGATCCATATCACTTGTTTATAATTGTGAAATGGATGGAATTGGGTGATTGGTGAATTTGGGTTTGTGAATTTGACCTAATTTAAGTAAAATTCCTAGATTGGAATTGGTAGGTTGCACTTATTTGTGTAATTCTATGGAAAATGGGTATTATGTGGGCATGTTATGTGTTTATTTTATGCCTTATGAAATTAAGTGAATTATTGGCATATGTTATGTGGTAACATGCTTGAGAATCATGGTTGGATATGAAATGTTAATATAGGCTCCTTGATATATTGACATAGTGATGGAATTAGTTTTTATATTCATGTGATATGTATACATGTAGCATTCATCACATGTAAGGCATGGCATTGAAATAACAATGGTGCATTGTATTGCATATGCACAGAGACATTGCATGTATGGGTGTGTGTGCATGGTTGTTTGACAACACTACGCTCGGTGGATGACAAGTGGGCCTGAGTAAGCTTGGTTGAAGACCTGACCGAGTCTTACGGGTTACTTGGTGATAAGGATTGGGGTTAGCAAGAAGGGCTAGAAGATCCCTCGGGTGCAAGGTCGGGTGATGGGGTACACTCTCCCTTGGTACAGTCCATAAAGTGTGTGGGTGTACGCGGAACCCTTGGTGAAAGTCCATAAATTTCGTGTGGGTTGGGGTGACCCTTGGTGTGAGTCCATAAACATCTACCCCTATAAAGACCTTGAAAAATCTTAAAATGGTGATTGGATGAGTGAGGCAAATGGTAGGGGTTGGAAAACCCAGTCATAGTACTCATGGCACAGCATGGGAGAAAGGAGCCGGTGAGGGCTCGGGTTAAGTTGCATGAGTAAGTGTCATCTCATATCATGGCACGACATGTTAAATTCTAACATAGATTGATTAGTCTTGATTGGAACGATTGTTGTTTATGAAATGTTGCATGTGAACATTGTTTATGCACTTAGGTTAAAGAGTAGCCTTTGTAGAAAATACTTTACTGGGCGTTGGCTCATCCTATACGGAAAAATATTTTAGGTGCAGGGTACACGCCGATGGAAGGTCCTTACACGGGACCTCAAGGATGAAGAGAGCCAACTTGTGGCTTGTATAACACATTTTGTGTAAATATTGAATTTTTGTAACATTATTGTGAAAAACTTAGTTTTGATATAAAATTTCAGGTAAATCAATGAAATGTATGGAATGGGTTGTAATAGACTTGTATGGATCATGTATAATGTAGAAGACATCTTTATATATGTTTGGGATGAATTTGGTTAAGTTTGGAATGGACTTGGAATGAAAAACAGGTGAAATAAAAAAGAATGGGCTCAGCGTACCTGTACAGCAAGGACCCGAGGACACAATGTACCGGTACGGTGAGATCCAGTGAACCATGCGTACCAGTATGCGTACCGATACACTTTGGCAGATTTTGAAATTTTATTTTATTTCTTCCAAGGCCTTGGGGTATTCATCCTTTGGTTCCAGTGACACAAATAGACCCAAATGGAGATATATTGGGGTACATTGAACCTCAATAGGATTAAATAATTAATGGAACACGAGTGTTACGTGTGACGTAAGATTCTGGTAATGGGATAATTTTAGCGTGATGTCGAATCAAGCGGCACTTACGGGCATTTTTGCGGGTTGACAAGTTTTCAACGGGACTCTCGATTTTAGGGGCGTCACAGCTTGGTATTAGAGCCTAGGTATACGATTTACCTAGGGCTGTTGGACATGGGTTTAGACCATTTCATGCATTGTGTATTCATGATTATGTGCTTAAATGCTAAGTGCTTAAGATGATACATGTGATGAGTTGTATGTTATGTGAATGAGATACATGGTAAAATGTATGCAAAAAAATGACACTAGGGTTAGAAAACATAACCTTAGGGGTTGGAAAACCGGGGAATGGAATAGTTCAAATTGAAAAAGGTCTACTAGTGTGTGAGATAGGCTCTACTAGGGAGACAGGGAGGTAAATTCCAGAGTTCAAAGTCGGTCCCTACTTTGGGATACTAAATTGATACTCTATTGCTATCTGACATGTGTGTAGATGGTTGGTAGAGGAAGAGGACGTCGAGGCGGTGGGCAGAACAATAATCAACCACCACTGGCTTTCAACCAATAAGCATTTAATGAGACTTTGGGTATGATGGCGGCTATTGTCGTGCAAGCTAGTGCTAATGCAAATCAAGGAGGCTCAAGCAACCTCCAACAGTTTAAGGCACACAAGCCTCCACTTTTTAAGGGAGGGGCAGATCCGATGGTGGCCAACCATTGATTCCGTCAAGTCAACAAAGTCTTAGGGGCAATGGAAATCACCTCAGATGCCACTAAGATAAAGACTAGCTACATTTCAACTAAAAGACAAGCCCAAATATGGTGGGATTAAGTGAGTGCCACCAAAAATTTACAGACCATGACATGGGAAAAGTTCAAGGAAATTTTCATGGGGACGTATTTCCCGGCTACCGCACGGTATACAAAGGCCCGGGAGTTTTTAGACTTGCAACAAGAAACAATGACGGTGATGGAGTATATGGCTAAGTTCACAGAGTTAGCCCATTTCGTCGACGACTACATGGCCACGGTTATGGCCAAGATGAGAAAGTTTGAGGATGGTCTGAAATTATTCATTCGAAGAAAGATTGTGGGCCTCCGCCTACAAGATTTGGATTCAATGGTCGAGACAACGATGACCATTGAACGAGAGGTAGATGATGCTAGGAATATTCAGGAGGCTGGTGCAAAAGATAGAAAAAAGGAGGGTCAATCCTCTTCTTATAATTCGGGGAAGAGGCAAAGGACTTCTACCCCTCAAGGGTTTCAGAGACAGGACAGTGGCTATCAGGGCCAAGGCCAAGGTCGCTCCTTCCAAGGCGGGGAAACTTCAGGACAACATGTCAGGCAGGTCAAAGGACTTGCTATCATTGCCACCAACCGGGTCACATGAGAAAGGATTACCCTCAAAGGCAAGGATCTTAGAGTCATAGGACATCATCTCAGTCCCAATCATCAGTGGGTTGTCGCAGTCACATTACATTCCTCCCTATCCCACCATGGGCCAAGGAATCCAGTACTAGTTCTAGGATGCCATTCAGGCCCCTACTACCCTACGAGTAGGGACTCCGCAAGCAGGCCAGATGGGCCAGGGCATGGGTCGAAGCCGAGGATAGGGCTCACAAGCTAGGACATCAGGGACCCAAGGGCTTGTCTATGGCATGATACCTCAAATTGAGCCAGTTGATCAGTCAGTCATCTAGGGTACGTCTCTACTCTCTCGCTTATGAGCTAGGGTGTTGTTTGACTCTAGAGCATCACAATCATTCATCTCTGCATCATGTGTACAGGAATTGGGCTTAGAGGTTGATACCTTGGAAGATCCGTTGTTTGTAAATTCTCCCCTAGGAGCTAGGGTGTGTGTTGACCAGTTATGTTGGGGCTATGAGTTAGAGATCTCAGAGATTCTACTCATCGTGGACCTTAGGGTTATGGACATGACTGAGTTTGACGTTATCCTCAAAATGGATTGGTTGGCGGCACATAAGGTTGTCATTGATTGTGATCGAAAATGGGTAATTGCTTACACACCGGATGGTGTTTGTTTTAAGTTTCAGGGGAAAAAGCACGATGCTTTACCCCAAGCCTTGTATGACTCTCGGTGGCACTGACAGTTGATAGGTTGACTTCCTGTCTCACCTAAGTCTTACCTTAGAGGACGAGGTGAGACAGGAGTTGGGTCTACCTCGGGTTGTGTGTGAGTATGAGGACGTCTTCTCGGATGAACTACCGGGATTACCTCCCCATAGAGATGTGGACTTCAATATTGAGTTACATCCTGGTACCTCTCCTATTTCTATGACTCTGCATAGAATGGCACCAGCTGATTTACAAGAACTTAAGGTCCAGTTACAGGAGTTGTTGGACAAGGGGTTTATTAGACTGAGCACTTCACCATGGGGTGCTCCGGTGTTATTTGCCAAGAAGAAGGATAAGACCCTTTGGTTGTGTATAGATTATTGGTAGTTGAATCGGATCAACATTATGAATAGGTACCATTTGTCGAGGATTGACGATCTATTTGATCAATTGAGGGAAGCACGGATCTACTCCAAATTAAATCTCCGTACGTGCTACCACCAGTTGAGGATCAGGGAGGCGGATATCCCTAAGACGGCGCTCAGAACGCGGTATGGTCATTTCGAGTTATAGTCATACCTTTTGAATTAACAAATACTCCAGCGGCATTCATAGATCTCATGCATAGGGTGTTCCAACCCTACCTAGATCAGTCCATCGTGATTTTTGTTGACGACATCCTAATATACTCCAAGTTTGAGGAATATGAGGATCACTTGAGGTCATTCTGCAGACCTTGAGAGACCACTAGTTGTACGCCAAGTTTAGTAAATGTGAATTTTAGCTTACATAGGTGAAATTTTTGGGATACGTGGTGTCAGCTTCGGGTGTGTTGGTTGACCTGGAGAAGGTTGAGGTGGTTATGAGTTGGAAAAGGCCAAAGTCAGTCTTTGAGATACGTAGTTTCTTGGGGTTGGCGGGATATTATAGGAAGTTCATTGAGGACTTCTCCTGACTAGCGACACCTATGACGAGATTGACTCGAAAAGAGGTCAAGTTTCAATGGGATGATTCGTGCGAGAAGGCATTCTAAGAGTTGAAAAGGAGGCTTACTTCAGCTCCTATTCTGATAGTTCCAGAGAGAGGATAGATGTACACCGTGTACTATGATGCCTCCAAGGACGGACTCGGTTGTGTTTTGATGCAGTTTAGGAGGGTAGTGGCTTATGGTTCTCAGTAGCTGAAGAATCATGAGTGGAATTATCCCATGCATGATATGGAACTGGCGGCCATTGTCTTTGCATTGAAGACGTGGCGCCACTACTTATACGGGGAACAATTTGAGGTATTTTTGGACCACAAAAGTCTAAAATATATTTTTACACAGCGGGACCTCAACGTGAGGCAACACCGGTGGATGGAATACCTGGAAGATTATGATTTCACTTTGCACTACCACCCCGGTAAGGCAAATGTAGTGGCTGATGCACTTAGCCGAAAGTCAAGGGGAGTCTTGGCTAGTGTGGCTTCCCGAGAATAGGAGATACTTGAGATTGTAGGATAGTTTGGGCTACACTACAAGGATCATGCTTATTTAAGGGAGCTTAGTGGCTACGCCTTTTCTACTAAACAGGGTGATTGAGTTCCAGAGGTAGGACCCCGAGATATTATCCATCAGAGACTGAGTGCAGGCAGGTACTGGTGACGAGGGTTGGGCCATTCATTCAGATGACAACCTTTGGTACAAGGGAAGGGTTGTAGTTCCCCAGTTAGCGGATCTAAGAGAGGAGATCGGTAGGGAGTTCCACTGCTCCCGATTTACAGTACATCCAGGTGGCACGAAGATGTACCATGACCTTCGTCGCTAGTATTATTGGAGTGGGATGAAGATGCAGGTTGGTGACTTTGTCAGTAGATGCCTCACATGTCAACAGGTTAAGGTTGAGCACCAGAGACCTACAGGGTTGCTCCAGCCTTTGGAGGTAGTTGAGTGGAAGTGAGAGTATATCACGATGGAATTTGTGACCTACTTGCTACGAACATCGCGCGAACATAACACGATATGGGTGATAGTGGACTGGCTTACAAAGTCGGCGCACTTTTTGGCGGTCCGGATGAGCTCCCGATTGGAAGAATTTTGCAGATTGTACGTACAGGAGATTGTCAGGTTGCATGGGGTGCCTATATCTATAGTATTGGATTGGGATCCCAGGTTCACTGCCTATTTTTGGGAGAGTTTTCAAAGGGCTATGGGGACTCAGTTGACGATGAGTACAATATTTTATCCCTAGACAGACGGTAAGTCGGAGAGGACCATCCAAATATTAGAGGACATGCTACGGCCATGCGTCCTAGATCTCAAGAGTAGTTGGGAAGATCACTTACCCTTAGTGGAATTTTCCTATAAAAAAAGTTATCAAACGAGCATACAGATGACACCCTATGAGGCACTTTATGGGAGGCCTTACCGTTCTCCGATTTGCTGGACAGAGGTAGGAAAGAGACCCTCTATGGGTCCGGATTTGATTACAGACACCTCGAAGAAGGTGGACTTGATACAAAAGCATCTTCTTACGGCTTAGAGCCAGCAGAAAAGTTTTGCCGACAGACGGCGGTGACCTCTGGAGTTTGAGGTAGGAGATCACGCCTTCTTAAAGGTGATACCTAAGAGAGAAGTGGTTAGGTTCAAAAAACGAGGAAAGTTATCGCCAAGGTTTATCGGGCCTTTCGAGGTACTCAAGAGGGTGGGTACGGTGGCTTACCGGTTGACGTTACCTCCAAATCTATCTGGTGTTTCCGCAATGTTCCATGTCTCTATGCTTCGAAAGTATACTCCAGATCCGACACATGTAGTGAATTAGGGTGAGATGATTGTTGATGCAAATGGGACGTTCGAGGAGGGACCGGTGCGTATCATGGATAGCTAGGAGCAGGTTTTGTGAGGTAAGATCGTGAGGCTAGTGAAGATGTTGTGGTAGCACCGAGGCATGGAGGAGGCGACATGGGAGCGTGAGGACACTATGCGTATCAACTATCCGTTCCTATTCAAGGACGGAGGTATAAGTTTTGCATATGCATATACATGCAGTTAGGTGTGCATGTGAATTTCGGGGATGAAATTCTTTTAAGGGGAAAAGAATGTAAAATTCGGTAAATTTAAACATTTTATAAAAAGGGTAAAACGATAAATTGTCGCTACAGTACGGGTTAAGAACTTGAATTTTTCTAGATCTCGGATGATGAAACAGACCTCACCGTTAGATTCGTCTTACGAAATCTAGTTACCCTGTCAAATTTCATCGAATTTCGAGATAGTCATATTTTTAACATTTTACGAGGCAATCGAGTCTTGGGTGACCCAAAAACAGAATTTTTAATAAAATTTTAAAAGTTAAAAAAATAATTTCAAGCAAATTAAAATAAAAATAATTTGAACTTGAACGGGACGAAATTTAATCGTTTCGGAACGAAAATAGACCTGAAAAAAAAAAGGTCGTATGGCGCATTGTGGGCCAAGGGTTTAGAGACTATAAATAGCGGGACAAAAAACCAGATTTCACCCCCATTTGATCATCCTGTTAGCCGATAGAAAAGAGGAGAGAGAAAAAGATAAGCTTCTTCACTTCTCTCTACGATATAGGAAGTTACGGAGCTCAAATCCACACGGGCCAAGAATTAAAATTGCCCTTCTCGCCGAGGGCTACGTGACCACACCAAAAATGAAGGATTTTTACTGAAGATCAAGATACAAAATTTTTGAAAGTTTAAAATTTGGGCAAGAAGTGGGTTCTTGAGACTTCCTATGGTTGTTCCTTACACTTCAAGAAGTAGGGTTCCTTCTTACTTGGATTTATTTTATAACTTATGGTGTTATATGTAATGGGTAGATTGATAGAGATTCATATCACTTGTCTATGATTGTGAAATGGATGGAATTGGATGATTGGTGAATTTGACCTAATTTAAGTAAAATTCCTAAATTGGAATTGGTAGGTTGCAATTATTTGTGTAATTCTATGGAAAATGGATGTTATGTGGGCATGCTATGTGTTTATTTTATGCCTTGTGAAATTAAGTGAATTATTGGCATATGTTATGTGATAACATGCTTGAGAATCATGGTTGGATATGAAATGTTAATATAGGCTTCTTGATATATTGACATAGTGATGGAATTAGTGTTTATATGCATGTGATATGTATACATGTGGCATTCATCACATGTGAGGCATGACATTGAAATAGCAATGGTGCATTGTATTGTATATGCACGGAGACATCGCATGTATGGGTGTGTGTGTACATGGTTGTTTGACAACACCACGCTCGGTGGATGACAAGTGGGCTTGAATAAGCTTGGTCGAAGACCTGGCCGAGTCTCATGGGTTACTTGGTGATAAGGATTAAGGTTAGCAAGAAGAGCTAGAAGATCCCTCGGGTGCAAGGCCCAGTGATAGGGTACGCATTCCCTTGGTACAATCCATGAAGTGTGTGGTATACGCGAAACTCTTGGTGGAAGTCCATAAATTCTGTGTGGGTTGAGTTACCCTTGGTGTGAGTCCATAAACATCTACCCCTATAAAGACCCTGAAAAATCTTAAAATGGTCATTGGATGAATGAGTCTAATGGCGGGGGTTGGAAAACTCAGTCATAGTACTCATGACATTGCATGGGGAAAAACAGCCAGTCTGGGTTCAGGTTATGTTGCATGAGTGGGTGTCATCTCATATCATGGCACGACATGTTAAATTCCAACATAGATTGATTAGTCTTGATTTGAACGATTGTTGTTTATGAAATGTTGCATATGAACATTGTATATGCACTTAGGTTGGGGAGTAGCCTTTGTAGGAAATACTTTACTGAGCGTTGGCTCACCCTATACGGAAAAACATTTCAGGTGCAGGGTACACCGATGGAAGGCCCTCACGCGGGACCTCAAGGATGAAGAGAGTCGACTTGTGGCCTGTATAACACATTTTGTGTAAATATTGAATTTTTGTAACATTATTGTGAAAACCTTAGTTTTGATATGAAATTTTAGGTATATCAATGAAATGTATGGAATGGGTTGTAATAGACTTGTATGGATCATGTATAATGTAGAAGACATCTTTATACATATTTGGGATGAATTTGGTTAAGTTTGGAATGGACTTGGAATGTAAAACAGGTGAAACAAGGAAGAATAGGCTCAGCGTACCAGTACGGCGAGGACCCGAGGACACAACGTACTGGTATAGTGAGGTCTAGTGAACCATGCATACCGGTACGCTTTGGCAGATTTTAAAATTTTTTTTTTCTTCCAAGGCCTTGGGCTATGCATCATTTGGTTCCAATGACACAAATGGATCCAAATAGAGATATATTGGGGTACATTGAACCTCAATAGAATTAAATAATTAATGGGACACGGGTGTTACGTGTGATGTAAGATTCCGGTAATGAAATAATATTAGCGTGATGTCGGATCAAGTGGCACTCACGAGTATTTTCGCGAGTTGACGGGTTGTCAATGAGACCCCCGATTTTAGGGGTGTCACAATAGCAGTGTACTCCCAATTCCTAGAAAACAAAGACGATATCATTCTCATGGCCTTTGTTGGAATCCGGGAGATGGGTCACAAGGTAACGGTCCTTCTTCCTTACTGATAGGTAGTAGCTATCTCCAGCGGCTTTGATGATGTAGCAGTATTAGATCTCCCACAGCCCAAGACTCAAACCTAGAAAGCACCCAGATCAAAAGGGGGTCAAGAGGGAATCGAACACCACCCTCGGTTTTGGCATGTGTAAGAATGGGGATTGATTCTCTTGTGCCAATCAATGACTCATCTTTCCTACCAACTCTAACCTTGATGTCATCTAGAATGTTGTACTTGATTTTGAAGGTAGGGACTTCTGAAGGAGTACGAGGAGCCATGAAGAAGATGAAGTGCAGAGAAAGAAAAACGCAGGAAAAAAGGATAAGAGTCTGGAAGCAAAAAAGCAAAATACGAAAAAAGACGATTTATAAGGAAGGAGGAATTTTAAAGGGCAACATTTAAATGCCCTGAATGTGCCGCCAAAATGAAAAGGCATGTCACAAAGTACAAGTGATGATGAAAATATAAGAAAACGGCTGACAGCCAAAAAACGCCTGTCAGACGTTTTCTAGGGGAAATTGAAGGGGTTAAATCTCATGATTACACATGACATGACATTAAATGTATTCACGTGTTGTTGACAAGACAAGACATGTGATGAAGAATTCTCTATTAAGTTTTTTAACCAAGTCGAGATAATTAAAGGTTCGGCAATGGCAGAAAAAGTTCGGTTCTCTTTATGACCGAACTCATCAATCTGTTCAGCTAAGCAAGGAAAGAGCTCGGCTTGTACTAAGCCAATTTCACTAAAGTGTTTGGGAAGGCGATAGAAGAAAATAGTTTGTACCAAACCAAGTCCCTAAAACTGTTTGACAAATATCAAATGTGTTGGGCGTATGACATGTTCGAGCTGTTCAAAACGATAGATGGTAAGATAAAAGATTCGCCTATAACTTAGGCAATCAGATAAACAAATCAACGAAATTGTAGATATCAGGAGGAATTATTGGAGAAATATCAGCAATTTTCCAAACTAAATGACTGAATTGAAGGAGGGTGTGCCACCTTGAATCAAAAATCATGAACACCCTAAAGGGATGACCATCTATAAAAAATGAAGGAATTTAAGGTGAAAGGTACGCTGAACTCTCTTGGTCTTCTTCGATTCGTTTCATTATCTCCACTGACTTAAGTATCGGAGTGCCTTCGATTGAAGCACTTCGATATTGGGCAGTTTATTTGTTTTGTAGGAAGAAAAAGACTAGAAGATCAAGTTTAGAAACACATCAATATTTCAATTCCAGTAAGAGGTATACTCGATGTTTTGCCTCTTACATATATAAACATATTTCTTGCTTTTTGATTTGTGTCATTTTAGAAACTTCGTACCAACGGTAATATCAGGATTCAATCTTATAGGGGGTAAAAATATGAATGAAAAAAAAATTAATTACCATATAAAAATTAAAATAGATATCAGCATAATATTAGCAAAATATGAACAAATGAAAGCTAATTTTTTCATAGTACAGTTTATCTCATGGAACACAACAAAAACTTGATTGCAAATCCCAAGAATTGCCTATACTTGATAAATTTTATAACAAATATTTCAGCAATTTTCTTTTAATCTTATTGTGAAAATAATTTTTTAGAATGACATAAATAGTTTTGGGTTATTATATTTTACCTTTGCATCTATTCGTGTATTAGTGGGTTACAAACCACTAACTTAACAAAAAAATAATTAGAGACAACTATATAATTATTTTACCTTTGCATCTATTTGGCCATGGACACCCTTTTTCATAGTCAGTGTCTTTAATAGATAGATCAATGCTATAGTGATTAAATTTATGCACAAAATCTTTGCATTAAATGATGTGGGCTGTTAGATTGCTGGGTTCTACTGATACTCATAACACATCCGGTGAATGTGATGTTGTCACATCATTTGGTAGGATAAATTTGGTGCACAACAAATTTAGTCATCGTCGCAGTAATGTAATAGATAGAGATTGTTCGTATCTGCTGGACCACCATTGAAGTATTTAACATTTGAAAGCAATTCTAATACCTATCCACGGTAACCACAGGGTGGATGTCCTCTTCCTCCACTCACATGCCCTTCTCTTTCATATCTAGAGCAATTTTTTATGTCTCAACCATAATGTGTCCCCCCTCCCACCATCCCCATGGCCTTTCCTTTCATGTCTAAAGAAAATTCTTTGCTACGTTACACCACTTTCACATATCCACATTTGGGTTTTGGTGAGATGTGACAAGGCCTCATCATGCCAGGCCTCCAAACTATGCCCAACCACACCTTTTACAGGTTCATATGACTTGGGTCATCCTTAGAGAGTATTTGCAAATCTGAATTCTTTTGGAGGGCTTCTCTAGCTAGCATTATCATGGTTATGTCTTGCAGAACGCCATATTTCATTTTGTTTGTTCACCGACTTTTTGATAAAGAAAAGAGAAAATATTTCTAAACTCTGGTCATGGTGAGATATCTGTGGGCATAGTTTTAAAACCCGGCCCGGACACCAACCCGGAGAAGGGACTGGGTCAATGAATTTCTGGTTCAACCACTGGGTCACTGGTCGAACCGGTGATATAATAAAAAAAAATAATTATTATTATTAATAATGATAAATAGACTAAAAAATTAAAATAGTTATAAAAATAACATGTTTGATATATATTAAATCAAACAAAATTATCAAGCTTGAATCACTTAATTGCATTCAATTAACAAACTAATGCATTCAATTAACAGTCCAGCCTCCACCCTTAAACTTGAATCACTTAATTGCATTCACTTAATTTTTGAGTTAACAAACACTGAACGAATGATTTAAAATTTAGGGCAAAACAGAAGGGAAAAAGAAAAAGACACAAAAATGTAAAAAAAAAACATATTTATACTAAAAGAACAAAACCGGCCGATTTTGTAAACTCGGTCCGATTTTCACGAGTTACCGGTTTTTTGATTGGTTCTTTGCTCAAACGGTCTAATTACAAAACCGGCCCGGTTAGGGGACCGGTTCACCGGGTCTTCGGGTCAACCCGCTGGGCCGGGGCGGGTTTTAAAACTCTGCCTGTGGGCAACTCCGGAGAGGCTGTTCTGGGGCTTTTCTTAGTGGGTGATAACTGCTATAATTATACCTAACTCCAATTTTTTTTTCCAACGTTTACCCTTGTGTTTTGTGATGCAAGAAGAAAAGAATATATCTAAATTTTGGTCATGATCAGATGTGACAAGACCTTCTAAATGTGCAAACCCCACCATATTTGGGGCTACTATCAAATGCCGCATCAGAAAATGATTTGTCATAGAGCAAGCAATAAATCAACACGACAGAATCGTTGCAACACAAAGCTATCCATTCAAAATGGTGAATAAGTGAAGTTGAGGTGGGACATTATTTGGATTCCACCTCTGAAACTTCATGGATATGCCACATTCTCAATCTGTGGAGTTCAGTCTCTTTGCCCCCCTAAAAAGAACAATAAACTTTCAGTTTGGACGGCTCAACAGTGTTATCAAAAAAGTTTGAAATTTAGATCCCATTTTTAAAAAGGGTCCTAAATTTTTAAATATCATAAATAGTTCATGTAAAAAAAATAAATCTATAAATACTTTAAGTCCTATAAAAAGGTCTTATAAAAATACAACTCCAATAAAAAAAAATTTAATGCCTCACTTCAAGAAAGACACATAATTTATAGGTGTATAATAATAGTCCAAACAAAAATTTTAAATCCACGCCTAAACAAAACATTTCAACTTAAATAGATTGTACCTAATAATTCAGCCGTAAAATTAAAAGGACCTAAAATTTATAATTTATTTTTTTAAATAAAAAAAACTAAATATAAAACTAAAATTATTAAAAAATCTAGTTTTAACCCTAAAAAATGTTAAGTTTAAACTTATCATTTTTTTCAATTATTCTTTTTTTTTTCTCTCTCTCTCTTTTACCATTAAGTTCAAATATGATAACAAAAATTTGAATATAAAAATTTAATTAATATTTTTATATTTAAAAAATTAAAAAATAAATTTATTATTAATATTAAAAATAAAAAAACCTCATTTATTATTTTTGTTTTAGGCCTCAAAATGTCTCGGCCACCTTGGTTTCATATGGGTTGGCAATTAAGGTTTCTGGGCCACAAACATGTCACATGATATCGGGGGTGGAAGTCCAAGTTTTAGTACGGTTTTAGTAAAACTAAGGGGGACAATCACAAACAGATATTTAGGGTGTAGAGCAGAAATTTGGAATTCAGACTATTATTATGAGAGTCAAATATTATATTCTCGAATATAACGTTTTTCCTAAGTAGCGCAATTTGTCTTGATCGACAGCCATTGAAAAATTTTAAAGGACGATAATATTGCATCCAACTGCGAACGATTAGACAAAGAAAGCTGAACTTTGAGTTTTTGCCCATAATAATACCTTCTTTAAAAAAGAATCAAAACTAATACTCTTTTAAAATTAATCCCCTTTTCAATACTTTTTGCTACTCGTGTTGTAGTGTTGTACAACGATTTCCATGTCAGATTCATTTTTTGGCAAAACCCAGATCACTCACTCTCATAATCTTGAAATCCTTACAGTAAGCTCACAAACCCCCCTCACAAAAGCTAGTACGCACATTTTTTTTTTTTTGGGTAAGTAGCTAGTACGCACATTGCTCTCTCTGTTTTTAAAACCTCCAACTTGGCCATGGTTAGGCAGCTTAGGCTCAAACAAGAATACTCACTTCACTCGAAACTCTCCGACAGTGACACCCACCAGATCACCGTCAAATAGCACGAGAAGATCATTCAAACCCTCTCAAAAGATGGTGTTTCGACGCTCTGGCATTGTTTATTCGATGCCACCAATGACCCCCAGGCTCAAGCAACCCCATTGTCAAGAAAGAGTAATTTTTTGCAAACCCAGATGTCTTTCTTATTCTCTCTGGTTTGAGTTATGATAAAAATTTCTCTTTCCTTCTCAAGGGACAGTGCACTTGACATTCACAGGGAAGCCAGTTTTTGAAGTGCATTCCACTAAACCTACTGGTTGTAGGTTCCGAATGTTGGTCCAAAAACACTGACTGTTGTCGGTTGATTGTCATTTTAAATTGAACCATTTCAATCTCTAAATGAAAGTTACGAAACCCAAACAATAAAATTCGGGATGAATGAGCAACCCAAGCTGTTGGATTTTTTGAGTGGATAAGTCATGAAAGAGGAATATTAAAAACAAAGCAAACCAGTAGTCGATGAGTCGTGAAGGAGAAGCATTCAAGAATAAAATTCAAAGACAGCCTTAAGTGGCTTGTTTTTCTTTTTAAAAAATTGTACCCCTCTGGCATAATGTAGCAAATGGTTCACATTAGGAAGACTCGTGTGGTATAATTAAGCCTAATCTCGTCGCACTACTGCATAAGAAAACATTCAGAGAACGAAAAGAGTTGGACAAAATTGTGACATAAATGTTCCACAAATTCATTTTAGAGATAAGAGAGAACAAATCTTCCAGCTGTGAACGTGTCAAGCGTGATGGGAAAATATGTCAAGCGTTTAGGTGTACGTCAAGAGGAATATGAGAAATGACAAACTGGAATCCTAGGACCCAATTTATAGACCACTTTTGTGGACTTTTCTGTACCTTTAGCTAGTGATCATTCTCTTTTCAAAGAACAAAGAATTTGAAATTGATATCCCTCTTCACACATTTCCTTCCGCATGCATATGGATATCCTGCTCCTTGAAATCCACGTGGTTTGTGGCTAACGCATATATATATATATATATATATATATATATATATAAGAAATATAGGGTTATTAGTTATTTTGTTTATTAAGGATAGGATAGTCCTTTACTTTTTTTTTTTTAACTTATATATAATCTATTTGTATTTAGGTTAAATTACTTTTTTGTATTCAATTGAATTATGCAGTATCAATAAAATTTTAGTCTCCTCTTTTCTCATCTCTTGTATTTATCTTTTATTAGATTGTTTAACATGGTACCAGAGCAAAGTTTCATGGGATAAGACTTAATCTCAATTTTTTTTTTGAGAAGGTATTTGTTCCGTTTTTGTAATCTGATTTTCTTTGTTTTTTGATTATGACTACTGAAAGAGACGATTCGCTTTAGTCTATGAGTGTGAGGTTGGACTGAAAAAATTATTCGCATTGTAGTTATGTGATGAGAAATTTTCTTAAAGGTAAAAAGATGTGGGGATATGTTAGTAGAACTTTTGTGAAACCTAAAAATACTGATGCGGGTTATGCTGTTTTAATAGATGCTTGGGAAGCAGACAATGCAAAAATTATTACTTAGATTAACAATTCTGTTGAACATTCTATAGGTACACAGTTGGCAAAGTATGAGACAACAAAGGAGGTTTGGGATCATCTGCAAAAGTTATTCNCCTTTTTATCCTTATTGTGACTTTTATTAGCTATATATATCAGGGCTCTACACTTAATTTGTATCCCTTGTCACTTACAACTATTTCAATTTGGTATCAGAGTCAAACTCTAACCCTAACCCTAACACTAACCTCCACCATACTCAGCAGCCACAACTCCCCGTCCTCCAAACAGCACCCAGCAAGCAGCGACCCAGACTGCCAGCAAACCACCTATCGACTGCCAGCAAATTGCCTAGCGAAACCACCGACTACCCTCGCCGACTGCTCAAACNACAAAGCAGTATCAATTGGAGAATGACATACGAGCTCTTTAGCAGAAGAATATGAGTATTCAGGAGTTTTATTTTGCTATGACAAATCTTTGGGATCAATTGACTCTTACAGAATTGGCCGAATTAAAGGCATGTGGTGCCTATATTGCTCGTAGAGAGTAGCAACAGTTGGTACAGTTTTTAACGGCACTTTGTAGTGATTTTGAAGGATTTTGAGGTTCAATTTTGCATCGTTCTCCACTTCCTTTTGTTGACTCAGTTGTCAGTGAGTTATTGGCTGAAGAAATACGCCTTAAGTCTTATTCTGAAAAGGAAATTCTTTCTACTTCTAATCCTTCTGTGCTAGCAATACCTTCTAAACCATTCTCTAATAATCAGAATAAGCCTTACACAATGACTGTCTTCAACAAGTGCAGTTTTTGTAAGCAGAAAGATCATTGGAAAACTCAATATCCTAAGTTAAGACAGTAGAATCAATCGCAACAGCAATCTCAAGCTTGGAAGCCTGGCAACTAGTCACAATCTAATACTTATAGACCACCTCAAGGTTATAAACCACCACAGTCTAATACTGCAGCAGTGGCTTCATCAAGTCCTTTCACTGATTATAGTACTTTAGCTGAACAATTTCAAAAATTTCTCTTCTTACAACCACAAGCTATGTATGTTTCTTCTTCCGTAGGTCAGTTGCCTCATAGTTCTCCAGGTATGTCACATTCTGTATGGGTCTTGAATTCTGGTGCTTCACATCATATGTCTCCAGATTCTTCATCTTTTGCTTCTGTACCTCCTTTATCTTCTATTCCTGTTATGACTGTTGATGACACTCCTATGTCTTTAGCAGGTGTTGGTTCTGTTGTTACACTTCACTTGTCTCTCCCTAAAGTTTATCATATTCCAAAACTCACAGTAAATCTTGCTTCTATTGGTCAGTTATGTGATTATGGTAATTTAGTCACCTTTTCCTCTTCTTCTTGTTATGTGCAGGATCTGCAGTCTCAGAAGCTGACTGGGACAGGCTGTAGGAAGGGGGGACTATATATTTTGGACGAGTTAAAAGTACCAGTTGTTGCTGCTGTTGCTATTACTAGTGTTGATTTATTTTCTTTTCGTTTGAGTCCTTCTTCTTCTAGTTTTTATTTATGGCATTCTCGTCTAGGTCATGTTTCGTCTTCTCGTTTGAGATTTTTGGCATCCACAGGGGCTTTAGGAAATTTGCAAACTTGTGATATTTCTGATTGTAGTGGATGTAAACTGGTAAAATTTTCAGCTTTACCTTTTAATCGAAGTATTTTTGTTTCTTCTTCTCTATTTGATTTGATTCATTCTGATGTATGGGGACCTTCTCTTGTTGCCACAAAAGAGGGTCTCAATATTATGTTTCTTTTATTGATTATCATACGCGTTATTATTGGATTTATTTAATGAAATATCGTTCTAAATTCTTTGATATATATACAGCCTTTCGAGCTCTTGTCAAAACTCAACATTTTGCTGTTATCAAATGTTTTAGGTGTGATTTGGGTGGGGAATACACTTCTAATACATTTGATGAGTTGCCTGCCTTAGATGAAACTATTCACCAAATTTCGTGTACAGATACTCTTGAGCAAAATAGTATTGCTGAAAGAAAACATAGGCACATTGTTGAAACTGCTCATTCTCTGTTGTTGTATGCTTCTGTTCCTAGTGAGTTTTGGGCTTAAGCTGTTCTTACTGCTGTCGGTTTGATTAATACAATTCCATCTTCTCATATTTCAGGTGTTTTTCCTTTCGAAAAGTTGTATGGGTATGCCCCTGATTATTCTTCCTTTAGAATTTTTGGTTGTACTTGTTTCGTTCTTCGTCGTCATGTTAAACGCAGCAAGCTATCCCCTCGATCTGCTATTTGTGTCTTTCTTAGCTATGGTGAAGGTAAAAAGGGGTATCGTTGTTTTGATCCAATAGCTCAGAAACTTTATGTCTCGTCATGTTGTTTTTCCCGAGCATATTCCTTCTTTTCTATTCCATCCACTACTCATAGCTTAACTAGATCTGATCTTATTCGTATAGATTATTTTTCTGAGGATTCTGATAATTTGTCATCTCAGGTTTCTAGTACTTCAAATACCCCTTCTCATGTTCTTACCCCGTTACCTTTACATTATACTCGACCAATTCGTACTGATCATTTTACAGGTACTGACACTTTACTCTCTGGCACACCTGAAGCTACCTCTTCTCCTATGGTCCCTCAAGCTCCATCTGAGATAGTAGATCCACTTCTACGTCAATCCATACGCATTTGTAAGTCCACAAAATTACTAGATTTTGCTTATTCTTGTTATTCTTCATCTTTTACTTCTTTTTTAGTTTCTATTCATTGTCTCTCTGAGCCATCTTCCTATAAAGAGACAATTCTTGATCCTCTTTGGTAGCGAGCTATGGATGAGGAACTTTCTACTTTACAAAAGACAGGTACTTGAGATTTGGTTCCTCTACCTCTTGGTAAGAGTGTTGTTAGTTGTCGTTAGGTGTATAAGATCAAAACTAATTTTGATGGATCTGTTGAGTGATACAAAGTTAGGTTGGTTGCAAAAGGGTACTCTCAACGGTATGGTATGAATTATGAGGAGATATTTGCTCCTGTTGCAAAAATGACTACTATTCGTACTCTTATTGCAGTTGTTTCTGTTCGTCAGTGGCATATCTCTCAACTTGATGTTAAAAATACCTTCTTAAATGGAGATCTTCAAGAAGAAGTTTATATGACGCCCCCTCCTAGTATTTCACATGATTCTGGGTATGTTTGCAAGCTCAAGAAAGTGTTATATGGTCTCAAACAAGCACCTCGTGCTTGGTTTGAGAAATTTTCTGTTGTGATCCCTTCCCTTGGATTTGCTTCTAATAGTCATGATTATGCTCATTTTGTTAAGTGCACTGATGCAGGTCGTATCATTCTGTCTTTATATGTTGATGACATGATATTACTGGTGATGATATTGACGGTATTTCAGTTTTGAAGATAGAGTTAGCTAAACAGTTTGAAATGAAGGATTTGAGTTCTCTACGATATTTCTTAGGTATTGAGGTAGTCTGCTCACCTAGAGGTTATCTTCTTTCTTAGTCGAAATATGTTACAGACATTCTTGAGTGAGCTAGACTTACTGACAATAAGACTGTAGATACTCCTATTGAGGTTAACGTAAAATATTTTTCTTCTGATGGTTTACCTTTGTCAGATCCTACTTTATACTGTACTATTGTTGGGAGCTTGATATATCTCACTATTACTCGTCCAGATATTGCACATGTTGTTTGTGTTGTTAGTCAGTTTGTTGCTTCTCCTACTACAGTTCATTGGGCAGCTGTTCTTCGTATTTTGCGGTATCTTCAGAGTACAGTCTTTTACTTCCATCCACCTTTTCCTTGGAGTTGTGTGCATACTCTGATGCTAATCATGGCAGTGATCCCACAGATCGCAAGTCTACTACTGGTTTCTGTATCTTTTTGGGTGATTTTCTTATTTCTGGGAAGAGCAAGAAACAATCTATTGTTTCTCAATCTTCAACCGAAGCAGAATATCGTGCTATTACATCTACTACCAAAGAGATTGTTTGGTTACGTTGTTTACTTGTAGGTATGAGAGTTTCTCTTTCTCATCCTACTCCTATGTATTGTGATAACCCGAGTTCTATTCAGATTGTTCACAACTCGATTTTTCATAAACGAACTAAGCATATTGAGATCGATTGTCACCTTATTCGTCATCATCTCAAGCATGACACCATTACCTTGCCCTTTGTTTCTTCTTCTTTGCAGATTGCAGATTTCTTTATCAAGTCGCATTCTATTTTCCGATTTCGTTTTCTAGTTGGCAAACTCTCGATGCTTGTAGCTGCCGCATCGTGAGTTTGAGGAGAGATGTTAAGAAATATAGGGTTATTGATTATTTTGTTTATTAAGGGTAGAATAGTCATTTGCTTTCTTTTTGTTTATCTTATATATAGTCTCTTTGTATTTAGGTTAAATCACTTCTTTGTATTCAATTGAATTACGCAGTATCAATAAAATCCTAGCCTCCTCTTTTCTTATCTCTTGTATTTCTCTTTTATTAGATTGTTTAACATATATATATATATATATATATATATATATATATATATATATATATATATAT
>CAUOFW020005835.1:345800-572358 GCA_963454935.2 Ilex paraguariensis
TATATATATATATATATATATATATATATATAATACAAAATTATACTTGAAGTTCTCATTATGTATTCCTTCTCTTGAGAGGATTCATTAAAACCTTGAGTTGAGAATGTAACTCATCCTCTACTTATAGGATAAAAAATGAACTCAAGAAGACCCCAAGAAAACATTTGGGATTATCCTAGTTCTTTGAATTTTCCCTCCAACTCAAAACTCCAAATGTTATGGGGGGAATTGTGAAAGTTTCACTTTTCCAGAAAATCTCAATGTATAAGTATTTTAATTATACTTTATATATAAATGATTAATCCTAAATAGTATGTAAATTAATATAGCTAAATAATTACATTATATAAGATAAATCAGTTAAAAATTGTAAATTAGGGTTTGTGCGTAAACTAGGATTTTATGTTTGTCTATTGTCTAAAATTTCAAGGTTTCGTGTGAAATTGCTAGAAATTGTGAGGATTATTCTGTTAAAGCTTGAAATTAGCAGGGAATAAAGTGTAATTCAAAGACCAAGAACATGCAAGAAGAAGATGGAACACCACCAGCAAACAAGGACCGTCTAGACGATGGTGGTGGCATCCGGACAGTGGTGTTAGGCGGTTGAACTTATCTTCCACCTCCTACTTTCCTTTGCTTATAAATTTGGGAGGCAGCCTTCATCTTCAAACGCCTGGCTATGAGAGAGAATCTCCAAAGGAAGTTCAAAAGAGAGAAAAAAAGAGAGAAAAGGAAGAAAAAGAGAAAAGTCGTAGAACAATTCAAGATCCGGTCCATCTTACTCTCCAGCCAAAACTCTGTATTTCTACATTTCTGTTATGTCTTTCTACAAAGAAAGTTGAACTGCTACCACCTTTGTGTCTTAATCGATATTAAGGGTGTCTATATTTCAGTTGTTCCTTGTGACGTGTTTGTATTTTATTTACTATTATAATGGAAAGTACCCGCACTTCTTGCTTGTAAATAGTAATGAAGAGTGAGTAGTTTACTTACACCCTTCAGTGAGGGGTGAACATATGTATGATAGTGGTTAAACTATGGAAATGCTAATGTTCTATTAAACTCTCTTTCTCTCTCTCTCTCTCTCTATATATATATATATATATATATATATATATATATAGAGAGAGAGAGAGAGAGAGAGAGAGTTCATGGTTATGAACACCGAGCGATATTTAATATTCTATACTATTTATTATTATAAACTTCATGCATGATACAGTGATGTACGTAATTGGGTGTTACTACGTAGCCCGAAATTATGTCATCAGTGAATCATCAACCTGCTAGTTGAATATCTAAGGTGTGCCAATGATATGGCTTGACCTCCAGGTTTACTGAGGTTGTTTTAACTGTTGCATGGTACAATTGTCAGATTAATAATATAAGTAATCCTTCTGAATGACTTATCCTTCTGAATTACTGAGATTGTTTAACTGATACAAGATATAAAAGTTGTTAGATAAATTACCTAAATGATCCTCATGAATGGATTGACCTTCTAAATTATTAGGGTTGTTTAACTGGTACATACTATAATATTACCAATTGAATAATTCAAGTGATCCCCATGAATGATTTGACCTTCTGGTTTACTTGGATTAGTTAATTGTCACACACACACACACACACACACACATATATAGAAGTTGCTGAGTTATGGTCAAAATAATATAATCAGCTAACCTAAGAAGTTGCTGAGTTATGGTCTAAATAATATCACCAGCTAACCTAAGAAGTTGTTGAGATATGGGTCTAATTAATACTACCGACTAACTTAAGAAGTTGTTGTATTATGGTTTATATGCATCAGACCTACTGGTTGACTTAACAGTGACTTGGAAGCTAATTGCTGTAAGGTGGTATTTTCAATACTTAATCAATATAACGCATATGAGATCCTTAAACTAAAGGGTACCTTTAATATTATTGTCTTCAACCAGTTTACTTATATATTTATATTACTTAGATTAGTTATCAATCTAAACTCACATCACAAGCTATCTCATGTTACCCTGCTTTAACAATAATTTCACTGTTCTTATTTTTAATTCTAATTATTAAAAAATCTTCGTGGGATCAATCTTGGACTTAAACTGAGAAAACTACAATTCGACCACTTATACTTGGGTGTGTAATATAAATCAGATCGCAAAATAAGTAGTGAATCAAGTTTTTGATGCCATTGCCGAGTAGTTACGGTAATTTGAAATTAAATAAAATAGTAAAGTTGTTTACTTGTATTATATGTTTATAAATTGTTTGTTTTAATTTTAGAATAGTTTATGTCTATTCATTCATCAATAGTTTCTGTAAATCAGTCGTCTCCTTCGTCTTTATCATCTTCATCTACACAAGCATAATTTGAATTAAGTATGGCTCAAAACGTACCTAGAGAACAACATCCTAGAGAGTAGGAAGTAATTCAAAATGTTTGACCATTAAGAGAATATTTACATCATACACGAACTAATATCCCATCATGTTTTACTTTTTTAACAAATGCTCCAAATCTTAATATTAAGCCCGACACAATACAATTATTACCACAGTTATTAACTTTACAAGATAATTTTGAAATAGTCAGATTAAAATTTTTTCCTTTTACTTTAAAAGATAAAGCTAAACAATGGCTTAACTCTTTACGAGCTAATTCTATCACAAATTGGCAAGTTTTGTAAACTGAGTTTTTTTTAAAAATATTTCCTTGTATATCGTACTAATACATTAAAACGTCAAATAATTAATTTTTCTGTAAGAGAAGGTGAAACTTGTTATCAATGTTGAGAAATATTTAAAGATCTTTTCCAAGCTTGTCCACATCATGCATTTGAAAATAAGACTTTAGTTAGTTTTTTGTTTTTATGATGCTCTTCCACTTGCAATGCGACAATTTGTTGAAATGATGGCCCAGAGAGAATTTAGGAGTAAAAACCCTGAAGAAGCAATTCAAAATTTTGATACTATTTACGAAAGTTCCTAGATGTGGGACTCAACTTCTTCAAACATAGTGGAAACTAAGTGATGGGCACATAATATTGCATATTTGAAGACCTCATTACATGCATTTTAACTCAACTTTTGCATTTAAGTACTTAGAGTTAGCCAAAGTTGTCAATAATGTTAAATTTTCGATGTTGCAGGTAATTATAGCATAAATGAAGGATTTTAGAACCTTGGAACTATGTTTGAATGTGTGGCGAAGAGATGGACACATTACATGAGGATTTTGAGGCTTAAAAGTGAAAGAAATCAATGAGGTATTGGTGTTTGGTAACATAGGCATCAGCACCCACACCATTTTGTAGTAGTACCTCAGTTTTCCTCCTTTTTGACCATAATCTGCTTCGACTCTGAAAAAGTGCAAAATATGAAAATTGTAGATCTGGATGTCTTCTATATTGTGTCAAATTTCAGCTCAATGGTGTTGGTGTTTGGTAACATAGGCATCAGCACCCACACCATTTTGTAGTAATACCTCAGTTTTTCTCCATTGTGACCATAATCCTCTTCGACTTTGAAAAACTGCAAAACATAAAAATTGTAGATCTGTATGTCTTCTGTATTGTGTCAAAATTTCAGCTCCATCGGACGGTAAGATAAAAAGTTATGATGATTCTACGAAAAATGGTCCGTAGCAGAAATAGTACCTGTACGCAGTACCGGTACGGCTCTGCCTCTAGAGTTTGGGGTACTAGTACACAATACTAGTACTATCTACTGAACAGCCTAAAACACCTGCAAACCATGCTCCATTGCTTGGGGGTTCCACCATTGATTCCCCCACTTGTCCCCTGACATCCCTTACACATTTACATTATTCCTACACCCTTGTGGAAGACTTTGAAGGCAATGACATTAATGGGGATGGGAGAGAAGGGGGCAGCCAGGAGAGTTGCAGGTTAGGCTTGTCTTAGCCTGTACAATGCATCAACTCAACATCCTATGGATGGGAGGCTTATCACACACCTAGGGAGACCCTCATGGACGAAAATGCAGAGCTCTCACACTCCATATACTCAGCATTCACCAAGCATTGAAGTGTGGCTACTTAAGCTTAGAAAGCTCCAAGGAAGAAGATGGTGAATAGTAGACAGAAATGTATGTTTTTGCATTTTATTTCCATTTCAGTTGTAGTAAGCTTTAAATTTCTTGTAACCCTTAACTTTTGCCCTTTAATCTCATTTATTTCAAGTATATTGCAAATTTAGTTACATGTTCTAGTTTCCACCATTGTTGCTTTCAAGTTTTCTTCATTTCCTAGCTTTAAAATGGGTATTTCAAATTTTTTCTTCACAGTTTAAGATTTCTTGAATTAAGTTAAGTTCCATGTTCCATTTCTTCATTAGGTCTCTTTACATTATGCATGTCTTTTATTTTTGCATGATTAGCTAGATTTCTAGTTGGCTAATTCAAGGGAGGCCTCCTCTTGAATTTTCCATTTCAACTCATTTTCTTCTCTCCTCTCGGTGTACTATGGTCCGGTTTGACTAGGTTGAGAATGGATGCGGTTGTGAGTCTTTGATATTCCGTAGGCCTAATCATGAGTTATGCTTGAATTCTCACTTCCATTTTGTCCCTCACTTTCCATAAATCAATCGTTCATTTACGCACCATTGAAGGAAGGTTTCGAGTTGATTTGGGATTTCAATTGGAATGAACCTTTTGGATTAGCCAACACTTGTTTTCATTTCATTTTCCTTAAGAACACAACTCATCAAAACTCAAAACAACAAAAGATTTTACACTTTTACATTTTCACAAAATCACCTTCACACACTTGAACTTTCCTTCCCTGAGTAGACGACCTTGAAATACTTTTCCAAGTAAAATAACGACACACAAAAGACTCCTTGTGCTTGAGGAGCACTTTTGTTCACATACGCATTTCATTCCACACACATATTTTGTTTATTTCATTCCATTCCATCCACCATTCCGTTGCCCCATCTCTTGCATCATTCCGAGGGAGAGTGACACTCCCCCAGTCCTATAAGCCATACACAATTGAGAGAAGATGTTAAGAGGTTAGGATACTACAACGAAAAACATCAAGCACTAAGCCATCTACATCTGAAAGAGAAAAATGTGTGTTAAAAGAAGATGATGATTTAAGAGCTAAAATGACTAATATATCTCGAAAACTAGAAGCCTTAGAAATGAAAAAAAATGAAAACAAGTGTCTGTTGTGTCTTCTACAGATCAAATATGTGAAATTTGTGCGTTGTTAGGACATCCTGCAACAGAATGTCCAACTATACCTGTATTTAAAGAAGTGTTAATTGAACAATCTAATGATATTCCAACTTATAATATGTGACGCCCCTAAAACAGGGGTCTTTTAACTACTGTTGACTGTCAACCCGCAGAAAAACCCATGATTGTAGCATTATCCGACGTCACTTCAATCGCATCCCCTTTAACCGGGTCATAACCCACATGTGTAACCCGTATACATTTTCTCATTTAATTCAACCTTGGTCGATGCACCACATTTTGTATCCCATTTTAATCCATTTGTATCCTTGGAATCAAATAACCCATGGCCCAAAAGCTTGGCAAGGAAATTTTAAATTTTCAAAATTTTGGAAAGAGTGTCGGTACGTAGTACTGGAACTCCTTGCCTACTTTTGCCTATTTCACCTGCTTTTCATTTCCAACTCATTCATAAGCATATCATTTCCATCCAACTCATGTATGACGAAGTTTTTCATATAATATAAGGTCCACACACATTCTATTACATTTAATTTCCATAAATTTACATACCAAAATAGAAACTTCATAATTGTTTTACAAAACTCAAAATAAAGCTACATTTCGGCTTCCTTCATCCTTGAGGTCCCTTGCTAGGGCCTTCCTCCGGCGTATATCCCGCACCTGAAATATTTTCTCGTATAGGGTGAGCCACGCCCAGTAGAGTATTTCCTACAAAGGCTATTCCCCGACCAAAGTGCATATGAATGATCATGCAACACTTTACACCCAACAACATTCCAAACAAGAATATATCTTTCTATGTTGGAATTTTAGCAATGCCATGTCATGAAGTGAGATGAGACTTAATCACACAACTCAACCCGAGCCCTCCCTGACTCCTTTTCCCCATGTAATGCCATGGATTTAAAATTCAGCTTTCCAAGCCCCACCATTGGCGCTACGCACCCAATGACTATGTAAAATCTCTGGGTCTTTCTTAGGGTAGGTATTTATGGACTTACACCAACAACACCAAATTGACACGGAATTTATGGACTTCCACCAACGATTCCGCGTATACTAACACACTTTATGAGCTCTTATACCAACGGAGTGCATCTCCAACTCACCGAGTCTCTCACCCGAGGGATAGTCTAGCCCTTCTTGCTAACCCGACCCAATTCTTTATCCACACAACTGTGCAACTCAGTCAAATTTTTGATCCAACTATCCCGAGCCCAACATTATCCACCTATTTAGTGTTTGATACCAACCATGTACACACACACCCACACTCATGGCTATGAATGCGTTTCCCCTGTGCAAATGCAATGTAATGCACCATTGCTTAATAAATGTCATGTCCATATGTAAAGAATGCCATATGAGCAAAATTAATCACATTTGAACATATTCTATGACAATTTATATTCAAAACATACGATTACCTAATCCATCACAATGTTCATGTATCGATATGCATAAATCAACATCTTTATATCCAATCATACATCACAAGCATGCTATTACATATTATAAGCCAATAACACACTCTATTCACATGGCATAATGAAAACACATAACATGCCCACATAACACAAATTTTCTTGGAATTACACAAGTAAATACTACATACCAATTCCATGTTAGGAATTTATTTTAAACCATTCTACACTCATTTTCATACCTATTTCATCAATTTTCACATCATAGGTAAATGATAGAAGTTTCTATCAACATACTCATTTCATATTACCACCCTAGGTTGTAAATAAACTTAAGTAGGAAGGAACCCTACCTCTTGAAGCGTAAACCCACTTGGTAGAAGCCTTTAAGAGTCCCAATTTCACCCAAAATCCTTGATTTTTTCAAGCTCAATTTTTTTGGAACTTCAGTGAAACCTGTCATTTTTTGTGTGGTTACATAGCCCTTAGCGAGGAGAATGACTTTTGTTCTTGTCCTGAGTGGATTCGAGCACCCGAGCCCTGTAGATCGTAGAGAAAAGGTGAATTTCTTTCTCTCTTTTCCCTCTCTTCTCTGTCGGCCAACCGGCTGAACACAAATGGGCAAAAAATTAGATTTTCCCCCTATTTATAGTCTTAAAATACTTGGCCCATATTGTGCCACACACGACCCTCCTTTTTTTGGGTCCGTTTTTATCCCGAAACGATTAAATTTCGTCTCAATTCAAGTTCAAAATAATTTTATTTTAATTTACCTTAAATTATTTTCTAAATTTTGAAATTTTATTAAAAATTTCATTTTTGGGTTACTCGAGACTCGACCGCCTTGTAAAACGTAAAAAATTCGACTATCTCAGAATTCGATGAAATTTTGCTAGATGAATTCAACGGTGAGGTCTGTTTCGTCATCCGAGTTCTAAAAAATTTTAGATTTACAACCCGTACTATAGTGGCAAATTACCATTTTACCCTTTTTCATAAAAAGTTTAAATTTATTCGAGTTTTACATAACAAGCCTTATCTAAATTCATATTCTGAAAATTATAATCCAAGATTGAGGAATCATTCAAATTTTTGTTAGAGAAATACACAATCCACAAATAAAATAGAAGGTCCACCAGTCAGATGAGTTTTAATACTCAAACAACTCAAGCTTTTAATGATTTTAAAATTCAAACTTCTCAAAATATTAAAGATATCAAGAGTCATCTAGTTAAGCTGACTTAGTCCCTCAATATGGCAGAAAAGAAAAAATTCCCATCTCAGCCTAAGCCTCCAGCAAGTCAAGCTAATTTTGTATCCTTTGAACCTTCTCCAAGTCAAGTACGAGCAATTACAACGCTGAAAAGTGGTAAAGTGATTGACAAAACTATTAAATCTAAAATTTCAAAAAAAAATTGTAAGTCAGTTCCTGTTAATGAACCACTTGAACCTGAACTGTTAGCTGAAAAACAATCAGAAATACAACATGAAGAAGATCATCTGTATCCTATTTCTTTACCTTTTCCTCAAAGGATGAAAAAGCCTTCATCTGAAAAGATCAATCTAAAATCTTTGAGTTGTTTAAACAGTTTAAGATTAATATTCCTTTGTTGGATGCAATTAAACAAGTTCTAGCTTATGCTAAGTTTTTAAAAGATCTTTGCACGGTAAAAAGGAAAATAAATGTACCAAAAAAAGTATTTTTAACTGAACAAGTTAATATTATAATATAGTATAACACACTTATTAAGTACAAATATCCTGGTAGTCCTATAGTTTCATGCATCATTGAAAAATTTTGAATTGAACAAGCTCTACTAGGTCTTGGAGCCAGTTGTAATGTAATGCCATATTCGGTGCATACACAATTAGGACTGAGTGAGCTAAAACCTACCAATATTACAATACAATTAGTAGATCAATCTATAAAAACTCCATGAGGGATTGTGGAAGATGTTATTATTCAATTTTATTTTCCAGCATATTTTATCGTTTTAGATACACAACCAATTTTTCATGCATCTGCATACAAACCTGTTATTTTAGATCAACTATTTCTAGCTATATCACATATGTTAACAAATTGTAGGAATGGAGTTATGAAACTTTCATTTGGAAACATGATTTTCGAATTGAATGTTTTTAACTGTGCAAAATAACTTAGAGAAGAAGATGAAGTGCATGAAAAAAATAGTGTGAAGTCGTTAACTTGGAGTTTTTTTGAAGAATTTTTTCTGAAAAAGAAATTATACACATTAAAGTCTGTATCTAATGATGAGTCTGAAAATATAGGAAATCCAAAATGTGAAAATTTGTTGTCGAAATCAGTAGAATCCAATGTCAAAGTTTTTAAGCCAGATTTAAAAATTCTTCCAATTAATTTGAAATATATTTTTTTAGAAAGATGAAATCATCCCGAGATTATATCATCGAATTTATTTGAAAGTCAAGAAAAAGAATTAACAAAAGTATTGAAAAATCACCAAAGTATTATTGGATGAACAATAACAGATATAAAAGGTATAAACTAACTTTTGCGTACTCATTATATTTACTTAGAAGAAAATGCTAGACCATCTTGTCAGATGCAGAGAAGATTAAATCCACACTTGAAAGAGGTAGTTCACAATGAAGTACTTAAAATATTAGATGCTAATATTATTTATCCTATATCTGATAGTAAATTGGTTAGTCCTATACAAGTTATCTCTAAGAAGTCTTGTGTTATTGTAATAAAAAATCAATAAAATGAATTAGTTCCATTGCGTACAGTCATAGGTTGACATATGTGTATTAACTATTAAAAGTCAAATTCCTTCACCAGAAAAGATCATTTCCTATTACCTTTTATAGATCTAGTTTTAGAAAGAATAGTTGGTCATGCACATTATTGTATTTTAGATGGATATTCTGGTTATAATCAAATTGAAATTGCAATAGACGATCAAGAAAAAATTACATTTACATGTCTCTTTGAAACTTTTGCATATAAAAGGATGCCTTTTGGATTATGTAATGCTCCAGCTACCTTTCAGCGTTGTATGCTAAGTATATTTAGTGATATAGTAGAACGTTATCTAGAAATTTTTATGGACGATTTTTCATTATATGGTGATTCATTTCATTTATGTTTAAAAAATCTTGAAAAAGCACTTATTCGATGTGAAGAAACAAAGCTTGTTTTAAATTGGGAAAAATGTCATTTCTTGATTACACAAGGTATTGTTTTAGATCATATAATCTCTAAAAAAGGAATCGAAGTTGATAAATCTAAAATTGATTTGATAGTTAATCTTCCTTCACTGAAAACTATAAAAGATGTTTGCTCGTTTCTAGAACATGTAGGATTTTACAGAAGATTTATTAAAAATTTTAATTCAATATCTAGACCTATATGTAATCTTTTATGTCAGGATGCATTATTTGAATGGAATGATGCATGCCAATTAGCCTTTGATAAATTAAAAAGCATGCTTATTTTTGAACCTATTATGCAACCTCTTGACTGGTTTTTATCTTTTGAATTAATGTGTGATGCAAGTGATTACGCAGTAGGAGCTGTATTAGGTCAAAAAAAAGATAAAAAATCTTACGTTATTTACTATGCAAGCAAAACTCTGAATGATGCACAAATAAATTATTCAACTATAGAAAAAGAATTACTTGCTGTTGTGTTTGCTTTAGATAAATTTTGTTCATATCTAGTTGGATCATCAATTGTTGTATTTACAGATCATGTAGCTTTAAAATATTTACTACTAAGAAAGATGCTAAACCACGTCTCCTAAGTTATCTTTGGAGACCCCAAAAACTAGTAGACAATATAGCATAACATTAAGCATTTCTAATAAAATCCTATTTTTTTCATTTGGCCACACCATTTTGCGGGGGAGTTTTAGGGGTTGATTGTTGTCTTACTATTCCTTGCATTTCACATAATTTAATCAGTGATATTCGTCACCCCTATCAAATCTAATCCTTTGAATTCTTTTACCTTGACTATTTTCAACTTTTTCTTTGAATATTTTAAACTTCTTAAATGCATCATATTTTTTTCTTATCAAATATACATAGGTATACTTATAGTGGTCATCAAAGAAAGTTATAAAATATTTTTTTCCTCCTCTAGTCAAATGATCATTATTATCACATATGTCTGTATCTGTAACACCCCAAAACACACCCTGGACGTCATTACATTCTAAAACCATTCATATCATGAGAGTACTAATATAATCCCCAAAATATATCATGCAACAATTCCACAACCAACTAAGAAAATATATGAGATCACAATAACATCATTTTTCTACCCAACACAAAGCACTAAGGTTTCGAAATCCATAATAAAGAAAGAATTTAGGAAGAAAATACATCACTCTCCAAAAATTAGGGTTTTAAAACTAGAAAGGAGATTTCATGGGTATTAAACCCTACTTTGTTCAAAACATGTAATTTTTGCAAAAAGCCTAAGAGAGGATGATTCCATAGCATATATATATACCATTGATAGCCAATATATATATATATATATATATATATATATATATATATATATATATATATATATATATATATATACCCTAGCCTCAATGTAAGTGAATGAGAGAAAACCACTACCTTGAATTCTTAGTTTGTAGGAAGAACTTGAGCTTTGATCTTGAATTTACTCTTAAATCTCTTGTTTTTTCCTTCCTTTCTTCCTCTCTAATGCTCTCTAGGGTTCTAAGAGGTGTGGGGTGAGAGTGAAGTGAAAGTAATGAGGGAAAATGGGGTTTAAAACACCTCAGCCCCGAAATTCACTGTTCACAGCCTGTTTTGGTTTTCTCCAAAATTACGGTTTTGCCACTAAGAATCTCCAATTTGATCCATATGAATACCCTAAGGTTTTTCGACGTTCCAGATTCATTTTTAATGTTATTTTAACCTAAACACATTTATTTTTATGATTTATCTCAAAACCAAAGTCAACGTACACCCGAAACACTAAAGTTTCTATTTTACCAATCCGAACCGGCTATCAATGAAGTTTTGCGTTGTTTGTAAATAAAAGGTGATAAAGGGTGCTTCTTAAAGCTTTTTATACTTATTTGAAGTCTAAATGTACTTATTATTCTTATATTTTGATTTAGGATGCAAATGGAGACGTTAAATGCAAAACGAAGCTAATTGGACTGTTTTGACATCGTTTTGTTATCTGGGCATAACTTTCTCATCCAAGCTCCGATTGAGATGATTCAAGATGTTATGGAATTATAAGAAAGATCTCTAAAACTTTCCTGTTTTGAGTGTTGAGAGAGATTGACTGCATCAAGGTCTAAATGGGGCTTGAAATTGCAGTCAGTGCACTGTTCAAGCTAATTGGGCTGTTTGACATCACTTTGTTATCTGGGCATAACTCTCTCATCCGAGCTCCGATTGAGATGATTCAAGATGCTATGGAATTCTAATAAAGATCTCTACAACTTTCATGTTTTGATTTTTAAGAGATATTGACTTCATCAAGGTCGAAATCGCGCTTGAAGTTGCAGCCAGTGCACTATTCACGTGCACTGTTCATATCCTGTTTCATCCCTTTTCCATTTTCAATCCATTCCTATGCCAACCAAATCCATCCAAAACCTCTACAACACATATTTCTACACCAAAAATTTTTAATTCAAGTTCTAGGACCTAAAATTTCATATTTTCACTTATTAAAATCAAATTTCAACTATTATTTCCACTAACATTTTAAATCTCTACTTTTCCAATCTACCAAATTCAAACACACATCACTACACATATCCACATTTTTACCACAATTATTTACTATATATCTATATACATATATAAAAGAAAATGNAGGACCTAAAATTTCATATTTTCACTTATTAAAATCAAATTTCAACTATTATTTCCACTAACATTTTAAATCTCTACTTTTCCAATCTACCAAATTCAAACACACATCACTACACATATCCACATTTTTACCACAATTATTTACTATATATCTATATACATATATAAAATAAAATGGGGGATGTTACAGTATCAATTAATTTTAACAACTTAGTAGATCTAGTAATGGATTTAAAAGAATGTTTAACTATCTTTGCTTGAACACAACATTCACAATTTTCAGTAGTTAGAATTCGACTATTGGTAGGCACAAAAGTATATGAAATCATGTGATTAATAGTATTATTACCAATGTATCCTAATATATAATGTCAAACATCATTATCAAGTGCATCAATGATATAAGTAGAAATAACAACTTCTTTATTCATACTAAGTAAATAATATTGTCTTTGACATAGCCTTTCCTAACTAATGATTATTTCTTAGAAATGATCAATTTTTGGGAATCAAATACAACTCTAAAACCATGATCATCAATCTTCTTAATAGAGATAAGACTCTTCCTCAACCCCAGAATGTGATAAACATCCTTAAGAGTGAGCACTTTCCTAGAAGTAAGAGAAAGTTGCACATTTATCTTTCCTACAATAGCACTTGTAGAGGAGTTCTGCATGAACATTGCTTTCTCGCCATTTATCGCATCTTAAGTCTTGAAGGCACTCTTATGAGGAGTCACATGACAAGTTGAACCCAAATCAACCCACAACCTTCATCATTACTTACCATGAGAATCTCAATAAGCATGACTATTATATCTTCATTATTTTCCACCAAGTTGGCTTCCTTCTTTTTGTATCCTTTTCGGTGGTGACATTCCTTAGCAGTCCTAAGATTCATTAATGGCACGTATAATTGATTACACAAAATTTATTAATCTATTAACCCTACTGTGACACAGCAACCTGAAGTACAACATCAAACTTGATTCAGAAAAACTTAACCACTGAAGACACAACCCTATCCCCTGTGCACATACTATTTAATCCACACCCATATACGCACATATTGTGACTTTCAAAATGAAAATGGAGGATAACAAAATACCCTCAGGTGGTTGATTCACCATAATAATTCGTATGTTATTAGGCTCGATCTAACTCCTTCCCTAAGCTTTTAAGTTTCTTTTTTTATACTCTTAGTGTTTAAATCATTTTTACATTGATTATATAAAGAGATTAAATTCACTATTATAGAGTAATTTCTCAACCGGAAGTAAATCACAATAGGCTTTATGGATCCTTGATAATTACTTTGAAATTTAGATTAAAATAATATACACGAACCAATTAAAATAATCTATTCAAACCAATTAAAATAGTATATTCAAAACGATTAAAATAGTTTATTCGAACATATTAAAATAATCTACTTGAACTAATTAAAATAGTTTATTTGAACAGATTAAATTAATCTACTCGTACATAATTTTCCTACAAGCAATTTGTGACATAAAAAGTCCTCCTCGGAAAAAATCGCAAAACACTACTTGTGGTTCACCCAAGCCTAATCCACTACACACCAAGTCAACATAAAAGTACTCAAGTCTTATACCTTAACCAATAGCCATGGCTAGATGCTCATTTCCTGCTGTATCTTTTCGTTGAAACTTCCTCTTCGACATCTTGTGTAGCATCACTTGGTCCTCCCCGCCGCATGGTTCGTCTAGGTCTTGAGTGATTATGGGCATGCCAACAATCCTCGGTATGTGCACACCAATGAGTTTGTTCACCTAAAAGCTCTCGTATTCCATGTGAGGATGAAATGAATCACTAATGGTAGCCTTTGGATTATTAGTGTAACGCCCCAAAATCCACATTGGACGGCATTACAATCTAAAAATCATTCACATCGCAAGAGCAACTAATAAGATCCATAAATAAAGATAATTTCATTATCATACATAATATCTACAACATCATTCCAAAAGAATATGCCACATAATGGCCATTACATCCAAAAGAATACGTTGAACTATGGCAATTACATCTAACAGAATCAAATTTGAACTTTGTAGCGGAATAACCAAAGGTTAGACTTTACATAGTCTCAAAAGGAATTTCCTAGTCTATCACATAGGAGAGTATAGCCCTAAGCATCCACCTTGAGATCCACGTACCCCTCTAGTGGAACTTCCCAATGTACTAGCTCATCGACTCCGAGCTCCTCCTCTTGTACAAAAATTAAAAAATATGTTGTTTGTAGGGGGTGAGCACTAAGCTCTGTAGCAACATCCTCCAAAACTCGAACAAGGTTTAGAAAAAAAAAATATAAAACAGTTTGGTCTCACTTTTCAAAATAGCATATATAACTTGAAATAAAATAGTGACAATTTATTTGATCTCAAGTTAATTCAATAGCAATAATTTAAATGAACGGAATAAGCATGTCGGAGTGATAGAAATCAAATAATCATTCAATAATGTCATCCCATATTCTCATGTATGTTGGTTGCTTCTCATGAATCTACACCCCGATTCTACCTCGTTCACCCATCATAATTACACAATCTCAAACATTTTAGGAAGGGCGTATACCCTTCTCTCACGGCATTGAGGAATTCTTCTCAGGAAAGGTATATCATCTCTCAGCCTCGAACATATGTGAACAATAGTGGTTGCTCTCATAAACAACGAATCACTACAAGTGTTAAGAAACCATCTCACCCCCACTGGAATAGACTAACCTCTAACACTCTACGGCAGTGCTCAAATGCAATTCAAGTCCATCACAACAACCATACAAGAGATGCAATAACAAACATTTTCTCAAATCACAAGAAAATCCAAAATTCTCAAATTTCACAATTTATATTACAAGAGAACAATTTAAGAAAACATGTAAGAGATCATCAACAATCTATTTTTATTGTTCATTACAAAGCACTAAAGTTTTGAAATCAAGAACAATGGAAAAATCAAGAGAAAATCCATTTCTCTTAAAAACGAGGGTTTTTTGATAAGAAAAGAGTTTTCATGGTTATCTAACTCTAGCTTTGTTTAAAACATGGTAATCTTTACAAAAATAACAAGAAATGATGATTTCATAGCATATATATATAAATGAGAATGAAAACATACACATACATGTAAGCCCTAGCCTAAATGGTCAATAATGGAAGGAACCCCTGCCTTGTTTTTGTAGTTTGAAAATAAATGTAAAAGATTTGATCTTTTTCACTTAAATCAACACTTGAATCTCTTGTGTTTTCCCTTCTTTCTTTCTCTCTAAGGTTTTCTAGGGTTAGAAATATTGAAATGGGGCTAATAGAGGTGTCTTTAAGTATTTATAGGACGAAAAACAGACCACAGATCGCGACTTAAAATTTTTGGGTTTTATAGAGTGTACCGGTACTATGTACCGGTGCAGGCTGCTAGTTGGACAGGAGTGTACTGGTACGCTGTACTGGTACTGTCTATCTATTTTTGCCCGTTTCACTTGTTTTTCATATCAAATCTATTCCCAACATTTCCAAAACTAACCCAAACTTATACAACATACATTTGTACATCAAACATAGTTGGTACAAGTCCTATTTCAAACAATTTCATATACTTACTCGATTTTTGCACTATTAACATTTTCTACGGTTATAACCTATATGGTTCATTCCTACACCATCACATATATTAAATTACTAAACAATTTTATTAGTAAATTACTATAAACATGTGGGGTTTTACAGTTAGGGATCTAGGTTGTGGTGGAAGCTCTCAAGGTTGAATGATAGATTTCTTCTTCAAAAATCTCCCTATAGGCTCACTCAAGGCTTGACTTAGATGTGGAAAATGCACTCTCGAGCGAGCTTATAGAGCAAGCCCTGTGCTACCTTCCCTAGCCTTTTCCAATTTTTCTCCTATGTCATCAAGAGACCGCTGTAGTGAAGGCTAGTGAGCATAGGGNTATTTATATGTCTGAAATAAGGGTAGTATTAGTAAATAAGAAAACTCAAATTCACAAACAACTGCTTGATCGGTGGGAGGGCGGTTGATGCTGGAGTGAAAACTAAGTTCCAATCTTGACTAAAGCAATCACCGCTCGAGCGACAATGAGCATTGCTCGATTGACCATGGGCATCACTCGAGCGAGCTTATAGAGCAAGCCCTGTGCTACCTTCCCTAGCCTTTTCCAATTTTTCTCCTATGTCATCAAGAGACCGCTGTAGTGAAGGCTAGTGAGCATAGGGTGGTTTATATTGGTTTTTTTAAGCATAAAACTATGCATAAACTTGTACATTCGGCACTAAAGGGCGTTGCTCAAAGAAGGATCCGATTGTGACTCAAACTATATTTTCAAAAAACAAAATTGGTTTATAAACACTATTCTTTGAAAATCCCTAGGAGTCATAATTGGATAGCTTCAATTCCATTTTTCATCCTAATCATCCTAAGTTAAAAATAACTAAAGGGTTATCTTAGGTGTCTAGGTCATTAACTTTCTCTTAAGCATAAAGGTTCATACTAAGGTTGAATGATGTAGCTTTGATCCTTGTTGTTCTCCACTCAATTTAGTCATTGGATCTTGAACATGACATCATCATGACTATGAAAGTGGTTGAGATTTTACAATGCACTCCACAAAATTAGTCAATTACAAAACATGCTCAAACAGAACTCCATATATATAGTGTTTTATGCATCACTTCATGAAGGAATATATCCCTTCATTACGATGGCAGAGGGAACCTCTTGAAAGGTTTGAAATAATGTAGTCATTCGAAAGAGAACTTCAACGGTAATTGGAAATTTAACTGTCACATTCAAATAATTTTTCACTTTTGAACGAACCCAACTCCTAGTATCTATGATTCTAAGTTTTTGACAAAGTATTGGGATAAGGCATATTCGAACGAAAGTTGCATTCGAACGAATCCAACTTTCCATATATCAAATACTGGCTTTCTTCCAAAGTACTAGGAATAAGGCTCATTCGAATGAAAGTTGCGTTCGAACACCACCTCCCTCCTTCCTTTTATTTATTCTTCTTCTTATTATTATATATTATATACAAAAGTTTAACTTAAAGTTCTCATTATGTAGGCTTCCTCTTGAGAAGATTTCCCTAGACCTTGAGTTTGGAATGAAACTCTTCCTCTATTTATAGGAGTATAAATTTTTAAGAGTATTAGGGTATTATGTGTAAATATTAGAGGGTAAAATATGCCTTTTTGTATTATTATAAGTTAACTATAAATACAAGTGGTTTGTGAGAGATAGGTTAAGTTTGACCATTCTCTATCTTTCTCTAATATTTTGTTAATTCTTTCCATTTAATATGGTATCAGAGTTGGACGATCCTAAATACAAATCTTAGTGTGTGTTTGTGTTGTGAAAATTACCTTGGCTTAGTGGTGTCACTGTTGAGGTGGTGCTACTGTCGAAGTGGTGTCACTATTGAGGTGGTGTTGATGTCGAAGCCTTTATGGTGGTGATATGCGGTGGTGGTGGTGACATATTGTGGTAGTGGTGGTGCTACGTCTATGGTGGAGGTTTCTGGTGTGAGGCGTTGTCGACATCGGTACCTCTATGTCCTTTGTGGCGATTGTGGTGGTATGGTTGTCGGTCATCGACATTAGTGGCTTCTACGCTGGTTATAATGGTGTGACTGTAGGGCGCCGATGGCTTTGAAGATTGAGGGTTTATTTTGAAACCCTAATCAGGCGAAGAAGATAAGGTCCGTGCAGGTCGATTATGGGTTGGTTCTAATCGACTTTAGAACTGGTCTAGCCCAAGGTCCAAACCAAACCAGATCTAGACCTAACTGGGTCCAGCACAAGACCTAGCCTAGACCAGTTCAAGACCGGTTCATTCTCAGTTTGATCCACTCTAAGTCGGTTCTAGTAGTCTTACATCAGCTTAGACGGACTCCTTCTGTTGTTGCTCTGGTTCAACAGTCCAGCCCATTTCTCCAGGCCAGTTTAGTCAGTTTGGCATTAGTTCAAATCAGTTCTATCGACTTTCACATTGGTTCAATGGTTCAGTGAGCTTAGCCTGTCTGCTTCAATGATCCAGTTTGTTTTTCCTATCCGGTTTAGCTTTCCAGAGATGCCTTCTTGTCTAGTTCAACGGTCCAGCGAGGTCCCCCAGTCTAGTTCAGTGATCTAGTGGCTTCCTCTTACTTCGTTCAGTTGTCCAGCAGTAAAGGTTACTCCTATTTTACTATTTGCTTGCTCCGTTTAGTTGTCCAGCAGTAAGGTTGCTCCTATTTTACTTCTCTGATCATTCTTAATGGTCCCATGACTTCCATTAAACTCAATGAGACCAATTATACTTTGTAAAATCTGAGAAAATTTAAACTTCTTCCGATAAAGGGTAAAATAATAATTTGTCACTATTATACGGGTTTCAAATGCATATTTCTTAAGAGATCAAATGGAGCAATGGAATTCTCCGTTGGATAAATTGAGCTGTCATGTCAAATTTCATCGAATTCTGAGATAGTTAGATTTTTTACATTTTTCGAGACAATTGGGTGACGAATGAACTTTTAAAGGTCCCCAAAAATAAAAATTATGAAATTTCTTTATAATTGAGTAAAAGTTCAAATAAAATTAATTTGAACTAAAATCAAAATTTAATTAAGTCATTTCGGCTTAAAAACGGACCCTGAAGTGATAAACGAGCGGGACAATGTAGACCACGCAATTAAAAGTTTAAATAGGCGCAAAATATCTGAAAATTTAGATATTTCTCACCATTTGGCTGGGCTGAGTTCAGGCGTGTGAAGAGGAGAAGAGAGAAGAAAGAAAATAGAAATTTCAAGCTTTCTTCTCCGATTTTTGAAGTTCTGTCGGTCAGAATCTGTCGGACCAAGAGTTAAAGTTGGTCTACGCGACGAGGGGTACGTGTACGTACCAAGAACGAGGGATTTCACTGAAGATCCAAGGGGAGAATTTTGTGAAGTCAAGAGTTTTTGGAGCTAGGGAGGTGTGTTGAGGCTTCTAGTCTTCATCTTACGCTCCAAGAGGTATGGTTTCTCCTATTTTGGTTCATTTTCTTGCCTAGGGTGTATAATGAATGGGGGTAAGGGTTTGATATAACCTAAGTCACTTTACTATGGTTAAGGAATAGAGAAAATGTGTATGGAATTGGCCTAGACCAAATCCTAGCAAAGTTTGGTATTAGGGAAGTACTTGTGCAATCCCTTAAAACTTGATATCTTGAGCATGCTATATGGTTCATAGTGCTTGTACATGAAGTGTGTTGTTAACATGCTTATAAAATGTGTTGGAAGGAAATGTTAATATGTGCTAATTGATGTATTAACATTATGATAATTTATGGTAATTATATGCTTTCATTGAAATTGCCATGACATATGTGAGATATGTGGTTAAATGGCTTATGTGACATTCTTTATATATGAGTATGACATTGATTACGCAATGGTTCATTACATTGCATATTGCACGGGAAAAATGTATCACATTCATGGGCTTAGACATGAGTGTGGGTGTGTATGCATGATTTAATCAATACCACTCTTGGTGATTGATATGTGGCCTCTGAGATGTTGGATTGAAGATCCCGTGGAGTCACACGTTGCATGAGAAAAACTTGTGTTGGGTATAGTAAGAAGGGCTAGACTCTCCGTTGGATACAAGATCCGACTACTTGGTTCATACACTTCCCTGTGGTAAAATTTTAGAAAAGTGTAATGACGTACGGAGCTAGTCAGTGTGATTCTGAAATCCGATACCCAATAAAGACATATGATTTTGTAATACAAAATTTTCATTTGATGGGAAACATCCATAAATGAAATGGTTTTATAAACATATAGTTGATATTTCAAAAATGATCATTGGATGTATTTCATCGATGATAAATGTTTTACACTTACATTACATAGTGTGGTGAGAGCCGGAGTAGGCTCGGGTTGAGGTGCGTGAGTGAATCTCATTTCATTAATGACATGACATGGTAAATTTCAACATGAACATATATATTCTTGATTGAAATGATTATATGATTGTAAATGTTTTATATGAACATTGCATATGCACTTAGGTTGGGGAGTAGCCTCTGTAGAAAATATTCTACTGGGCGTTGGCTCACCTTATACGGGAAATATTTCAGGTGCAGGGTTCATACCAAGAGAAGACTCGCATTCGGGGCCCCAACGATGAAGAAAACCCGACTTGTGGCTTTTATGACATATTTTGTGTAATCTTTATTGGAACGATATTTTAACATGTAAAAATTATGCAAATGCAGGTAATAGAACTTGCATGGATCATGTATAATGTAGAAAATGTCATTATCCATGTTTGGAATGAGTTTGGAAAGGTTTTGGATGAATTGAAAATGAAAATCTGATGAAGTATGAAATTTTGGGCAAAACCTTCTGAAAGGTCACAACAACCTTCTGGAAGGTTAGTGTAAATTTTCTTTCTAGTAGGTAAAACCTACCAGAAGATCCAGAAAACCTTCGAGAAGGTTCATGCAATTTTTCATTCAGTGGGCAAATTCTTCTAGTAGAAAATAGTCCAGTAGGTAAAACCTACCAGAAGATTCATAAAACCTTCTGGTAGAAATTTTCCAGTGAGCAAATCTTCCGGAAGGTCCATAACAAAACCTTCTGGAAGGTTTTTCAAAAATCTGAAATTTTAAGAATGCATTGCCATACTCTTGGGCTATGTGTTCTTTGGTTTTCATGACACCAATTAACCTTAAATGAGATACATTGGGGTATATTGAACCTTTATGAGATTAAATGATAAAAGGAAACACGGATCCTCGTGTTAGTTGTAATCCCAGTTACAGGGATGTGATAGACGTGATGTCGGGTTATGCGACAATCACGGGTAATTTCGTGGGTTGACGGGTGGTCAATGGGAACCCCGATTTTAAGGGCGTCACATACTTTATAGTCCCGCTTCGTTCAAGTCTTTCTTTTAGGCAAAGGTTTTAAGAAATATTTGATTAATTCTAAACCCAAGTAAGATACTATTGTATATGATCAGTGGGAACAAGAGGACGCTCAGATTATTTTTTTGCTGTTAACTAGCATTGAGTCGAGTATTAGCTTTACTTTACTCTATCTTGACACTGCCAAAGAGATATAGGATCACTTGGCCACTATGTATTCTGGTATAGGTAATTTTACTCGTGCTTATGAAGTGTGCAAGTAGTACTTTCGGCTAGAGCAAGGTACTTTGAGCCTTGATGATTATTACTCCCATGTTCGCAGAGTTTGTGAGGAGTTGAAGCTCTACTATCCGTTCACTACTGATGCAGCAGTTTGACAGAAGTAACATAAGAATTTAAAAGTTGTTAGTTTTTTTGTAGGATTGAAAGCTGAATATGAGGCTATTCATTCTCAAATTTTGGATGGTTATAATCTTCCCTCTCATATTCTCAAATTTTGGATGGTTATAAGCTGAATATGAGGCTTTTCTCTTGTTTACAATGTGTTACTCTGTCTACTTCTTCAGGCATCGATCATGGTGTCTCCACTGATCGCTAAGCTCTTATGATTCTTAGTAGCCACAGTGATGGTCATCGAGGTGGACGTGATAATTGTGGTGGTCGTATGAGTGGTCGTGGGGGCCGTGGACCTCTTTTCTGTATTCACTATGGTCGTGGAGGGCACACTATTGATTTCTATTGGAATTTACATGGAAAACCTTCTAGTGCTGCTAATCAGGTTTCCTATTAGGATGACACCTTGGTTGTTGCTTTTATACCTTGATCAGCTCCACCAGACTCTCGGTCGGTTAATATTACACAAGAGGAGTATGTTCAATTCCTATCCCAGTAGTAGGCCGTTCCAACTTCCTCCACTACTACTTTTGCCTAGTCAGGTACTGCTTCCACTTGCTTATTATCCTCCATTCACAATCCCTGGATCATAGACTCTAGTGCTTCTGCTCATATGACTGGTATGTCTAATGTTTTTTCTACTTATCAGTCTGTTACTTTCACACATAGTGTTACTCTTACTAATGATACTTGCTCTAAAATTTTAGGTTTGGAGACTACTCACTTGAGTCCTGATATGTCTCTATCCTACGTATTATTTTTTTGCTTAGTTTCTTTTTAGTTTACTTTCTATTAGTAAGATTAGTCATTCTTTCAATTGTTCTGTAATCTTTTATTCCTCTTATTGTGTATTTTAGGATCTCAAGATGAAGAGAAAGATTGGTACGGGGCATGAAGTTGGTGGCCTATATTACTTTGACTTTGATTCACCTACTCGAACTCTACAGGCCTCTTTGTCTCCTTTTCAATGGTATTGTCGTCTTGGACATCCCTCTTTCTAGAATCTGAAGCATCAAGTTCTCAGTTTTAGTTATGTGTCGTCTCTGTCTTGTGTAGCTTGTCAACTTAGTATGCATCACCGTGTGTCATTTCATTTTAAAGATAATAATCGTGTGTCTAGTCTATTTGAGTTAGTACTTTCTGATATATGAGGTCTAATAAAGAATATTTTATCTAATAAATATCCTTATTTTGTATCATTTGTAGATGATTATTCTCGTGTGACATGGTTGTTTCTGATAAAAGCTCGTTCTGAATTATTTTCTATATTTGAGACCTTTCGCAAGGAAATAAAAACTCAGTATAGTTGTGGTATATGTATTTTACGTTTTGATAATACTCGAGAATATGAATCTAATCATTTTTCAGCTTATCTTAGTAAAACTACTATTATTTATCAGACTTATTTTGTTTACATCTCTCCATAGAATGGTGTTGTTGAACGCAAAAACCGTCATTTGTTAGAAGTCACTCGTGTACTGTTATTCCAGATGGATATTCCTTAATATGTTTTGAGTGATGTTGTTCTCACTGCTTGTTATTTTATTAATCGTATGTCATCCTCAGTGTTAATCTTGGACGTTCAGACAGCAAAAAGAGTCGTACAAAATTGTAGCATAAATTCCACAAATTCATTTTAGTGATAAGAGAGAGAACAAATCTTCCAGCTGTGAACGTGTCAAGCGTGATGGGAAAGTAAGCCAAGCGTTTAGGTATATGTCAAGAGGAATATGAGAAGCGACAAACTGGAATCCTATTTAAGGACCCAATTTGTAGAACTCTTTTGTGGACTTTTCTTCACCTTTAGCTAATGATCATCCTCTTTTCAATGAATGAAGAATTTGAAATTGATATCCCTCTTCACACATTTCCTTCCGCATGCATGAGGATATCCTGTTCCTTGAAATCCACGTGGTGGCTAAGGCTTAACCAATATATGTATATTTATATCCCCCTAGTCCCTTAGTTTTCCTCATCGATCATCAATCAAAGTTTGTTGGATTTTATTTCGATGAAGGTGATGTATTTTTACGTTATTGTATCGGGTTGATGTTGGTTTTAACCTCCTGTGTTGACTGTGGTTGAAGTTTTATCCTGTTGATTATGTGATGCAAGATCATAGCATTTTTTTTGTATGCTGTTAGACGGTAAAACATTAAGTACAATATCTTATATCTGAGTAATGTTGTTGAGAGCTAAAAAATTAACATAATTTATTGACATAATTACGTGTCAAGTGACGAAGTTCTGATATCAGTTTATGTTCTTAATTATCAATAGGGGTTTTCTGGGAACATGCTCTTAGCATGTGTAGAGGTTTTCCTTGCGTTGGCTAGTAATTTCTAAAAAACTTTGGATGGATTTGCAATAATGATTGTTTTGCTTTCGTGTTGTCCTAGTAATATGAATGATTAATTCCAATAAAAAATATGCAAGTATCTAGCTATTTGCGTCTTAAACTGACCTTGTATGAGGCAGCCATGATCAGTAATAACATTCGGGGTTGGTGACTGGTACTCATGTGAGCACATTTTCATTCATTCTTTTGATATAAAAAGAATGTTGGCAATGATTCAAATCATTTTAAATTAATTTTATAGGTGAGAAAAAAAATGTCGATCCGGCTAAATTCACTATGGAGAAGATGTGCAGCAAACTTCCCTCAACCTGTTAATGAAGAAAACGAGCATGCAACTCAATTTTTGGTAGAAAATGTTTACTATTTTAATTGCCATATTGCAGCACCCTTTGCCCTTCATCGTGTCCAGAAGCAACAGTGGTGAAAAAGACATCCTCCGCCATGTCTTTCGTTGGGATGTTTCCCCCTATCATGAGGTTTTTAAGAATGGATTCCAAGAAAGCGTCAACAAGACACTCCTGATGAGGTCTACTTCAATCTAGATCAGTACGTCCATCATGGCAGTAGACCTCTGTTTCCAACCGGCCCTCCACCCACGTCTTCGTTAGCACCATGCTTAACAGCGCTTGGCATCGTAGCCTCAATCCTAAGACTGAGATGGAAGTATGTCAAAATGAGATATATGCTCCTAGTGGCATTTGGGTTGCTGTGACTCTTGGTGATCATTACCAGTACCCTGCCCAGGATGAGGTCTGCTTTGTTGTTGGCATCACCCCTCAATACATTCGGTCTACCCAACGCTTTAGGCTTATTGCTGGCACGTGGTTACCCTACACATTAGAACTTCAATATTTCTTCGTATCCACTTTAATTTACTACCAATTATTTTATTTAGATGAGTTTAATATATTAGTGAGATATATATTTGAAAGTAAAAATTGAGGGCTTATGTTATAATTTGGAGTGTCAACCGTGCCAATAAATAGTTATGAATAAGGTTAAACGGGTGACGGGGCAAAAACTAGTAAACCCGTACATGACTCGTTTAAATAAACAGGTAAAAAATCTCTACATGAATGTGAACTATTTAACAAATGGGTAATATGATACAACTTGTTCCACCTCAAATGACAAGATAATCAAAGGCCTATGACAATCATTGCAATGTTCCCCTTCTTCAATGGGATGGTGTTCGAAAGTGGCGTAGACGCCACGTTTAAGGCAACGACAAAATATGACCCTTACCTTTTCAAAGACAACATATATTCTCTTATAATCTAAGATTCTAATTCCCACATCTTCTCTGTCCGTCTCATCACTCAAGGCTTTGCTATTTTGAAAAACACCATCTTTGAAAGTGGAATTGATGCAACGTTTGCTTCACACAGGATTGATGAGGCTTACCTATTGAAAGGAGATTCCTATGCACTCGTCAACTTTGCTTCCGGCACAACAAATGACTACATCATTGATGGCGTGAAGAACATCCTTCCTAATTGGCTCTCTTTACGTACCATCTTGTCTCGCAAAAATCGTGGTCTTGACGTTCATGATCTCACTAAACCTGATGTTGACTGTGACCATGATGAACTTCAAAAGTCAGTTTTACATGCCAAAGTGTCGATGGCATGATTTGAATAAGATTTTGTCTCAGTTTAGCAGTTTCTAATTTATCTTTAGGTGAAATAATTAAGGGTGTAATGAGGATTGGGGTTATCTTATCTTCTCCTCACTGAACCACCTTATCCTCTAGTTGGTAGCTTAGACCAGAGGTTCTTTGGATGAGGCCAGCAATTTGTGACTGGGCATCAACAAGTTTTTACTCTCGGAAAATTATTCGATGAATGTTATGTTCATTGTTGCCAAAACTTATTGACTTGTGTCAATGAAGGTTACAAGTTCCCTAATAACCAACTTATTTTCATTTCGAGCTTTATTTTCAAGTGTTTTCATCTCAATGAAGCACAAGAACTATTAGGTGTAACAATTAGTTTCTCTGTAAGTACAATCTACCCAACCGAAAAAAGTTAAAAAGTAAGTTTCTCTCCAATTAAAAACTGCTAAACGCGCGTTCTCATGCCAGCAATTGGTTCACTAGTTATAGCATTGTGTAGCTTGGTATAATCTTCTGCTGCATTCCAAACTAATTATGCGATGAGTTCTATTTAGAATTTGCAAATGCTTGACTGTGCATGTGACCTACGCAAGCATCTTCTGTTGTAGAATAATCTTGTGGTGTACAATTTCAGAAGAAGAAAACCAATAAATGAACAAAGAAGATAGATCGTCAGGCAAGACACATCAGATGCTATAATAGAGATAGTAATTGAGTTAATCTCAAATTGCACCCCGAAAGATGATTCAAAGCTCAATTTGTACCATCAAAGCTTAAAAATATTAATTTACATTCTTAAAGACATAAATTTATATTAATGTACATCGAGGGTTAACTGTAGTCCATTTTGCCATTAAAAAAGTTTGGGCTAATTGTAAATTGCACCTTTAAATTTAAATATTTTATATTTACGATCCAAAAAAATTTTCATCAATTAATATTTGTTAAATACCTTTCAATTTTGTTGTATCGTAATATTTTTGTGTCATGCCATTTTGTGTCATATTGTATTATTTTTGTATCATGTTTGAGTCAATAAAAAATTATTTTTAACACAAAAAATATTTTCAAGTCGAGTCAATTTCACTGTCATATATTTCATATTTACGACAATTCATATAACACTATTTTAAAAAAATTAAAATACCTATTTTTTGCCTACAATACTCTTTAAATAGATATTTTTGTTTAAATTTAGACGCGGCACGACACAATTGAGAGTTATTTAACGAGCACTAATTGATGTAATTTTTTTGGATCGTAAATGTAAAATATTTAAACTTTGAGGGTGCAATTTATAATTAGTCCAAAATTTTTTAACAGCAAAATAGATGACGTTTAGCTCCATGTGCACATTGATGTAAATTTATATCTTTCGGGGTGCCAATTGATATTTTTAAACTTTAAGGGTATAAATTAAGATTCTAGTGATCTTTTGGGGTGCAAATTGAGATTAACCCATAGTAATTTCCCCAATTATAATGCAGGTGGATTATTGGAAATTCAATCCGTAGGATGCAATACCTAGCTTTAAGATTATATAAGACTATATTTCTTAGTAATCTTGGAACCAAAACTTGACTCAAACATAGAAAATTATAACGTATGAAGTTATGAAATAGAGAGTAAAGAAGAGAGCAATTTTCATTCTCTTTTGATATTGTAGTTGAAGTCTATATATATTGTTCTATGCATCACTTCATGAAGGAATATATTCCTTCATTACAATGGAAAAATACATCTCTTGAAAGGTTTGAAAAAAAATGTAACCATTAGAGAGAATACTCAAACGGAAATTAAAAAATTAATTGTTACATTCGAACGAATTTTTACCTTCAAATGAACCCAACTCCCAGTATCTACGATTCTAAGTTTCTAATAAAGTTGCGTTCGAACGAATCCAACTCTCAGTATACTAGATGCCAGGTTTTTGCCAAAGTACTTGGAGTAAGGCTCGTTTGAACAAAAGCTACGTTCGAACGCCACCTCCCTCCTTCCTTTTATTTCTTCTTCTTCTTATTTATTTCTTCTTAAATATATATAATAAAGTACATTGCAATTTAAATTCCAAAAAATAAACAAAATGACTTTTGTTTTTCGCAGTATAGATCATTGTAAATTTTATTTTAAATTTAATCTGATGATTAATATTAACTCCTCAAGTTTAATAGGGATAATAGGCTCCCTAAAGGTGTGTTGGAGGTGACTTTTCAAAGATGCTTTTAATAAGCATTTAAAAGAAAAAAAATAGTGTTTGGAATGGCCCTTCCACCACCACCCCCATTGCCCCACCACCACTACCATCACCACCACCATCATTACCACCATCACCATCACCACCGTTGCCACCATCCTACCACCACCTTCACTGTCGTCGCCACCACCACTATAGCCCCACCACCACCACCACGCCACCACCATCGCTGTCGCCACCCCATCGTCACCACGACCAACGCTACCGCCACCTATCACCATCACCAATACCACCACTATCGCTGTCACCCCACCACCACTACCACCACCATCATCGCCATTGCCATCGCTACCACCCACCACCATTATCATATAATTCTTATATTTATTACCACTATCACCATTAACCCACCACCACTGTCGCCTACCATCACCACCCACCGCCCCCAACTACCATAACCCACCACTGCCCGTTGCTCACTGTTAACCACCACCATTGCCCACTACCACCGCCCACTACCACCACCCACCGCCATCCACTACCATAACTCACCACCACTCGTTGCCCACCACCACCTTGTAATGCCCCAAAACACACCTTGGACGGCATTACAATCTAAAAATCATTCACATCATGAAAGCAACTAATATAATCCATAAGTAAAGAAAATTTCATTCATTATTCATAGCATTTACAACCTAATCCAAAAGAATATGCCGAAGCATGGTCATCGCATCTAAAAGAATATGATTAACTAAGGCAATTATATCAAATGGAATCAAATTTGAACTTACAGTGAAATAACAAAAGGTTAGACTCTACATAGTCTCAAAAGGAATTCCTTAGTCTAGTACATACGGGATTATAGCCCTAAACATCCACTTCGGGATCCACGTGCCCATCTAGTGGAGCCTCCCATTGTATCTGCTCTTCGATTCCGAGTTCTTCATCTAAGCCAAAATCTGAAAAATATGATGTTGTAGGGGGTGAGCACTAAGCTTTGTAGCAACATCCTCCCAAACTTGAACAAGGTTTAAAAATCATATAAACACAGTTCGGTCTCTTTTTCTAAAATATCATATTTTAACTTGAAGTAAAACAGTGACAGTTTATTTGATCTGAAGTTAACACAATGATAATAAGTTAATTGAAAAGAATAAACATGTCAGGATTAAAGAAAAACAATAAATTATACAACAACCTCATTCCATATTCTCATGTACGTTGGTTGCTTCCCCATGAATCTACACAATGACCTTTACCTTGTTCACCTATCATAATCACACAATCCCAAACATTTTAGGAAGGGCGTATACCGTCTCTCACGGCATTGACGAATCTTTCCCAGGAAAGGTATACCATCCCTCAACCTCGAATTTACTTGAACAATAATGGTTGCTCTCACAAACAACAAACCACTACAAGTATTAGGAAACCATCTCACCCCCACTGGGATAGACTAACCTCTAACACTCTACGGTAGTGCTCGAATGCGGTTCAAGTCCATCACAACAACCATACAAGAGATGCAATAACAAACATTTTCTCAATATCACAAGGAAATCTAAAATTCTCAAATTTCACAATTTGTAATACAAGAGAACAATATAAGAAAATAAGAAAGAGATCATCACAACATCATTTTATTACTCAACACAAAGAATTTGGGTTTCGAAATCAAAAACAAAGGAAGAATCAAAAGAAAAATTAATTTCTCTTGAAAACTAGGGTTTTATGGCAAGGAAAGAGTATTCATGGTTATTTAACCATTGCTTTGTTTAAAACATGATAATCTTTGCAAAAATAACAAGAAAGGATGATTTCATAGCATATATATATAAATGAGAGTGAAAACATATATATACATATAAGCCCTAGCCTCAATGGTCAAGAATGGAAGGAAACCCCTACCTTGTTTGTAATTTAGGAAGAAGTGCAGAAGATTTGATTTTTCCCACTTGAATCAACACTTGAATCTCTTGTGTCTTCTCTTCTTTCTTCCTCTCTAAGGTTTCCTAGGGTTAGAAATGTTGAAATGGGGCTAAAGAAGGCGTCATTATGTATTTATAGGGTGAAAAATGAACCCTAAATCGTGACTTAAAATTTCTGGAACTTACAGAGCGTACCGGTATACTGTACCGGTACGATAAACTCTCTGGACAGTAGCGTACCGGTACAGTAACTTCCAGACATACTGATACGCAGTACCAATACGGTCTGTTTAGTTTTGCCTGTTTCTGTTGTTTTTTATTTCCAATCCATTCCAAACCCTTCCAAAACCAACCCAAACTTATACAACATACATTTGAATATCAACCATAGTTGATACCAGTTCGATTAAAAAAAAATTCATATATTTACTTGCTACATATTAAAATAAAAGTGTGGGGGTTTACAATCCACCCCCTTAAAGAAAGTTTCGTCCTCGAAACTTACCTTGAGTAACGAAAAAATATGGGTACTTCTCTCGCATCTCTAGCTCCAGTTCCCAAGTGGCTGTCTCCACTCCATGGTGTTGCCACAAGACTTTCACCAGTTGAATGACTTTGTTGCGAAGCACCTTCTCCTTGGTGTCGAGAATCTTCACCGGTTGTTCTTCATATGTTGCTCCATCTTGAATTTCAATATCCTCCAAATCCACGACTTGTGTTGTATCCGATTGACACTTTCTCAACATCGATACATGGAACACATTATGTACCCCTGACAACTGAGCTAGTAATCAAAGTTGATACGCCGCTTTGCCCATAGCTTGGATCACTTCAAAGGGTCCGGTGTATCTTGGGTTTCCAAGGGTCTTCCTCTTCAATCCGCAAAGCTCTTGTGTCTGCTTTGTGCCGTGCGTAATCTTTCCCGGATAAGTTGAATTTTCTCCGTAGTCTCCCGAATAATCTCTGGCCCAAACAAGCTACTCTCTCCCACTTCCAACCAACAAGTTGGGGGACCTACATAGTCGTCCATACAATGCCTCATACGGTGTCATGCCAATGCTGGATTGAAAGTTGTTGTTGTATGTGAATTCTACCAACGACAAATAATCGCTCCAACTTCCCTTGAAATCCAACACACAAGCTCATAACATGTCCTCCAAAATTTGTATCACCCTTTCGGATTGGCCATCCATTTGGGGATGAAAAACGGTGCTAAAGTGTAACTCTATCCCCATAGTTTGTTGTAGACTTTGCCAAAATTGTGCCACAAAACGGGAATCACAATTCGAAACATTAGATAGCAGAACTCCATGTAATCTAACTATCTTGCGAATATACAGCTTGCTCAAGGTCTCTAATGTGTCCGTGGTCTTCATTCCCAAGAAATGAGCGGATTTGGTGAGTCTGTCCACAATGACCCATACTGCATTATGCCCTTGAAATGTCCATGGTAAACCCAACACGTAGTCTATGGTGATATGATCCCACTTCCACTCCGGAATAGGCAAGGACTGTAGTAATCCTCCAGACTTGTGATGCTTAATCTTCACTTGCTGACACACAGCGCACTTTAAAACATACTTAGCCACGTCTTGTTTTATCCCTTTCCACCAATATTGACTCTTCATGTCTCTATACATCTTGGTGCTACCCAGATGGATGAAAAATTTTGAACGCTGACACTCCCCCAACACTTCTTCCCTTGATCATTGTTTGGTACACATAGTCTTCCACAAAATTGTAACTCTTCATTATGTATAGACAAATTCTCAATAATCTCATTCCTCTCCAATCAACCCCTGGTAGCTTCCAACTCAGTATCTAATCGTTGCAACTCCACAATCCTTTTTTGGAGAATTGGTTGAGCTACGAGATTGAATAAGCACGATTGATCCCCTTGTCTATCCACCCATAGATCAAACTCCGCCAAGAAATCAATCATCTTCCACCTATTAACACCAAGGACATTGATTTCACTCCGAGACTTTCTGCGAAGTGCATCTGCTACTACATTAGCCTTCCCCGGGTGGTAGTTGAGTGTGAACTCATAGTCTTCTAGATATTCAATCCACCTTTTTTTGCTGAAGATTTAAATATTTATGTGTGAAGATATATTTGAGGCTCTTATGATCTAAAAACACTTGAAACTTTTTCCCATAATGGTAACACCTCCATAACTTAAGAGCAAAAACCACAGCGACAAGCTTCAAGTCATGAGTGGGATAATTCTGCTCATGAATCTTGAGTTGCCTCGAGTCATAAGTAACTATCTTACCTATTTGTATTAGCACACATCCCAAGCCTCGTAACGAAGTATCTGTGTAAACATCATATCCTTCCCCAATGCTCGGAATAATGAGGACAGGAGCTGTTGTCAACCTTTTCTTCAAGGTGCGAAAGGCTTGTTCACACCCTTGAGTCCATAAGAATTTTTGCCCTTTCTTCGTAAGGCAAGTCAATGGCATAGCTATCTTCGAGAACCTTTCCACAAACCTTCGATAGTTGCCTGCTAATCACAATAAACTACGTACTTTGGTCACATTCCTCGGTGGTTCCCATTTTATCACGGCTTCAATCTTTGCGGGGTCAATAGCTACACCTTGTTCCGACACAACATGGCCAAGGAATTTCACTTCCTTCATCCAGAACTCACATTTACTCATCTTGGCATATACCTTATGCTCTCTCAATGTCTGTAGCACAAACTAGAGATGGCGTGTATTTTCCTCTTGTGTCCGTGAATAGATTAATATCTCATTAATAAACACGATCACAAATTGATCTAGATATGGCTGAAATACCCTATGCATCAAGTCCATAAAGGCTACTGGAGCATTAGTCAATCCGAACTACATTACCGTATATTCGAAATGACTATATTGGATACGAAAAGCTGTCTTAGGAATATCCTCCTCCTTGATCCGCAGTTGATGGTTCCTTGTGCGAAGATCAATTTTGGATTAATACTTAGAACTCCTCAGCTGATCGAACAAATCATCTATTCATGGCAATGGATATTTATTCTTCACTGTTACTCGATTCAACCTTTGGTAGTCCATGCATAGCCGAAGTGTTTCATCATGTTTCTTCACAAAAAGGACTGGAGCTCCCCAAGGTGAAGTGCTTAAGCGGATAAACCCAATAGCCAATAGTTGGTCCAATTATTTCCTTAGCTTCTTTAACTCCAAAAGTGCCATCCGATCGGGAGCAATGGATATGGGTTCAGTTCCTGGATATAGATCGATTGTAAACTCAATCTCTCTCCGTGGGGGTAACCCTGGTAGTTCATCTAGAAAGACATTTGAAAACTCTGACACTATCAATACCATATCCGGTTGGGATCTATCCCGATCATCTCCCATCAAGCTAGCTAAAAATCTCAAATGGCCCCCTGCCTTAGCTTTCAAGAATCTACTACCTGTAGTAGGAAATGGATGGGAAGAATTTTGATCATTCATGAAACTGAAAACGACCCCTTCTGATAATTGAAATGAAATCCGTTTACGAAAATAATCCGTTACCGCCTGGAAAGTGGACAACAAGTTCATCCCAAATATTATGTCATACCCCTTCATGTCTAATGCAACCAAATCTACAATTAATTCTTGTTTTCCAATTCAAAGCACACAACTTCTACACACCCTTCTAGTATCTAACCGTTCTCCCGTAGACATGTCAATATTTAAGGCGTGTTCTAACTTCTTAAATTTTAATCCCAAATTAAGGGCATATGTAGTGCATTTGAATGAATGAGTAGCACTGGGATCAAATAGAATTTGGGCCCAAGAATTATAAAGAGCAATACCTTCCACAATGTCATTAGAAGCATCTTCCTCCGGTTGAGTCAAGGTAAACCCTCTCCCTTGATTGGAACCATCGGGTGCTATAGCTCCCAATGGTCTCTGATTTAGTGGCTTCGGTAGTAGTGGCTTGTTTGCATTCACTTGCCCAGCTGTTTGATTGGTCCTTGGTGAAAGCGATGGGCAGTTATTTTTGAAGTGCCCAACACCTCCATATACGAAGCATTGACGCGGGTCAGTGCCTGTGTGATTTTGAGTAACCCTATCTCCTCGAATTGTCTAAAGTCTCTGTCCAGCCACATGATTGGGGCGAAGGTATGGTGCCGCCCTTGGTACCCCACTACTGCTAGAACCTGTCCGGATCGGACCTCCCCTTGCGAAGTTCTGTCGTCACTAGTTGTCCTCTGTGTCTCTCTCCACCAGTGCAACTCTATTAACTAGATCCCCATAGTCTCGGATCTTGAGAGCCATACGTTTTTCCCTGATAGCAGGCCTCAAGCCCTGCTCAAAGCGTTTGGCCCTCTTGGCCTCGGTAGATATGAACTCCATGGCATAATGGGATAGCTCATCAAACTTTCTCTCATATTCGGCTACCGTCATGCTGCCCTGTCGTAGAGCTAGAAATTCTGCACTCATCCTGTCCTTGAAGGATTTAGGAAAGTACTTGTCTTGGAAGATTTGGTCAAATTCCTCTCAGGTAAGAGCATTCGTGTTCCTCCTTCTCTTCACTGAATCCCACCAATGGTCTGCCTCTCCCTCAAATAGATATGTAGCCAAGCCAACCCATAAATCCTCGGCAACACCCATGCCATCACACATCTTCTTCACCTGGCGAATCCATTTATCTGCATCGAAGGGGTTAGAGCTTCCTTGGAAAATAAGTGGGTGTTGCCGTAGAAATTCTCGAAGAACTACCATCCTTCGATTTTCGTTTCCGTTGCTTGGTACTTGAGCTAATGGATGAACCCCACCGTTGTGGTTGTTGTTTCCATTTTGGTGTTGTACCAGAGTGGTTAGCTCCCATAGGCATTGGTATATGCCATTTATAGCATCAGGAGGTGGTGGTGGGTTTGTTTGACCTCCACGACTATGACGTCACCCAGGTCCACATCCACGTCCTCTGTCCATCTTGCACATCAATTCATAATTTAGTTTCCTTGATGTACAAGACCTCCTAACTATTACTGTAATCTAAAACATAAGGCTTGTATAAGCTTTAAGTAAACAATTCATTCAACCTAGTTCTAACTCTCTAGTGGTAATCCATAACCTATAGCTCCCATCTAAGACCTAATTCCTAAGCTCTGATACCAAAATTTGAAACGCCCCAAAACCTTCCTTGGACGGCATTAGAATCTAAAAATCATTCCATCATGAGAGTAACTAATTTAATCCATAAATAAAGAAAATTTCATTAATCATTCATAACATTTACAACCTAATCCAAAAGAATATGCCAAAGCATGGCCATCATATCTAAAAGAATATGATTAACTAAGGCAATTACATCCAATGGAATCAAATTTGAACTTGCAGCGGAATAACAAAAAGTTAGACTCTACATAGTTTCAAAAGGAATTCCCTAGTCTAGTACATAGGGGATTATAGCCCTAAACATCCACTTCGAGATCCACGTGCCCATCTAGTGGACCCTCCCTTTATATCCGCTCTTCGCTTTCGAGTTCTTCATCTAAGCCAAAATCTAAAAAATATGATGTTGTAGGGGGTGAGCACTAAGCTCTGTAGCAACATCCTCCCAAACTTGAACAAGGTTTAACAATCATATAAAACGGTTCGGTCTCTTTTTCTAAAATATCATATTTTAACTTGAATTAAAATAGTGATAGTTTATTTGATCTTAAGTTAATGCAATGACAATAAGTTAATTGAAAAGAATAAACATGTCAAGATTAAAGAAAAACAATAAATTATACAACAACCTCATTCCATATTCTCATGTATGTTGGTTGCTTCCCCATGAATCTACACAACGACCTTTACCTCGTTCACCCATCACAATCACAGAATCCCAAATATTTTAGGAAGGGCGTATACTGTCTCCCACAGTATTGACAAATCCTTCCCAAGAAAGGTATACCATCCCTCAGCCTCGAACTTACGTGAACAATAGTGGTTGCTCTCACAAATAACAAACCACTATAAGTGTTAGGAAATCATCTTACCCCCACTGAGATAGACTAACCTTTAACACTCTACGGTAGTGCTCGAATGCAATTCAAGTCCATCATAACAACCATACAAGAGATGCAATAATAAACATTTTCTCAATATCACAAGAAAATCCAAAATTTCTAAATTTCACAATTTGTAATACAAGATAACAATTTAAGAAAATAAGGAAGAGATCATCACAACATCATTTTATTACTTAACACAAACCACTAGGGTTTCGAAATCAAGAACAAAGGAAGAATGAAGAGAAAAATCAATTCTCTTGGAAACTAGGGATTTATGACAAGAAAAGAGTTTTCATGGTTATCTAACCCTAGCTTTGTTTAAAACATGGTAATCTTTGCAAAAATAACAAGAAAAGATGATTTCATAGCATATATATATATATAAATGAGAGTGAAAACATACGTATACATATAAGCCCTAGTCTCAATGGTGAAGAATGGAAGGAAACCCCTACCTTGTTTGTAATTTAGGAAGAAATGTAGAAGATTTGATCTTTCCCACTTGAATCAACACTTGAATATCTTGTGTTTTCTTTTCTTTCTTCCTCTCTAAGGTTTTCTAGCGTTAGAAATGTTGAAATGGGGCTAAAGGAGGTGTCACTATATATTTATAGGATGAAAAATGGACCCCAGATCGCAACTTAAAATTTTTGAAACTTACAGAGCATACCGGTACGGTAAACTCTCTAGACAGTAGCGTACCGATACACTGTACTGGTACGGTAACTTCTGGGCGTACCGGTGCGCAGTACCCGTATGATCTATTCAATTTTGCCTGTTTCCTTTGTTTTTCATTTCCAATCCATTCCAAACCTTTCCAAAACCAACCCAAACTTATAAAACATACATTTGGACATCAAACATAGTTGATACCAGTTCGATTACAAAAGAATTTCATATATTGACTTGCCACATATTAAAATAAAAGTGTGGGGGTTTACACACCCACCACATCACTGCCTCACCACCACCACTAACAACCACCATCATTGTCGTCCACCACCATCACTATTGCCACCCACGACTGCCATTATTACCACAGTTGTTGCCACCCACCAAAATCATCACCGTCTCTCACCGCCACCCACTGCCATAACTCACCACCACTTGTTGCCTACCGCCATCCACCACCATCGCAGCCCCACCACCACCACCACTATCAACCACCATCATTGTCGCCCACCACCATCACTGTTGTCACCCCTGGCTGCCACCACCACCACCACAATCATCATCGTCTGTTACCACCATCACTATTGCCCACTACCACTAACACCGCTCACCCCCACTACAATCGGTGCTTAAATTCTTTTTTCTCTCCTCTATCTTTGTAATTTGATTTTGAATGTGAATGAAAATATATTTATTGTTATATATAAAAAATTATAACTTGAAATTCTCATTATATATGCCTCCTCTAGAGAGGATTCCTTGAGACCTTGAGTTTACAATGAAATTCATCCTCTATTTATAGGAGAAAAAATGAGTCCATGAAGAACCCAAGAAACCATGTGTGATTCTCCAAGCTCTTTGAATTTTCCCTCTAACTCAGAACTCCAAATGTTGTGGAGGGAATTATGAAAGTTTCACTTTTCCAACAAATCTCAATGCACAAGTATTTTATGTATACTTTATATATACATATACACTTTTATGTGTATGTATCTAATGTTTAATTGTTACACTCAAGTGATGTCATATTATTAATATATCATTATTAGCATATATATATATATATAAATCCCCCACTTATTTACTATGATATAATAATGAAAAAATTTAGGTACAGTATAATCATTGCCCTAAGGTGGACGATCCCCTGAACTTGGGGCGGAACATGAAATTATGAACTTTAAATTAACAAGAGAACTATGTCTTGGTCTTGATACATTCAAAGTTTAAGAAACATATTCTCATTATACACAGAGTTTATGGGTCTCTTAAGGCAACGCGTTAATGTGCCATTTATTGATCTCGCTTAGCAAGTGCTCTAGGATTTTATCGAAAACCCATAGGAAATGACCCTCACCTCCATAATCACAAAGACAGACTAATCAAGGTTGTTCCATAACTGCCCTCGCACTCCCACACAATGCTATGAGTTCTGTTAAGGGCAAAATCCAACCTTCTTACTATGGAAAAAATAGTGCATTAACCACGTATGAGACTTTAATAAATAGGCTTACCTCCACTATTCCTAAAATAAACAATGCACATAAAATGTAACCCCGTGTTATCATTTCTTGGATAATGCTTGACTAAATTTTCTTAGAACTCTAATCAAGAGATTTTCAAAACATGTCAGCATCAACTTTTTAGTGTGGGCTATAGTCAAGAGTATCTATATTGCATCAATAATAGTCCCATTCCTCTCATGATTTTACTGATTTTCTCACCACTTAGTGGTTTCGTTAACGGATCCACTTTTATTTGATCAGTAGGCAAGTATTCAAATGTAACTTTACCTTTTATCACAATCTTTCGTATATAACTGTATCTTATAGAAATATGCTTGCTATTACTTGATATCCTCTTATTCTTAGTATCATGAATCGATGTTTGATTATCACAATTCAAAGTAACTATTCGTCTAGTAATATCGATAAAAGGAATGTATTTCATAAAATTCTTCATTCGTAAAATTTTTGTACTAGCTAATAACATAACATATTCAGTTTCCATGGCTGGTAATGCAGTGCATGACTGTTTCTTAGAAGACCAATCAACAAAAGCACCACCTAAGGTGAATAACCAACCACTAGTTGATTTAGGGTTTTTTCTATCCGATCCTAATTAGCATCACTATAACATTGAAGAACCAAACTTATGCAATGGTAATGTGATCCATAATTCATAGTATATTTCAAATATCTCAAAACTCTACTTAGTTATTTCCAATGTCCAGAACTAGGATTACTAGTAAATTTATTCAATATTCCTATAGCACTAACAATATTGGATCTCGTATTATTCATAACATACATCAAACTGCCCATAATCTTTGCATACTCTTCTTGATTTATTGGTACTTCTTCAATGGGTACAAGTTTCCTATTAGGATTTAAAGATATTTGACTAGGCTTACAATCAAAATGGTTAAATTTCCTTAACACCTTCTCTACATAGTGCGATTGGGTTAAGGTAAAGCCTCAATTATTATTTATTACCTTTATCCCTAAAATGATGTCCACATTTCCTAAGTCTTTAATGTCAAATGTTTGATCTAAGAACTTCTTAATTTCATTAACACACTATATTAGGCCCAAAGATCAATAGATCATCGACATATAAATTCAATAAAATTTTGTAAACCTTAGTATTCTTTTAGAATACAAATTCATTATTTTGAGAGGTATAAAATTGAGTATTATCTAACTCAATCATTAAGTCTTTTTCTAATTCATTTCTATCTGCATCTTTAATAGTCAAGTGTTTAAAATAAATGGCATAAGTAGGTTCAAAGAAATCTACATGTTTTACTATGCATAGCATATCCGATAAATATAGGTTTTATGGCTTTACTTCCTAACTTGGTTCTTTTTTGTGTTGGTTCTAACACAAGCTACGCAACCCCAAACCTTAACAAAAATTAATGTTAGGCTTTCGATTCTTCCATAACTTATGAGGAGTTTTATCTTGATCATTGTACAAGATTCTACTAGTTATAGGAGAAGAAGTATATAAAGCTTCACCCTAAAACTAGTAGACAATTTAGAGTGTATTAGCAAAACACTAACCATTTCTATTAAAGTCGTATTTTTCCGTTTGGCCACACCATTTTGCAGTGGAGAATTAAGGGCTGATTGTTCTCTAACTATTCCATGTATTTCACATAATTTAATATACTCATTTAGGTGATATTCGTCACCCCTATCAGATCTAATCCTTTGAATTCTTTTACTTTGACTATTTTCAACTTATTCTTTGAATATTTTAAACTTCTTAAATGTCTTATATTTTGTTGTAATCAAATATACATAGATATACTTAGAATAGTCATCAATGAAAGCTATAAAATATCTTTTTCCTCCTCTAGTCAAATGATTTTTATTATCACATCTGTTAGTATGATTTAATTTTAACAACTTAGTGGATCTAGTAACGGATTTAAATGAATTCTCAACTATCTTTGCTTGAATACAACATTAATATGTCAAGTAGTTAGAATTCGACTATTGGTAGGCACAAAATAATATGAAATCATGTGATTCCTAGTATTACTACAAATGTATCCTAATTTATAATGCCAAACATCATTATCATTTGCATCAATGATATAAGTAGAAATAACAACTTCTTTATTCATATTAAGCAAATACATATTGTATTTGGCACAACTTTCCCAACAAATGATCCTTTCTTAGAAATGATCATTTTTTGGGAATCAAATATAACTCTAAAACCATTATCATCAAGCTTCTTAACAGAGATAAGACTCTTCCTCAACCCCAGAATGTGATGAACATCCTTAATAGTGATCACTTTCCTAGAAGTTAGGGTAAGTTGCACAGTTCCCTTTCCTATAATAGCACTTGTAGAGGAGTTCTACATGAATAGTGCCTTCTCGCCTTTTATAACCTCTTAAGTCTTGAAGACACTCTTATGAGGAGTCACATGACAAGTTGCACCTGAATCAACTCGCAACTTTCATCATTACTTACCATGAGAATCTCGATAAGCATGACTATTATGTCTTCATTATTTTCCATCAAGTTGGCTTCCTTTTTTAGTATCATTTTTGGTGGTGACATTCCTTAGTAATGTTGGAACGACAGTCCCAAGATTCATTGATGATGCATATAATTGATTATAAAAATCTATTCATCTATTAACCCTACTGTAACGCCCAAACCTGATGTCCAAAATTAAGCCTGATTCAGAAAAACTCAACCATTGAAGACACAACCATGTCCCTTGTGCACATACTATTTAATCCACACCAATACACGCAGGTATTGTGACCTTCAAAAAGAAAATGGAGTATAATAAAATGCCCTGGTTGAATCACCACAAACCCATTCTAATAACACGCTACAAAGTTTGTTACAACCCAATATTTACAAAATTACATTTACATACAAAAGCAACGAAAACCCTTCAATGACATTCTAGATAGCCATACAGACTCGGCTGTGGACACCTCGCATTATGATTATTTCCTGAAAATCATTAACAATTTTTGGTAAATGTATAAACCTAGTACGACAAGCAAATACTGTAAGAACCCATACTAGAATTAAATAAGAATAATATCAAATTAATATTTCTTTTAGGATGAATAAAAGGATTGTAGAAACCCCGAATCATTGTTAAAATATTGATCATGAAGTTTGAATTTTAGACGAATTGACTTTCAGGTCAAACTTAATTTCAAAGGTGTGTAAACTTGAGAAGGGTGATTAGGTAAGTTTCTAAATGATTTTAGGTTAACATAATGTATTCATTGAATCCAGAAGGTCGAGAAACCTTGGAAGAGGTAATATGAGGTATATTAGAAGTTATAAAGTATTTTGGAGTTAAAGCGCATTTTAGAAAAATCTGGGTAGGAAATAATTTGACACTATCTTAGTATTTTAACTATAAATTTTTATTCTGAACTACAATTGAGCTAATTTTTAGACAGTAGAAACTAGACTTCAAGGGATACAAAAATGTAATTCACAAAATTTCTTGAATCGACTTCTAAATAGGTGAAAACTGCTTTTGAAGTTAGGATAGAAAGTTGCCACCGTCTAGACGCTCCAATCACCGTCTGAACGGTCCTCATTACCCAACAACTTTATTTTTCATCAAAAATAGGGACTTTGGACTGTTTGGAATCCCAAGGACCGTACAGATAAAATGACACTGATTAGTTTTAGGGTTTTTCTCCAATTTTTATAGTATAAATACCTAAGGATGCCTCCCTTAACCCCATTTCATCAATTCTAACCACTAGAGAGCCTTGGAGAGTAAGAAGGAAGGGGAGAAACACAAGATTAAAGGGGATTCTCACATTGGATGGGATCAAAATCTTTAGTTTTTCACACAACACTAAGAAAGCAAGGTTGGGGTTTCTTCTCACTCTTGTTTTTAGATATATGTTATAAAATCATTGTTTCTTGATGTTCTTGCAAATCTTATCATGTTTTGAATATAGTTATGGTTTGATAGCCATAAAATTCTTGTTTTGATCTCAAAACCCTTGTTTTTTAAGAAATAGAGATTTTGCCCTTGATATTCCATTGCTCTTGATTCAATAACTCTAGTGCTTTATTTGGAAGAATAAAATTTCTTCTTTTGATGATCTTTTTCTTACTTGAATTTTTATGTTGAAAAAATACATGTGGAATTTGGGGTTCTTGCTTTTACTTGTGATTAGAGAAATTGGTTGAGTATTGTATCTCTTGTATGGATGTTTGGATGAACATAAGTGACTATTAACCGGGTATCGTAGAGTAGGTAGATACGGTTCTTACTCCGAGTGGGTTTGAAGGTTCCCTATCATTCGTAGTGGGGTTGGTGCCTTGCGAGGACCGAACCACTATTCGCTCACGTGGTATCGAGGTTGAGGGTTAGTATGCTATTCCTAGGTTGGATCGTCGCTGCCAATGCGTCGGTATACGCCCTTCCTAAAGTTGGGTATCCTTGCGAGGATTGGGTGTGTGTGTGTGTGGACCAGGATATTCTCAGTGTATGTATTCATGTGAAGTCTTACTCCCTACTTGAGATACAGATACATATTGTGGTTAATGGTTCATTAGTGAACTATCACAGTTTTCTTTCAAAAGTCATATATGATATATGTAAAATGAGACCGAAGGGTTTTATGTGTTTTCTAAACCTTGTTCAAGTTTGAGAGGATTTTCTTACAGAGCTTAGTGCTCACCCACTACAAACAACATTTTCAGATTTTGGTCTAGAGGAAGAGCTCGAAGTTGATGAGTAGGTAGCTTGGGAAGCTCAATTGGATGGAAGCGTGGATCCCAAAGGGGATGTCTAGAGTTGTTCTTTTTATGTCCTAGACTAGGGGATGCATTTTGATACAATGTATGAATGATATTTTGTTTATTCCTCTACAAGATTAAGATTGATTTTTTAGATGTAATTGCCATAGTTTGGCATATTCATTTGGACGATGTTGTAGATATTATGTATGATGAATGAATTTTTTTTTATATATGGATTTTATTAATTGCTCTCATGATGTGAATGATTTTAGATAGTAATGTCGTCCAAGGTGGATTTTGGGGCGTTACAAATACATGAACCAAAAATTAAAGAAAGACTTTGCACAAAACCCAGTACACCACACCAACACTACTTATGTCTGCCACACAGGCCAATCATTGACACACAGACAATTTATGCCACACGGGCAAGTTGTGCCACTCAGGAAGATTATGCCACATAGGAAAATGATGCCACACAGACACATTGCGCCACATAGGTGATACGTGCATAAAGTTAACAATTTTTACTATGCCTTTTTGGACTAATTGTACTTTGATGGAGTTTAAGTAATGACATTTCAGGTCCTAAAGAGAACAAAGGCTCAAGAACAACAAAAATCACACTTGAATGTAACACCAGCACAATAGGGAACAAAATTGTAGAAGGTTGGAACAAAGCAAGAACGTTCGAACGTCAACCCACGTTCGAACGTCCTCTAAAATCTTGCCAAGACTAGCTGCTGAGACATGGTGTGTTGCAGTCAGCAAAGAGAAAATGCTGAGGTATTTGAGTACCACGGTCGAACGCTAACTCACGTTTGAACATCCTCTGGAATCCTGAGAAGACTACACCACTAGAACCTGACATGTTGCAGTAAAGAAAGAAGAACCACAAAATAAAAGTACTTGAGTACAACATTCAAACGCCACTCCACGTTCGAATGTTGTCTTGAGTGACTGAGGACCAAGTTACTGAGTGTAAAGTTAAAGTTGTTCAAGACGTATGGAAGTGACCAAGTCAGAGACCACATGCCACTTGAGTGGAAGGAATCAGACCCCATTTGGCGTTTGAACACCCTCAAAGCAAAGACACAGACAATGTTCAAATGGCATCTCACGTTCGAACATCCTTAAAGAAAAGACAGACTTAATGTTCGAACGCCAGATCACATTCGAACGTCCCCCCACTGACTGGCTACAGAGTTGTTGGCTTTTCACTTGAACTTGGGTGGCAAACACTATTCCTTCACCCCCCCCCTCCCTTTCCTTGCCTATAAATACTCCCATGTTGAGCTCTTAAAGGGCATTCTTCCTTTTGTAGAGAAAAGGGGGAGCAATCCTTGTTCTTGTAAAGTAAGACTGTTTAGTAATCTAATTCTTGAACATTTCATGTTTATGTATTCATTTTGCATTTATATGAATCATGATAGAGGCTTAGACTCCCCTTGTAGTTGAAGTCTTTTATTTACTTATGCTAAGTATTTACATTCATGTTGTGACAATCATGATGGAGGTTTAGACTCCCCTTATAGTTGTAGTTGCTTTTATTTACAAAGTATCAAGAGAGATAGTTCATCTTTTTCGTTGCGGTAAACCCTCCAAAAGTAACTAGTTTTCTTCTACTTTTATTGTTCATGTTTTTCACTTCCATTGCTCTAGCATCCTTTTTTGTTAGAAGAGTGAAACTCTTCCACTTTTCTAGAGCTTTACCAAGGCCGTGAAGGATGGAAAGTGATTCACTTATTCTTCATTGAAGATAAGCTCTTTGTTTAGTTTGTTTCATTTAGTAGCTCCTCTACTTAGAGGGATGAGTAGCATTCACTTTTCTAGCTTTGCCAAGGCCATGAAAAGTGATTAGTTTCTCATTCACTCTTTAGTAATAGGTGATGAGTATGTAAAGATTATCCGAAAGCTATTTATGTGCAACTCCTTCATGCTTTAATGCTTTATATTCCACATGTTCAATGGATGGTTGAATGCACTTAGCAAAGTTGAGGTACTTTCTATAACCACGGGCTTTCTCTATGATACGGATGACTCCTGCATAGAAAGACCCGTTGGTTCAAGGCAAGAACCCCAGATAGCTCTTCATAACAACTTTTTAATCTCCACCATTATTGCGCTTTATTCGAAGAATGGACCCTTAATGGCATGGTAGGATACCTTGTAAAAACACTTGCTTATTTGTCGACGGGTTAAATCTCGGTACAGACAATTCTTGTAAACTTCTAGAAAGGTATCGAAATCATGTGCTTAATTCTCACCATCCATCTTTATCTTCCGATTAACTTGCTATTGACATGGGAGTTAATTGAGTTATAATGCACAAACAAAATAAACTGGATAGTCTATTACATGTTGTGATCCTCGACCTAAAGGGTGGCTGTTACATTTTGAGAATCTTATATTTTTTCTAGAAAACTCTTGAAAAAAATCTTCTATTCTATTCAAGAACCCCACCACTCCAAACTCTCAAAATTTCCAGTTACTTGGCCTCGATTATTGCTTACTTCAAAACATCAATCATAGTTTTCTGTGGATTCGACTCTAGACTTAACCGGATTATTACTACAACTTGAGCGCCTGAACTTGGGTATACACATTCGTATCAAGTCAAGTTTTTGGCACCGTTACCGGGGAGCTATAAAAGGTGTTTTACGGTAAAAGGTAAGAAGACCTCAGTTTTTGTGTATAAATTTGCTTTACTGTATATAAAGTTGTTTTAATTACTTTTATGTCTGAAAACGCTCCTCACTATCAAAATTTGCCAGGTAAATCTTCTAGGTCTGTAAATCAATCTGAACCACTTTCACCTAGATCAGTAGCAGACTCTTGTGAAAGAAGGAGAAACCTTTTACCAAAGTTAGGAAAGATTCAAAGATCTGCTCATGTCCTGCCCACACCATGCTTTTGAGAATTAGACTTTGGTAGAATTTTTCTATTACTCCTTGCCCACTAGACTATGTTAGTTTGTTGAAATGATGGCTCAAGGAGAGTTTATAAGCAAGAGTCCGGAGGAGGCATTCAATTTTTTTGATACCTTATTTGACAGTTTTCAGATGTGGGACTCAGCCTCCCCTACCATTGTTGAAACCAAACCATTGTATGTCTTGAAAGAGGATGATGACCTAAGAGCAAAAATTTCCACCTTGTCTCGAAAGCTTGAAGCTTTAGAGATGAAAAGGGTTCATTAAGTTGATGTCAGCTCTCCCACAGAACAAATGTGTGGGATTTGTGCACTGACAGGACACCCTACTGGGGAATGTCCTACAATTCCAGCATTCAAAGAGGTTTTGTTGGAGCAAACAAATGTTGTCTCTAATTTCAAAGAGCCTTACTCCAACCCATACTCTGAAACATACAATCCAGGGTGGCAGAACCGCCCAAACTTCAGTTGGAGAAACACAAAACCAACTCCCATGAACCAACAACAAGGTTCACACCCACCACCTCAAGGACCTCCCACATACCAACCATACGAACCACTACAAAAGAGGAGCTTAGAGGACACACTGAATTAGTTCATGCAAAGCCAAATGAACTACAACCATAGTGTCACTCAGGCTTTCACTGATTTCAAAACATAGACCACTCAATCTTTCATGGATCTTAAAAGCCACATTCAAAAGCTCACCCAATCCATGACCACACATGAGAAGGGCAAGTTTCTTGCCCAACCAAAACTAAACCACTAGAGAGAGATCCTTTAACCATGGAAAACCCACAAGGTCAAGCCCAACTTATCACTACACTAAGAAGTGGCAAGGTTATTGACAAGACCATCAGAGACATGCTAATTCCAAAGCCAAAATCCATCCCAGTCAACTCACCAATCGAGCCTAAACCAACTGAGCCTGAACTTGTGAGAGAAGAAGAACCCAAGCCCATGATTGAACAAGAACCAGAGCCATCAAGGGAAGAAGAACCCTCATGTTCTATTCCTGCTCTTTTTCCTCATAGACTCAAAACTGCACAGAAGTTGAATAATCAGTTAGAAATTTACGAGCTCTTCAAGCAAGTAAAAATCAACATCCCACTTCTGGATAAAATCAAATAGGTTCCATCTTATGCCAAGTTTCTGAAAGACTTGTGCACAGTCAAGAGAAGCCATAATGTTCAAAAAAGAATCTTCTTGATAGAACATGCTAGTGCCTTGCTTCAACACAAAATTTCTCCAAAATACAAAGATCCAGGGTGTCCGATTGTGTCGTGTGTCATTGGAAATTTCATAATCGAACAAGCACTGTTAGACCTTGGAGCAATTTTACCAGCAATTGGGTCTGGGAGAATTCAAATCCACAAGTGTCACACTTTAGTTAGCAGACAGATCTGTCAAAATTCCTAGGGGTATTGTAGAAGATATACTTGTCCAAGTGGACAACTTTGTATTCCTTATTGACTTCATCATCCTAGATACTTAGCCAGCAAAACATTCAGAGAATCCAATTCCTGTTATTCTTGGTCGACCCTTCCTAGCAACTTCAAATGCACTAATCAATTGCAGGAATGAGGTCATGTAATTAACCTTTGGAAATATGACTCTTGAGCTGAATATTTTCAATGTTGCCAAACACCTAGGAGAGGACAAAGAAGAAAGAGAAATAAATCTCATTGAGTCTTTGGTCTAGGACCATCTGAACAACACATTCTGTGGAAATTCCACTGAACTTTCTTTGTCAGAATCCATCACATCTAAAACAATAGATGATGATCCAAAGAATTGCCCACCTCATGCTGTTAATACATGGGCCCCCAAATTTGAGGAACTTTCACCAAGTGGCACAAAGCCACTCTCATCAAGTGACAAGCCACCAAAGCCTGAATTTAAACCTCTCCCATCTGACCTCAAATATGCATATCTAGGAGAGGACGAGTCATTCCTAGTGGTAATTTTGTCTAAGCTCAGAGACTTGCAAGAGTCAAAATTGATTGAAGTTCTTAAAAGCCACAAAAGCACCATTGGGTGGACCATCACTGACTTGAAATGTATAAGCCCGTTAATCTGCAATCATGTCATATCCCTTGAAGAAGACTCAAAACCCTCTCATCAAATGCAACGACGACTGAACCCTCACATGAAGGAAGTCATAAAGGCAGAGGTGCTAAAGCTATTAGATGTCGGGATAATCTTTCCCATCTCCGATAGCAAATGGGTTAATCCAACCCAAGTTATGCCTAAAAAGTCTAGAGTCACAGTGGTAAAAAATGATGCAAATGAACTAGTACCCATTCGAGTCATCATAGGATGACGGATGTGCATTGACTACCGAAAACTCAATTTGGTGAATAGAAAAGACCACTTCCCTCTTGCCTTTCTTGCCTAGGTTCTAGAGAGAATTGCAGGCCTTAAATTTTACTGTTTCTTGGATGGCTATTTCGGGTACAATCAAATTGAGATAACACTCAATGATCAGGAGAAAATCACATTCACATGCCCCTTTGGCACCTTTACATTCAAAAGGATGCCTTTCGGGTTTTGTAACGCTCCTGTAATATTTCAAAGATGAATGTTGAGTCTATTCAGTGACATGGTCGAGAAATTTTTGGAAGTGTTCATGGATGACTTCTCTGTGTATGGTGACTCATTTGATTTGTATCTGACCAACCTATAAAAAGTGTTGATAAGATGTCAAGAAGCCAATCTGGTGCTTAATTGGGAAAAATGTCATTTTATGGTAACACAAGGCATTGTTTAGGTCACATTGTGTCGTCTAAGGACATGAAAGTTGACAAGGCAAAAATAGATCTGATTGGGAATTTGCCTGCTTCTAAGACTGTAAAAGATGTCTAATCATTTTTAGGACATGCAGGGTTTTACAGGAAATTCATAAAAGATTTCAGTACCATAGCTAAATCCATGTGTCGTCTCCTAAGTCAGGACGTAATCTTTGACTGGAATGAAACATGTCAAAAAAATTTTGATCAACTTAAGGGCATATTAATTTCTACCCCAATAATGCAATCCCCTGACTGGACTTTACCCTTTGAGCTAATGTGTGAAGCAACTGACTATGTTGTAGGTGTTGTGTTGGATCAACGAAAAGATAAGAAACCACATGTGATTTACTATGTAAATATAACTTTGAATGATGCTCAAATGAACTATTCGAGAATTGAAAAAGAATTACTTGCCATAGTCTTTGCTTTGGAAAAATTTCGTTCTTATCTTGTTGGTTCTTCTGTTACTGTATTCACTGACCATGCAGCACTGAAATTTCTGCTCACAAAAAAAGATGCTAAACCAAGGCTCTTGCGATGGATACTCTTACTTCAAGAGTTTCACTTGGTCATTAAGGACAAAAAGGGTGTCGAGAATGTGGTGAGAGACCATTGTCCAGGTTAACTTATAAATTTCACAAGGATGGAATGTCAATCAATAAAATATTCCCCGATGAACAACTGTTCATAATTGATGAGACCCCAGGGTACGCTGATATTGCTAATTTTCCTGCTACAAGAACACTCCATCCGTCCTTTTTCCCCCACAGACAAAAAGAAATTTCTGAGAGAAGTTCGCAATTTCTTTTGGAAAAATATATATGTATTTAAGTATTGTAAGGATCAAATCATAAAACGTTGCATCCCCGCTCAAGAAAGCAAACAACTAATAGCATTTTGTCATTCCGAAGCATGTGGTGGCCATTTTTCATCCAGAAAACCACTACAAAAATCCTACAGTGCGGATTTTAATGCCCCACACTTTTCAAAGATGTCCATGCATTTTGTTTAACTTGTGATAGATGTCAAATGTTGGGAAATATTTTAAGAAGAAATATGATGCCTCTAAACCCCATTTTGATAATTGAAATTTTTGACTATTAGGGCATCGATTTTATGGGACCATTTTTCCCCTCCTTTGGCTATCTATACATTTTGGCAGCCATAGACTATGTATCCAAATGAGTTGAGGTAATTTCATGTTGAAATAATGATCACCAAACAGTGATCAAGTTTTTAAAAGAAAATATTTTATCCTGATTTGGAATCCCAAAATCCATCATAAGTGATGAAGGTGCTTATTTTTGCAATTGACCTTTCTAGAATCGGATGAAAAGATACTTGATTTTTCACAAAATTGCAACTCCATACGATCCAAAAACTAGTGGATAGGCTAAATTGCCTAATCGGAAGATCAAATTAATTTTAGAAAAAATGGTAAATTCAGACCGCAAAGATTGGTCGTCAAGACTAATTGATGCACTCTGGGCATATCGTATTGTTTTTAAAATAATTTTGGGCATGTCTCCTTACTGATTAGTCTATGGAAAACCTTGTCACCTACCTGTGGAATTGGAACATAGAGCATACTGGGCTATTAAGGCAATGAACTTTGACATGGACAAAGTCAGACTAGCAAGAAAACTTCAGATTAACGAATTGGAGGAACTGAAAAATGAAGCATATGAAAATTCTAAGATTGCAAAATCCAGGATGAAAATTTTTCATGATAAGAACATAGTACGAAAGTCTTTTGAAACTGATCAAAAAGTTCTGCTTTTCAATTCAATACTCTGCCTTTTTCCTGGTAAGTTGAAATCAAGATGGATTGGACCATACATTGTCAGACAAGTGTTTGAACATGGGGCAGTGGAAGTAGAGAACCCATCGAGTGGTAATATCTTTACCGTCAATGGTCAGCGATTGAAACCCTTTATGGAGCATATTCTTTTAATGGATCCAGAACATTATTTCTAGAAAAGTGCCTACCGACACAAAAAGGGGCCAGGTTAGGGAGAACCCGGTCTGACCCGAACCACACCACCGCCTTTATAAGGCCCTCACCTCCTTTTCCTCTCTTTCCACGCACTTTTGTCCCTTTCCCATTTCTTTTCTTTCTTCTTCTTCTTCTACTTTTCCTCTTCTTCTCCGCTATTACGATCCTCTGGAAACATGACCCATCTCCCAACAACACCATGACTATACTACCTGAAGACCCCATCCTTTGTCTCATGATCTGCGTGTGTTTACTCTATTTGTACATGGCTATGCTTCTTCTGTCTGCACTCAGAATTAAGAATTTTTATCCTAACCCAGATCTGCAATGAGATATTTGATTTGTGTATTTTGCTTGTAGGTTTCAGTTAATGAACAAGATCTCTATCGTTCAACCTCATCTCCAAAGCTCACCAGATCGGTAAATTCGAACATTGGGGACAATCTTTAGTTTAGGTTGGGGGGGGGGGAGTAAACTACAGTTCATATGTGCTCGTAGAAAATTTTTAAATATGTGTTGTTGTTGTTGTTGTTGTTGTTCTTGATCAGATTGTGTACCGTATTTTGACTACTATGTTTTGCATTTTGATGGTTATGTTTGTGGGTCATCTCTGATCGTCTTTGTGACTGACAGATGTTAAAGAACCAGATAGTGAGTCTTANGGAGTAAACTACAGTTCATATGTGCTCGTAGAAAATTTTTAAGTATGTGTTGTTGTTGTTGTTGTTGTTGTTCTTGATCAGATTGTGTACCGTATTTTGACTACTATGTTTTGCATTTTGATGGTTATGTTTGTGGGTCATCTCTGATCGTCTTTGTGACTGACAGATGTTAAAGAACCAGATAGTGAGTCTTAATAGTATAAAAAACATGAATGTTAAACTTTTTTGGTTTAGTTTGGGAGTTCTACGCACATTTCCTTCTGATGTACACACTATGATCATGAGAAAAGCAAGATGAGTAAGAAAGAATGAGATCCGAGAACAACAAGCAAAACTCCTGTGCGGCTAAAGCACCTATGCTAAACGTCGTCGTGCCAAAAGACTTGGTGCCTATAAACAGTGTGGTAGATACTTTCATAAGAAGAGATATAATCAGTGTTCTGAACCAATTTCTGGTCGCGCACTCGAACCAAGTTCTGAACCAATTTTTGGTCACCTGCACGATTTCTAGATGATAAATCACCTTTTGGGCCTTGGTTTTTTGCATTTAGAGAGGGTGTTCTTGGGCGTGTACTACTTCCACAAAATTTGGTAGCCTCGTTCTATGGTAAAAAAAGTCACGCATTCTTGTACCCTTTGACAAAGTTTCACTAATAAAATGATTTCTAGCTAATAAAATCACACATTCTTTTACCACACGATTTCTAGCTAATAAAATGACCTCTTGTGCCTAGGTTTTTGCATTTGAGGGGGGGGTTCTTGGGGTTGTACTTATTCTAGGAATCATTTGGGGGTCCATTATGTAGTCAAAAAATTTGTGCATTTTCATAACTTTTGACTGGCTTGAAAATCGGGCTATCTAACTATCCGAATTATAGTCTGAAGAAGCGTCCTCTGCAGCGAATTGGGCCCAAGTCCCTTGAAAGGGGTCTCAAAGAGGGTGAGAGCCGCATTGTGCTCGAATCTTGTCACACCATTAGGTGTTGTCAGCAAGTTGGGTTGTTTGGAAATGCAACCTTAATGGGCAGTAAATTCTGTCTGATGCAAAATATGGGTGAGAGTTCAATATCAAACAAGTAATGCTAGGGAAATATGAAAAGGAATTTTAAAAGAGAGTTAGGGAGTGCTTGAAATTTTTGGGAGAGAAGTGGGTGGGGGTCGGTGACGAGTTAGTCCACCAGCCAACTCAGATCATGGACCAATGAAAATTGGGGCGGAGGCCAAAGCCCGATCATTTATTAAGCCTATGGAAATGCCTTTGCCTCGATCGTGGCTGGTAGCACACGCCTTTGGCGTGCTTTGGCATCTACGCGCTTCTTACACTGACCTGCAAACTCTCTATGCTTCTCGTCTTGAAGCAAAGACCATGGAAGCTTACATGTGTGCAAGTCAACTAACGAGTAAACTCGAAAGGTGCAAGGAAGCTTATTAGTAGGATCTCCTCGGAGGTTGCACTACCGACTCAACTAGATCTTGTAAGAAGGGTTTGAGTGCACGCATGCCTATCAAGCCCGAAAGATGGTGAGCTAAACTTGAGTGGGGCAAACCAGAGGAAACTCCGTTGGAGGCCCACAAAGATACAAACATGAAAATCATTCATCTAACTTGGGTATAGAGAGGTGAAAGACTAATCGAACCGTCTAGTTGTTGGTTCCCTTTGAAGTTTTGCTCAGGATAGTTGAAGCCTGGGTACAAGTTCTATGGGGTAAAACCAATGCTTAGAGGCATTGGGGCCCAGAGTCCTCAACATGTTCCTAAACTTTAAATAGGTATGATAACATGGCTACTCTGTCGATCCCTGCCATGGAATCAAGAGCTCCAAGTGGGCCATTTTTTGTAAGTAGAATTGGCGATGCTAGATGAATTGAAAAGAAGTTACAATGCCCAACTAAACACTCACCAAGAACCCAAATAGAGTGTTGGTCGATTAAGAAAACAGGACGGTGGTTCTGGAAGTCAAAATCTGCTAAGGACAACTCACCTGTTGAATTCAACTAACCCAAAAATGGATGGCGCGAAAATGCTGAAATTCCTTCTTTAATTTTTTTGCCACATCCACTACTAACATGGAAACTAATATGGATTTTTATTTAATCAGAATATTACGTGATTTCTCCTCTCGTTCTCCGTTTGCCTCTCTCACACTTCAACCAAATAGTTTGTCTAGAGCGTTGTGTATGGTGATCTTGATGCCATCATTATTGTTTTCCTCTCGTATCATCTTTCTTAAAACATTTAGCCATTTTGTGTACGTAAGTGAAATGTCCCCCTCCTTCTGGTTTGCTCCATTTCTAAATGCTTCTCCTTTATGACTCATCCCCTCTTTTTGGTTCGCTTAATACTCCTCTTTCATGACTTATTCACTCAAAAATTTGAACAGCTTGGTTTACTCACTCATCACCAATGTATTTTTTTTAGTTTTGTGACTTTCATTTGGAGATTGAAATTGTTCAATTTAAAATGACAATCAACGACAACCGTTAATGTTTTTGGACCAACATTCAGAACCTAGTTTAAGTGCAATACCTCTAAAACTGGCTTGCCTATGAATGTCAACTTCACTTTCCTTTGAGAAGGAACAATGAATTTGTGTCATAACTCAAACCATAGAGCATAATGAAGACATCTGGGCTTGCAAAAAATGAATTCTCAAATGGGTGGCCCATATTACGAAGACTCTTTGCTGACAATGGACTTGAGCCTTGGGGTCATTGAATAAACAATTCCAGAGCATCAAATCGCCATCTTTTGAGAGGGTTTGAATGATCTTCTCAACGTCTTCGACGGAATCTGGTGGGTGTTGTTGGACTAAAGTAGAATTTTTGTTATAAAATTTGATTTTTTGGTCGATGTTGAGCCTAAATTAAAGTGTGACTCACTCATCATTACAATTTTACTTTTGTAGGTTCGTGTGCTACTCCGTGAGTAGAATAACATAGTATATTAACTTGCTCAAATAGAGTAAGTGATAAATGAAAAAATAAGTTTCAAAGTGACCCTCTTGAAATGTGCAAATAGAGTTTGAGACAATGTGAGATTTAACACCAATTTCACATTGGTTGGACAAGAAACTTTATATGTGCATACACATATGTATTGGCCACCAGACCTAACCCAACTAGGTGTGGGTTAGACCTAACCTTATATTTTTTGGAAAAAATTCATTTAACAATTTATGTCCAAAATTCTTAACTTGATTTTAATTTCTACAAGTTGGAATTCAAAATTCACACTAGTTCAGATTTTAGTTTTTCCTCCGGTCCCAATTTTTGAACTTGGTGTCTCTTTATTAGGCAGACATCAATGGTGTCTTCTGAGTTGCGTCAGTTCACATGGTGGTTGTCAGGAACAATCACCAATATGTCTAAAAATAACCTAGATTCATTAGCATTCCCTAAGTACAACATTACGAATTAAGGAAATCATTACATTCATAATTTTAGCATTAACATACTGCATTTTCTGAGAGTACAAAATACAATTTTTAATTCGTTGGGCAATTAAATTGGAGTGCTACTTTCAATTGTTTGAAAATCATTATATCGTGAGAGATAGACGTAGAGATTTTCATAAGCAACAATGTGGGGGCGAAATCTATCTTTAGGAAAGTGTCAAATACTAAAATTTCTTGATTGTAAAACTTCATTGATAGGTCTTAGGATCTCAATCGCTGGAACACATAATGACCTCCAATAGTAGGACTTCGAACAACGAGTTTTGCAAAGGAATCCTAAGTAAATTTACTGATTGATTAATCAGTTACCATTGTCCTGTACCCAAAAATGGAGGTTAAATCGTTAAATAAGTTATGATAGAGCCAGAATCTCAATTTAGCAAATCTGCCTCACCAATGCATCTTAGATTATGGTGTTGTTTGAATAATGGGTGAAAGTAGGTTAACACCCATTCGAATTGGCTAAAAAGCATGTGAGTCTCATATATTTCATGTTTGGAAATCAAAAAGAAAAGCTAGATTAAAAATTTGTGGACCCAAAATAAACAGTGACTTTTAATCCTCATACACCAGTTAAATGAAACTCATGTGAACCTTGGGCTACAAAATCCAACCTAAAATATAAATGGATAAAATGACAACTCTACCCCTTTTGGAGAGGCCATATCTTGTCTTCACCAAATCATGTATCCTATTTCATCTGAACCACTAAAGCTGCCTTCACACAAACTCCAGGTGAATCAATGGGGCTCAATGGATGACCTCGAATGGCACTCAAGCGTAGCCTTTGTTTTCTCGAGTCTTTCACATATTCTATAGACTATATAGGTCATTGAGGTCTAGATTGTATTCTCTCTCTCTCTCTCCCTCTCTCTCCTCTATTTGAATGGTACTCCATAACCTATGGTTTGTTTTTATGTGGAGGCAATTTTTGAACTATAACAATTTTTTTGAACAAAATCAAGATTTATGCTTTCATCATTATTGCAACGACCTGTTTCTCTCAAAATTTTTGAACAGTATTCAGGTTTTAGACTGCAACATGAATTTTTGAGTGCTCTTTTGTTTATTTTTTTGAGTTGATGATGAAAAACAATTCATGGAGTAGTTTATATTTTGTCTTTTGCCACTTGTTGAAAACAAGGAAAATGAAAACCATGTTGTGATCTTGTCTTGATTAGCTAACATGCAAGGAATTATGTCATTCATACAAAGGAGTTATATTATGTGATTTGTGTCATAATTTGTATAAGGTTTTAATGGGAATGGATTATGAGCTACATCATTTATTTAGGGAAGGTAATACATGGTGGTTGATTGTTTGGCATCAAAAGGGGTTGAATATTGAGATTGAATTTTTTATTTTTTGGAGGAGAATCGGTTGGAAGTTCCCAAGTTTTTGGTGGCTGATCTTTTGGGAAAAAAAGGGTCCAAGATGGTTCCACTCATTTTTGACATGTCGAGAGCATTTTTTAATCCAAACATAAAGTTGGATTGGATTGGCTAGTGGGTATAATAGTCAAAACATAGCATACTAATGCTTTTGCATCATCTTTGTCTGTTCCAGAAACATAAAAATATGTTTATGCAATTAAAAGCAAAATAGTAACATGTAAAAATGCACTAAATAACAAACCCGTTTGCCAACCAAGAATGGAGATTGAACTTTATAGAATAGTTGAACCACATTTGATGCCTAAATCAATAAGTAGATATGGGTGGAAAGTAGTAAAGCAATAGTTGTGTTTGTGCACGTGTTAATTTCTCTTGGAAGAATATCTTACCTTTGTCCTTCATTAATGAGGGCTTTTATAGATTGGGTTGAGTATTTTTTAGTTTAACAGGTCATCATTAGGGTTAATCATTTACAATTGAGTGTGCCTTAAGCTAACCCATGCATGTGCCCCAGCTCCTGGTGTGTGTGTTAGTGATTAATTTAGAAGCCCATGGCTAATATCATGTATAACGTGCCACATGTCATGTTTCTTCTAATTGCCATGCGTGTATGTGTATGTTGACGTGTCAGTATGTTAGATGTGATTGATAGCTCTCATGGGATGTGATATCTGAACTCTGAGGTTTGGACTATATCCATCAGTTGCCCCTTATTAAGTGTGACCCCTTGAAGAGGAAGGTCATAAGGAATTTGCCTGGTCATGCTTCTTTCTTCAGTGATCACCTTTTATAGTTATTTGATTTTGACCCTTCTGGTTTCCTTGGGTTTTAAATAGCTATTTCAGTGCTTCTTCGAATTTCGTAGTGGCTCATTTATGGTGCTGTCTTGTCTTTTTGTGTCATGTACATTGGCTTTCAACTGCTGCCGCGTTTCATGACCTCTGATATGCTTAAAACATTTAGGCTCCCATCCGTAGGATTATTTGAATCTGGTTCGTTGGTTGTGGGTATATGTACCCATTTCCATCTTCTCCTTTTCTTCTTTGATATTTGGTTTCTTTGTGTTTGTGCTTCCAAATTTTGACTAAGTAGGTTTTGCTTTGGAATTCTTCTCTTTTCTTTGCCTTTTTTTTCCCTTTATGAACTTCTACCCCATCACAAATCAATAGCGATAGTGAATGTGAAAGCATTGTCAGCCCTGACAATCCTATCGATTCTCTTAGTAAGTGATTGGTGGAGACCCCTAGCTTTAGGAAACTACTCTTAGATAGTTCGCCCATGGAAATTGCAAAGGCAATCTCCAAACATCGAGGCATTGTTTATCTTCCCATATTACCGGCAATATCAAGTGAATTTAGTGGGGATGTCTATGTGGATTCATCTGACCCCAATGCTGATTTAGAATGGATTGAGTCTTCAAGTTTGATTGATGAGGGTTTTGAATGCTCCCATTGTCCTTCTATTGATAGGGCCTTTCTTTGGAAGGCTCATGAAATTGAGTGTTGCTATACCAAAAATAGTATAGGTTCATTGAAGTCATCATATGGTCTTTCAGATTCATTTCAAGTTAGACTACCCTCTGCTCACGAGTGAGCTTGTTCTCTTTCATATGGAGAAATTTGCTTCCCAGAGTTTGTTTACATGCCAACCTCTGGTTCCTTGTTCCTTCATTCATTATGTCTATTCTTTATTGGTTGGGTCTATCCCCTAGTCATTTAGTGCTCAATGTTTGGAAGACCCTTACCGGTCTAATGGTGCTAAGGAGTCTTCTCGATGCAGGGCACTATTCTATAACTTTAGATGAATTTGTTTATTGCTGCAAAGTGAAAGAGGGCATATAGAAGGTTTATTTCTATCATAGCTCGGGGATCCCCAAGTTGTGTCAGGGTTCCCTAACGCAAACAAGAATTGGAAGCCTTAGTTTTCTATCTATCAGTATACTAGAAGTTCAGCCCAGAGGAGGCACAATCCAGTGGTCATGTTTCGGTGCCCAGAGTGTGGGGCATATTGGTCCCTTCTAGTGAGTTTTTTTTGTTGATGTGTTCATTTTTAATTTCATTAGCTATCCATTGGCCTTACTTTTTCTTTCTTTTTCATCAATGAGGACCAATCTTAGCGAGGAGCTTTTGAAGTGGGTCGAGCAGACTACAAAATTCTCTTACCGTGACATCAAAGTTCAAAAAGCTAAGGAGAAGAGCATGTTCTTCCTAGATTTTTTTTCTTCTTTTTCTATTGATTGAAATTACCTTGCCCAAAATCTACGGGCCAACATTGGATAAGAAGGCTATGATGGCTCTAAGAGCCAAGTCTGTTCTTAGTGGAGAGCTTCTCCCCTCTAAGAAGTTGAAGCTTCCAAAAAGAGGGTTCTTACCAGTGCACATGGTCAGAGTTTCTAACGAGACTCCTAATGTTGTGGTCGCCACTAGGGCTATTCCTATTGAAGAGAAATTCATGACTCCAATAGTTGTTTTGTCAGTGTAGACCAAGGGAACGGCTGATCCTTCGGCTGCTTTAGGGTTGGCAATGCCGCTTGAGCAGCTGCGGGTGATGCTCCCATCTGGGCATTCAGATAGTCTGTTCGCCAGGGTTCAAAGCTGAGTGACTAGGGAGGTAGTCGAGAAAATGAAAGAACTGGGCCTTTCAGAGATCCATGCTCAAGTTTGCGAGAATATGAGTGAGTTATGTCCCCTTTAGTTTCCTTATTCTTTTCCTTCATGATTTGTTCTTCTTCAGCCTGCCTATGCTTGTGTGTTTGTTGTTATTTTTTTAGTTGATCGAGCTGTTGTCGGCTTTGTATATGGGGGATCAAACTACGGTGGCTCTAGGCTCCAAACTTTGCAAGTCTGAAGTTGCTCTGAAGGTTGACCTTGTCATAAAAGATGCTCTCCTAGAAAAGGTGATGAAATATAGAGATGGCCTTTCAAAGAAGCCTGCTGATGCTAATAACCGAGCCTCGAAGCTAGCTTAAGATATACTGAAGGAATTGGACTGCGCAAAGGAATTGGAGGAACAAGTCTTCGAGCTGACGTTGTCCCTTAGTGAAACAGAGAAAGAAATTGTAGCAAGGGAAGAGAAGATGGTGGCCGCGTTCAAGGAAGGGGAAGATTTTATATATGACATGGGTCGATGCTATTATGTGGGGTATGAGGCCTTTCAAGCTACTGCCAAAATCCCTAGCGTTGATTTCAGAGTGATCCATGTGGAGGAAGACAAAGAATGATGTACTTAGTAATTTCTGAACTATATTAAGAAGCTCATAGAAATTACAATAGGGGTAAAAATCCTTAAATTTAAGGAGTGATACTGACCTTGCTTGTTGGTGAAGTGATGCTCATTGGCATGAGAGGGATTTCTACTTTGGGTGGAAACTTTGCCTCTTTTGCCTTGTCTGAATTTCTTCCGTTTGGTGAGTCCTTTTGCCATGGTAGTATTTTCGCTTTGGTGGGATTTCGCCTCGGGGGTATTTCGCCTTGTTAGGCTTTCACCTCGGGGGTATTTCGCCTTGTTAGGCTTTCACTTCGGGGGGGTTTTCCTTGGTGGGCTTTCGCTTTGGTGTATCAAATTTATATCTATTTTTTTTAGAAAAATAGCTTATCTAAAAAGAAAAAAAAATTATTCAAGCAATACTGATAAACAAGGGTAATATTTCTTCAAGTGTTCAATGTTCCATGGACGTGGAAGTTCTTTTTCCCTAATAGTTCTTCAACCAATAAGTTCTAGGTCGAACGTCTCTAATGATGATATTGGGTCCTTTCCAGTTTGGGGAAAGCTTTCCCTTCTCTATTGTGGGCTGTTTTTTTAGCATGAGATCCCCTTCCCTTAGCCTTTGTTCTTTGACCCTCTTTTTGTAGCAGCGAGCAGTCTATTGTTGTTAAGAAGCTATTCGGAGGGCAACTCTGTCTTTGATTTTTGCCAGTGAATCAAGATTCACCCTTGGCTCATCCTCATTCTGTAATGGGTGATGATGCCTTGTTCTGTACGAAGGAAGCTCGACCTCGGCTAGTATGACAGCTTTTGTCTAGAATGTTGGCATGAAGGGGGTTTCCCTTTCTGCTTTTCTAGGAGTAGTTCGGTATGCCCAAAGGATTTTAGGAAAGAGTTAGACCCATAGGCCCTAATTCTCTTCCACTTTTTTCTTGATATTCTAGAATAGGGTTCAATTTGTGACCTTAGCTTGGCCACTTTCTTGTGGATAACTAGGGGACGAGAAGTAATTTTTTATGACGAGGTTGGAGCAAAAACTATGAAAATTGTTGGAGTTGAACTGCTTGCCATTATTTGAGATGATGACCTGTGGAATCCCAAATCGGTATACATTGGATCTCTAGAAGAAATCCACAATTTTTTTTTCCAGAGATTGTGGCCAATGCTTTAGCCTCCGCCCATTTAATGAAGTAACTGACACAACTGCAAAATGATTCAGGTCCTTTCCTCGTGCTAAGTGTCCAATTATGTCAATGCCTCACTGGGCAAACAACCATGAGTTGGTGACCAAGTTTAGCTTTTTTTGAAGAAGCATGTTGGATATTTGCAAACCTTAGGCACTTGTCACAGTTTTTGATGAATGCTATTGTATCTTTCGCCATGGTGGACCAACAATATCCTTATCAGAGCACCTTGTGATAGAGGGACCGACCTCCGAAATGATTTTTGAAAATGCCTTCATGAATTTCTCTTATAATATAATTTACTTCTTCTGTACAGGATGTCCTAGATGAGTTACATATTTAGTCACCTTCAGGATAGTCTTTTAGCATTTAGTCGTTCTGGTAGGGGGTCACCATTTTTTAAATATGATACATATGGATCCATCCCTGTTGGTTCTGCTTGGACCTAAAGTGTTTCATCCATTGGTATCTCTTCCGGAATGCTGGGCATAGATAGATATTCTAAAGGGATGTTCCTCTACTATGCTTTGCAGTCTTCCCCTGATGAAGATAGTCGTGCCAGAGAATCAACATGGCTATTGTTTGTTCTTAACATTTGTTGAATCGAAAAGGTTCGAAACTGGAAATTGAGGCAATGAGTCTTGCTTAGATATGCCACCATCTTCTCTTCCTTGGCTTCATATTGTTCATTGACTTGATTTACTACAAGCTGAGAGTCACTTTGGGCTCGGATGTGTTGTACATCGAGGTCGACAACAAATCAGAGCCCGACAAGGAGTGACTCATACTCGGCCTCATTATTTGATGCTTTGAATCTAAGTTTGAGGGCATACTCCAATTGATGGTCTTCTAGTGAAATTAGGATCAGACCTACCCTGTTCTCGAGCTTATTTGAATACCCATCCATAAATAAAGACCATTCATCCAATTTGACCTTAGGCTCTGTCGTGAGAAAGGTGGCTCCGTCTTCTAAAGGTGGTGTGAGTTTAACAACGAAATCTGTCATGGTTTTCCCTTTAATAGCTCACCGAGGCAGGAACTGGATATCAAAATCTTCGAGTTTTATGGTCCATTTTCTTAATCACCCCGATGTTTTTGGTTTTTGGAGCACATTTTTGAAAGGAATGATCGGGAAGGACGATGATCTAGTGGGCTTGAAAATATAGCCTTAGTCTCCTGGTCACAACAATTAAAGAGAACACCAGCTTCCCTATGGTGGGATATCTTTTCTCAGCTCCTCGAAGGTTGTGACTCATGTAATAGATTGGTTTCTAGATCTGTTCCTCCCCTCTTATCAAGGTTGAGTTAATAGCTGTAGTGGAAACAACCATGTATCTTCCGTATGGACTACGATGGACATTATAGGGAGTGAGGCTAGATATTACTTTTAGCAAGGCAAAAGCTTTTTCGCACTCTTCTATCCATTCAAAGCTTCTCCAGTGAATTTTGAAAAATAAAAGGCATTTATCCGTAGCTTGGGAGATAAACCTATTGAGGGCGGCCAGTCTCCTTGCCAACTGCTAGATCTCCTTGGTCGAATTTGGGGACCTCATGTTTGTCAGGACAACGATCATTTCCAGGTTGGCATCAATTCCTCACATGGTGAGCATAAACCTCAGGAGTTTTCCCGAGGTAGCTCTGAATGCACACTTAGACACTTAGGAGAATTTAGCTTCAACTTATACCTGTAGAGGACTTGGAAAGTCTCCTCTAGATGTCTGATCACCAGCAGGTCATTGACGTAGACTTTCATGGATTTGCCTATTCATGCCTCTAACATTTGGTTCACAAGCCATTGATAGGTTTCTCCTATATTTTTCAGTCCAAAGGGCATTACGTGGTAATAGAAGGTACCCCTGTCTATGATACAAGGTTTTCTCCTCGTCGATGGGTTCCATAAGGATTTGATTGTATCCCAAGTAAGCGTGTAGGAAGCTGATAAGCTCAACAATGGCGGTGGCATCTATCAAGATGTCGATCCTTGGTAGTGGATAGCTATCCTTTAGGCATGCCTTATTAAGATTAGAGAAATCAACACAAAATCTCCATTTGCCGCTGGAATTTTTCACTAGAACAACATTAGAAAACCATTTAGGGTATTTGGACTCCCTAACCTGGTCGACCTTTAGGAGCATGGACACCTCCTCGTTGATTGTCTGGCTTTTTTCTTAGGAAAGGTACGCTTCTTTTATCTGACTGGCTTGTTTTCGGGATTGAGAATGAGCCAGTGGGTATTGATTTCTAGTTCTATGTCGGTCATGTCAAAGTGGTCCCAAGCAAAGACATCTTTGGCATAGGCCATGCATTTTAGGAGGTAAGATTTGAGGTCAAGGGTGAGCAAAGTACCCACTTTGACTGGCTTCTTTGATCTAAAGGGCTTCTTCTGAGGCTTTTTCTTTTATCGAGGCAACGTAACACTACTGCTGCCAACTGGTCTCCCTTGACCTAATCTATGCCCCCCGGGGTGGGGAATCGCAACATTAGGTGATAATTTTAGGGGACACCTCGGAGTGAGTTGATAGATGATCGTCCCATGATCACTTTGTAGGACGAGGGGGAGCCTATAACAAGGAAATTTACCACAATAGTGGACTGTCAGGGAGGTTCACCAATGGTAATTGGGAGGAGGATACATCCAAGTGGAAAGGCTCTATCACTTGAGAAACCAACAAATGGTGAATTAGTCGCTATTAGTTTCTCCTTTTTTATGCCAAGTTCTTTGAATGTCTCCAGGTACAAGACATCGGCTAAACTTCCACTGAAACAAGGACCTTCTGACTTTGAAGTTGGCTCTTGTTAGGGACACCACCAAAGCATCATTGTGGGGAATCTGAATACCTTTGAGGTTTGGTCAAAGAAGAAGAGTGGTTCCTCTAACCTAGAGTGCTTCAATGGTTGGTCCGCTATCTAGATTCCATAAAGTTCAGAAGATGTTCGAACGTTGTGACCATGGCTTTTTCTAGCAGAGGATGAGCCTCCTCCCCTAGCAAACCCCCCTACGATGACTCCAATTTTGCTAATAGGGTCTTGATGTGCCTAGTTCTCGGTATTTGCCGGGTTTACCTCATCCGCCTTTTGCTTGTCCTTGCAATCATTAGAGACCAATCAGACAGTCTCCCTCTTTAGATTAGGGATTCAATCTACTCCTTCAGATCTCTGCACTCTTAGGTATTATGGCCATGATCATGGAGGAAACAACAGTATTTCTCTTGGGACTATTTTTTGAGAGGTTATTTCATTTTTCCAGGCCATTTGAAAATTTAGTCATTCTCCACCTGTAAGAATACCTATTCGAATGGGGTGTTGAGAGGGGAATACCTGTTGACCTGGTTTGCTGGTGATCGGTACTCTTTTTCATGCTTTCTAGCCTTCGTCTTTTTTGATTCTGGTTGTGTGGAAGTCTTGGCTAGATTAGCTCTCCTTTTTTCAGGTTAATTGACAGAGAAAGATTCTTGTCTAGTATTGATGGTGTCTTCAATATTTATGTGTTTCTTTGCTCTTCTTAGGAGGTCTGCCAAGGTTTTTAGGGGTGATTTTTCCAGGGAATAAAGAAAGGTGGGAGTTCTAATAACCCCCATAAAATTAGTGAGAAAGAATTGATTGTCAAGGTCCTTAACTTGAAAGAACTCGTTGATAAACAAGGTCGATCAGTTTCAACTACTCAGCCTCTAGTGGATTTATTGTTCATGCAAACTTTGAAGGATATACCTTTATAAACCTCTCATGAGATGTACATCGCGGTTCCCTAAGGGGTATTGGTTGCCTTGCTCAGGCTACTGGTTGAATTTCTATTTACAGTTCCACAAATTGGTTCGTTGATGTTGCCATTTGCACCACTATTACCTATACCCTCTGAACTATATCGGGTTGATTTTTCCCACCTTCTCTACTCTTCTATTGTTGTCGATCTCCTACATTAGTCATGACAAGAGCATGAGAACCTTCACTTTCACCTTGATTCTAAACTTCTAGATTATCCATTATTCTCTATTGGTTTAGTTGCAAATCAGCTTTAAATAAACACACATACACATATCATTACCATTTTAATGCTTGTATCTCCTCACCTACTCCAAGTGAAGGAATTTGCAAATACATTGACCCAAGCATATGAGATATACATATATACACATAAGCATTTAGAATACATTGTTTGCATAAGAAATATTTAAATACAAATCTGATAACATATGTGTTAGGTACAGAGACATCTACATCATCAACCATTCAACCTAAAGCTCCAACAGGGGATCAAACTTAAGGTGGATTCCAGCTCAAGGTGAGCATACTAATTCACACACCTTATTGGACTTTGTGGATGTTATTTTGTTATTGAAATATGAGCATGGATAATGAAGTCTTATATTGGAACGGATGTTATGATTATAGACTTAAAGGAAAACATAGACTTATTGGTAAATGTGAGATGTCCTTAGTGGCGGACTCAAGATAGCCTTTGTGACAAATGTGAGATCGCCTTAGTGGCTATTGCGGTATAGCCTTAGTGGTAAAAATTATGAGGTGACCATGGTGGTAAACATATTAATATTCCCATAATATGTCTAAGCATGAGTGACGGTGATACTGGAGATTCTAATTTTTTTATGTGAATCGGAACGTAGTAGTTGTAAGAGTAATGTTAATTCTTACATTTGTATTATATACTCACTGAGCTTTCTAATGCTCACTCTTTTTAGTTTCCCGATTCCTCTGGTAACCCCATGCTTGGAAGGAGTCCATTACTGCGTCTAGGTGGTTAAGGGGGAGTCAACCTTGGAGTCTTTTCTTGTTTAAAAGAGCTAACGATGGGATTCTATAAATCTATAATGTTCTAAATATTTTGGGGTTTGTAAAATATAAAGTGTGGCAGTGAGTGTGACTCTTTTATGTATGCTTAGGATTTTAACCTTATACTATTTGTAACAGCTAATATTTTGCATATCAATGGGTGAATGTTTGTAAAATTTATGGGTCTTTGTATGGAATACTGTTCAATTTTAAAAGGGATTTGGAATATGTTATATTCAGGGTTGGGGTGTTACAATTTTTGGTATCAGAGTCTAGGATTATAGATTTTGTAGACACATGAGTCTAGGTTGGCAGTGGATAAGTTAGGGTGTCTGGTCAATCTTTGAAGTCAAGAATATTTTTTATGATTAGCAGGTGACTCTTGCAACTATTATGCTGAAAGAGGAGGCACGATTTTGGTGGGAGGCTAGCGATTGTTGACTACACTAGTGGTTGAAATTTGAGGCCAGACAGTTGGCGACGTTGCTCCAACACCCAGATGAATCACTTGGGATTAGTTTGTGAAAGAATTCAATGACAAGTACTTTCTTGAGTCTTATCGGTATGAGCAAGAATTAGCCTTTATGTCCTTGACTTAAGGGAAGATGTCGGTAGTAGAATATGAAAAGTAATATACCACATTGTCTCAGTTTGCTACGATCATTGTTCCAACTGATGAGGCCCAATGCAAGGAATTCTAGTGGGGATTGGACTACCCTATTCGAAGTTGACTCTTAGCCTTTGAATTGACAAGCTATGTTGCTCTGGTGAACAAGGCTTTGGTTGTTGAAAAAGATGTGTAGGAATCGCTGGTCGGCGAGAACAATTTAAAATTGATGATTTAACAATCCACCAACTAAGGGATTTCAATTCAACGGAAAAAAATTGGGAACTAAGAAGGAATGGTCTATATTTTCTTAGGGATAGGGAGCGGGATATCGTAAGGCATCCAACAATTCATGGGACCAAAGCTCTTTTAGAGCTCCATCAAGGCAATAAGGTAGAGCATCGACATGAAGTCAAGTAGCGAATGTCACTTGTTTTAAATGAGGTGTTGAGGGTCATACTTCCATAGATTGTGCTGAGGCCTATAAGTGTTACAGGTGTGTACAAGTGGGACACTTAATGATGGATTCTCCGAGTGGAGTTGTTTCATCATCATTTATTGATAGTGAGAACTCTGGTTGAAGGGGAATGATTAGGAATAGTCCTAGAGGAGGAAGGAGCTACACAAGTACCTCAAGGTCACAAGGATAAGTATTAGCGATGACACAATAAGATGTGTTTGCCTCTCCTAACTTGGTGACAGGTATAATTTCTATATTTGGTAAAAATGCGCGTATTCTTATAGATCCTGATTCTACAAATTCGTTTGTTGCATATGCATTGAGCATGCATTGGAATTAGTCTATTACACATCTGGATCAATGTTTACCACCTTCAGAGCTATCGATCTAAGGATCCAGAAACCTGTTGGCAATGGACAGGCCACAATGGTAGGAGTAAACAAAATTCTTTGTGGCTGGTTTAGTTTTGTTGTTAAGGACTCCCAGTTGTGCCCAGAAATCCCTCATCTGGTTCCCCTAATCGAGGGATTTATCTATGATTTCCTCCTGATCTTGGCTTCTCAGGATTCATCTATCATCATTCATATCTTATTGAGTTCCCCTAATTAAGCGAGGGGGGGTGATCATGGTTAATGTTATTACAAGCTGGGTTGGCCGGTCTTGGTGCGTTTTGAGGGTTAGGTGGTGTAGGTGTATGTTGTTGTTGCTAGAGGACTGCCTAGAGGGCCTCCACCATTTTTCGGGCCTATTGCCCCGACGACCTCACCTGTTATACGTTCAAAAAAAGCCCGATCTTCGGGTCGATTCTTTGAAGGTTTAGCAACTTCAACGTCATCCCATAGACGGCACCAACTAATCAGTAAATTTTCTATGGATTCCTGTAAAGCAGTCATTGTTTGTAGACTTGTGTTTAGAGGTCATTAGTTATTCCGGCGATTGAGATCTTGAGACCTATCAATGAAAGTTTAGGAGTTGTGCTTAATCCCAAATGGTACACCCATGTGCAGGAGATCAAAAAGCAGTAATAACTCAGTAAGTCCAAGGTCAATCCACAAGGAGATTGAAACATAAGAAAGGTGAAATAAAAAGAACTCGAATCAAAAGTAACGATTGTTGGTGATTGGTATCCAATTAAAAGGAATGTAACAAAGGAAAAGAATACTTCCTAACATCGGGATTAGGGAATAATCTTATGTACTAAATATTATATTCATGCAATTGTTCACTGTCTTAGTTGACATCCAACGTCAGTGTAATCAACTGAAGTATTTTACTTTGAGGAATAAAAGTCAATTGAAATAAAAATAATCAATAAACAACCCAGTTTTGTAGACTCGCAGGAAATTATAAAACTACTCATATCTAGGAATTAACCTAGTGAATAATTTTATATGTTTAAAGAGTACCAACCTTTGCCTAAAATCATTCATTCAATCTATATATTGAAAAAGATATAACTTGAAAGAACAGAAAAATAATGATTATATTAATAAAATATTTAGTAGACAGTCATACAAATACCCTAGCTATGAAGTACAAGGAGATTACTCAAAAGCAATGTGGAAATCTCAGGAAAGAAGAAATAATAACTCTAAGGGTTGAATATTAGATCCCCTCCTCTGTGGATGAACACCTATATTTATATTCGTTCCTAAAATAATGAAAAAAATGTCTATATACATTAAAGAGATTCCTCTAGGTTAGACTCTGAACAATGCCTCTATAACTACGCACATCCTGATGGAGAAGCTGCGTCTGAACACAAGCCTTGAATCATCTAATCTTTGACTTGGTCAACTTAGCTGAGTCCGGACGATCCCACATGTCCTAACGAAGGCACACCATATTGTCAAATGAGCGTATGCATGCACAACCTCATTCAAACACCTTAAAATCTCTGGAATTGGTTTTGAAGCACTTGCATCCAAACAGTAGTTACGTCCTGAAGATTAATCACAATATCAATTTTTTAACTTAACCAATTTTCCATCTTTGAAGCTTCCTTACTTGCGTTTGGACGAAGTAGTTGCGTCCGGACGCACCTATGTATGTAGTCGAGGTCCACTTCAGTCAATTGTTTGATTTTCTGAATTTCACTTAGATCCCTTTGATTTCCATGTAGTCTTCAATTCACCTAACCAATTTATCAAGCGTCAGAAATTGGCTCATCCTACCTATTTTACTTGATAAATCAACCAAACATAAAAAAATATCGTCAAAGCAAAAAACTAATAGGATAAATAGTAATTAGCTCAAAATAAATGCAATTCATCGTAGCTAACAAGTAAAGAACTGATAAATTGCATGACGAATCACACCCCCAACCTACATCTTACTAATCCCTAGTAAGATAAATCTATAAAACAAACTAATTAAAAGAATCTAATAAAATTAATCCATTTTCATATGACTCACAATTGCATTTAACATATGCAATAAGTTTTTAAACCCCAAGTTCCCAAGAGTGAACAAATATAGTCTCATGAAGGATTTCAGTGAAGATACCCACAAATTTCCATTAATCTGCTTATCATTATGATCATGTCATATAACTCAACCAACATCACACAACTAGCACAAATAAAATTAAGAATAATGCATGACCTTGCATGATTAGAAAATTAATCCAAAAAGATGTCACCTTTCTACTTTCCACTACTAGCTACAAATTAGTTCTGCATTGTTCTCTAAATGAGAAGTTCACTTTGATTATACGAACTAATTTCCCTCATTTTTCCATATGTGAGTATAATTACTGTAACAAAGACAAATGATATCTCACATATGACTATGGCAATGAACGCCATCTCAAAAGAAATGGATTTAGCAAAGTTTCATGATCAGAAATCAACCTAAAACATATCAAACAACCTTTATAAAGGTATAAATAAATTCATATTTTCATTACTTACTACCCATCTAATAATTGGTATTATCATACCTACATAATTCAAAACAATGAGTACATTAACACTTCAAAATTTGAATAAACTTCTTTTCAAAAATTTAAAAAAAAAACAGTAAACAATAGAGATCTTTCGTTTATTCCACCCCATAACCTAAATCATGCACTGTTCCCAACGTATAATTAAAGCAATATAGAGCTCATAAAAATTAATCTAGGTGAAGAAAAAGAAATACATGTAACTGCAACATCTTTACCAAATCTATCAGTAAACAAAAAAAAATTACTCAAAATTTTGCAATGAAACCATCAAATATATATATATATATAATTCAACTCAGTTTTCATTACAGACTCTAAAAGAAAATAAAATGCACACTCAGTCAAGCTCTAACTCAACTAGGATACAACTAGGCCTTTGAATTACTCTAAACAAAATAACTCAAATATAAACTAAATGTAAAAACTAGGACGAGGATGGTCCAGCTCCACCCTAAGGTCCTTAATGTAGTCAGCTAAGGATCTCATCATGCCATGCGAGGGTATCCTGAATCTATATCTACCCAGCCAAAATATGGAACATAAGATCCCTATTCGATTTGGTATCTATTCTATCTTCCATCGATGGCTCCACATGCACCTTGGCCTCATCATCCTCCCTTATAGGGTCATTTCCTTCCTCTACCTCCTTAGGATCAACTGGAGCCTCATCAAGCGCTGCTCCTCTCCCCATAGCTCTATGAATCTTGACTAGGGCTATGTTGTCTGTGCGTGCAAGATCTTACACAATATAAACACGAGAACAAATCTCTCCCTTGGTGAACTCGAGTGAGTCAGTCGAGTGGTCAACCCTACTGCTTGAAACAGCCTGTGAGGTCCGGTGGTAACTTGGAACGATAATGGGAGACCCTCGTGGATCAACGGAACGATCCAGTAAGGCTGAGGAAGGTTCATGGAACAAAGAAAGACAAGTTAGAAGGGCGCCAAAGTATTTTTCGGCGTATCCCCTCCAACGATCAAGTCAGTTTTTGAGAAAAAGGAAGAAAAAAACACTGAGTATATGTTTGAGCAAAGGTTTCACCTTTTTCATCTCTTGTCTTCTATGAGGAGTATTTATACCTCAAATACTCATGATTGCTGTCAGTGTGGTCAGTAGGTGATCATTAGATATGGGCAACGTGCGCACTGATTCCTATAAGGAATGTCTTCTCTTTTAACTGATCGGGATCCCGAGCAACCAAGGCTGTGTCATCGGCCTGCAGACTATTTAATGAGCTCCTCTTGACAAGGATGTAATAAATGCCCAGCCTTGGGGACATTTATTACCTTTGACTTCCGAGCCTTACCGCATTAAATGCTGTCTCATCAAGGGAATGGTGTAATTAAATGCTTGCTTTCCCAAGTCATGTGCCAGCAAGGGCATCCGGTCTTTTTGTCTTTGATGTGACACAATATGCCATGCGCCCATTCCCCATTGGCTGTGTCCCCTGCCTTCCTGTGCCTTCTGACACCAACTATGTAAGACGAGGTCATGATGGCTAACCTAGCCTAGCCTAGGCTAATGATCTGTACATCAATAGTTCTCTGCAGGAGTAGAGAACGCCATCCTGGATGGGGGGTACATCTCGGTACCGAGGGAGATTGGCACATGTAGGACCAATGTACCCTATTCGACCCCGAGGGATACGCGTCGGTATGTAATGTACTGGATGTCATTGATTCCTATGAACAGTACCTCGGGGGAACAGGGACTTGTGATCTGACGGGTACGTGTCGCATTTATAGGAAAAGAATTTATTGATGCTGAGGACACGTGTCTTCATCTTGGAGTACTTGGAAAATGTCCCATCAACTGCCCCCCAACCTTCGATCTCCTGACACCGAGGACACGCGTCGTAAGGAGACGAAGAGTTTTGCAATTACCCCAACTACTTTATCATTGCCTTCAACCGCTTTCCCCTGCTTCAGAGGTCGTATGTATTAAATGCGTCTCTTCGTGCTTCGTGCCCAAATGATGGGGGAGAAGTACTATATAAATGGGGCTTCCTCTCTCCCTCTCTCACTTTGCCATTTCGGATTCCTTTAGAGAGCCCTTGCCTGAAACCTCACCGGAGATCCCTTTCCTTTCATCGTCTTCTGTTCAATCTTTCACCGGAGTCTCAAGGTCAGCAGACCCATCCTTGCTTCTGAACATTCTAGAAGAAGCAGTAGCTTCAAGTTTTTAAGAAAAACTTCATTTTACATTCTGGTGAGTCCTTGTATCTTCCCTTTCTTCGCCCTCCGTCTCTTCTCTTCTCGTTTTTATGTTCCTTTTGGTTTTTCGATAACTGGAGGTGCTTCTGGTTGTCATTCAGTGACCAATCCTCAAGAAGCCTCCTTGGGGATCTTCGTGGAAAAAACCTCCTCCATTTTTTATCACTTTTTGGAGATGCCTCATCGTCGCCCTGCCCCCGAGAATCCTCAGGCCAGTTCTTCGAGGCCAGGAGAGTATAAAGTAAAAAGGGGCGAGCAAATTAATAGTTTTAGGGTCAAATATAGCATCCCCCCATATGTAGACATAAAGGATTATGACTCGGCTGTGCATTCCCGTACCCTCGGGGCCGAGGATGAGATGCCATTTTATACCAAAGCCGTCATAGAGGGCGGAATTAGGTTCCCTCTACCCTCTCTGCTCCTCCAGTTCCTCTCCCATTTCCACCTCTTTCCCAGGTAGTGTTGCCTTAATGTGTTCAGGATAATTATGGGAGTCTTAGAGCTCAACAAGTGTCTCGGGGTAAACGTTGGGCTGAACGATGTCCTCTTTTGCTACTCCCTTTTGAGAGTTATGCCTCAACAAAACTTCTACCTTAAAGCCAAGGACCCATCCATGTACCTCGTAACTCACCTTCCCAACTCGGACAAGGGGTACAAGGATGACCTATTCATCTTCAAGGGATCTTGGCAGAGGGGTGTCGGTCCTGAGTACAACGGCTTGTTATGCCCTTTGGAATGGAGAACGACAAGTACGTCGATTTCTTCGGGTCTATTGTTTTGTTCTTGAGATTTTTTTAGCAGAGTTCATAACTCACTCCCCTCTCTTTTTGTTTGTGTGCAGATATCTCCCCTCGGGAAACAGCTCCTCCACCTCGGTTCTTGGTGAACTTTGCCGACCTAGTCACTGTTTGGAGATTTACTGGTGACGACAGGTTCGGCCGGGCTGCCCTTGCTGACGCTGAGAGAAGGATTATAGAGCAGACGCAACGGCTCTCTGCGGCGAAGGAGAGGGTTGTTGGTTCAGAGGAAAGCTGTCTGGCTCTGACCCAGGAGCTGGACAGGATCAGGGCTGAGGTAGAGAATAGGAAGTCCGAAGAACAACTCCAAGAGGAATTTGCTGATGATGTACTGCCTGCTCTTGAGGAAAATAGTAGAGAGTTCTTCAAGAAGGGGTGGGACGAGGCGCTCCGATCCGCCAGGGTCCCTCCAGACTCCCCGCTCTTCCAGATGCACAACTATGTGCAGTCGGCTGAGATGGAACAAGCAGAGTCCGAGATTGCTGCCGAGGGTGCGACTCCAATGCCGATGCAAGTTTTGGCAGACCCGCCTGAGGTGGTGATCCTAGTCCCATCAGAGGAGGCTTCGTCGGGTTTGGCACCTGACCATAACATTCCCGAGACTCCTGCTGTCGCCGATTCGGTCCAATCCCCTCCGGTGCCCGAAGCTGCTCAACCTTTCTGCGTTGATTCGCCCTCCGGCGATGTTTTGGAGGTGCCCAGGGCCAGATGAAGGCTTTTCTTTTGAATTGTACTTTCTTCTTTCACTCTTGTAGCTCTAGGGGACGTAAAGCCCCTCTTTTGAAATGAAGCCCCCTTTTTTTTGAGTACTTACATTATCTTGCTTTCATTATATATATATATATATTTTAGACTTTGATAGCTCTAACACCTGGAGAGCAATTTGGCTTGCCTACTCGATTGGTTCAGCTTCATCATTGCTAAGACCCGTACGCACCCACGGGGTCTCACTCTTTGTGGAAGTTTGTTCCTACCTTTTATTCAGAGGTAGGAGTTCTTGAACTCTGTTCCCAAGGCCTTGCCATATTTAGAAGGCTTGCTCCTGTTCTTTCTTCGGGGGCAGGAGTCATTAAGCTCTGTCCTCAGGGCTTTACCCTTCCAGGAGGCTTGCTCCTGTTTTTTCTTCGGGGGTAAGAGTCCTTGAACTCTGTCCCCAGAGCCTTACCCTTCCAGGAGGCTTGCTCCTATTTTTTTCTTTGGGGTAGGAGTCCTTGAACTCTGTCCCTAGGGTCTTACCCTTCCAGGAGGCTTGCTCCTGTTTTCTCTTTGGGGGCAGGAGTCATTGAACTCTGTCCCCAGGGCCTTGCCTTTCCAGGAGGCTTGCTCCTACTTTTTCTTCGGGGGCAGGAGTCCTTGAACTCTGTCCCCAGGGCCTTACCCTTCTAGGAGGCTTGCTCCTGCTTTTTCTTCGGGGCACGAGTCCTTGAACTCTGTCCCCAGGGCCTTACCCTTGTTACTTAATCATTGGTGAGCACTGAAGGAAGTAATACTTCAAAAATAGTATTTTTTTAGATTCATCACATTCCAAGGTTGCATTACAAGTTTTTCATCCATATCTTCTAATCTATATGACCCGGAGCCTCCAATAGATATCACTTTGTAAGGTCCTACCCAGTTAGGTCCCATTTTTTCTTCTGTTGGGTCACGGGTATTGGCCGTTATCCTTCTGAGGACCAGATCGTCGATTTGGAACTCTCGCGCCTTGACCTTTTTGTTGTGAAGTTGGAAAATCTTTTCCTGATACTTGGTTATTCTCAAGGCCGCTATCTCCCTTCTTTCTTCTGCTAGATCTAAATTCGGTCTAAGTTGACAGTCATTTCCCCCTGCGTCGAAAGCTTGCGTCCTTATGGTCGGGAGTCCTACCTCAAGAGGTATGATTGCTTCCATTCCGTAAGCTAAGGAGTAAGGGGTTTCTCCTGTCGAGGACTGAGGGGTGGTCCTGTACACCCATAAAATGTTTAATAGCTCATCTGCCCTTTTTTCTTGGCTTTCTCCAATCTCTTCTTGATTCCATTGCTAATTGTTTTGTTGGAGGCTTCTGCCTGCCCATTGGCTTGGGGGTAGGCAGGGGTGGAATAGAAATTATGGATTCCGAGTTGCTCGCAAAAAGACTTGAAACGCCCGCCGGTAAATTGAGTCCCGTTATTCGATACTAGTGCTCGAAAAATCCCGAATCTGATGACTATGTTTTTCCAGATGAACTTTTTAGCATCTATGTCGTGGATGTGAGTCAACGGCTCCGCCTCAAGGCACTTGGTGAAATAATTTGTGGCCACAATAAAGAACTTCCTGTTTCCAAGAGCCTTAGGTAGGGGTCCAACTAAGTCGAGTCCCCACTGGGCGAATAGCCAAGGCCTAGTCAGGGGGTGCAAGTCCCCCGCGGGTTGCCTGATTGCAGGGGAAAACTTCTAACATTGGTCGCATATTTGAACGTATGCACGCGTGTCCCTTTGCATTCGCGGCCACCAATATCCTTGAGACATGATGCGGTGTGCCATGGATCACCCCCCAGAGTGCCCCCCGTATATTCCTTCGTGTACCTCATAAAGGAGGTCTTCCACCTGGTCCTCTTGGACGCATAGTAAGTAAGGTCCTAAGAAAGACCTCCGATACAGCTTCTGATCTAGAGAGACCCAAAACCTCGGGGCTTTAAGTTTTATCTTCCTTGCTTCCTTTGAACACTCCGGGAGGTCTCCTGTTGTTAGGAATCTGAGAAAAGGATCATTCCAGCTGGGCGGCTTGTGTGTGTCCTGGACGGCCATTGTCTCGGGGCTATAGTCTATGCAGGAGGTGGGAAGGTATTCTATGGTGATCCTGCACGACTGAGAGGACTCCACTGTCGAGGCTAGGCAAGCCAGGGCGTCAGCATGCGCGTTCTTGTCTCAGGACACTTGTTTGATCTCAATCTTTCGAATCTGAGGATTATAGTTGTCGCCTGGTGATAATAAGCCTTCATCCTAGGGTCCCTTGTCTCAAACTCTCTGTTAACTTGGTTGACTACCAGCATGGGATCACAATGTACGATCAAGTTAGTAACTCCAGTTGCCTCAGCTAACCGAAGTCCTGAGATAAGGGCCTCGTATTCAGCTTCATTATTGGATGCTTTGAATCCCAGCCGAACGGCCTGCTCCGCGACGATCCCATCTGGAGAGACCAGCAAGATACCGATCCTGGACCCCTTACTATTTGATGAACCGTCCACACATAAAATTCATGACAATCCCTCATAATTCGTTGGGGACGCTATGCCGGGAGGAAGCGGTCTTTCTGGAATAGGATGTTCCCCTGAAAACTCAACTATGAAGTCCGCCAATACCTAACCTTTTATAGCGGTTTGAGGTTTGAAATGAATGTCGTGTTCCCCCAGCTACACTACCCACTTGAAAATCCTTCCGGAGAGTTCCGCTTTCCTCAAAATGGCCTTTAAGGGCTGATCGGTAAACACGGTAATTGGGTGCGCCTGAAAATAGTGCCTTAGTTTTCTTGCAGTCGTGACTAGGGATAGAGCCAGTTTCTCTAGGGGTAGGTATCTTGTCTCCACGTCCAGGAGCGCCTTGCTTATGTAATAAATCGGCTTCTGGCGGTGCTCATGCTCACGAATAAGTACCCCGCTGACCTCAAATTCTGATACGGATAAATACAAGAAGAGCATTTCCCCCTAGATAGGGACGGATAAGGTTAGGAGAGTCCTAAGGTATTCCTTGATTCTAGCCAGGGCCTCTTCGCACCCCTGGCTCCATATATACTTCCCAGCACTCTTGATGGCTCTGAAAAAGGGTTTGCATTTGTCCGATGAGCGTGAGATGAAACGGTTAAGTGCTGCCAGCATCCCCGTGAGCTTTTGGACTTCTTGGACAGTTCGGGGGCTCCGGATGTCTAGGATCGCTGGAATCTGATCCGGGATAGCTTTAATTTCTCGTTGACTGACCAGATATTCGAGAAATTTACCCGACTCCACTCCAAAAATGCACTTTGCTTCGTTCAGCTTCAGCCCGTACTCCTTGAGGGTAGAAAAGGTATCTGCCAAATCTACCAGATGGTCACAGCTTTGTTTGCTCTTCACCAGCATATCGTCAATGTAGACCTCCATGGTGTTGTCGATCTGCTTTTTGAACATCCGATTCATCAGTCTTTGGTATGTTGCCCCGACGTTCTTTAGCCCAAACAACATCACTTTATAACAGTAAACTCCATTTGGAGTGATAAACGCCATCTTTTTCTGATCCGAGGGATGGAGACGGATCTGATGATATCTAGCTCGGGCATCCAAGAAGTCCATGCGTTTATATCCGGTAGTGGCATCCACTAGCTGGTCCACCTTTAGTAGGGGGTAGTCGTCCTTGGGACATGCCTTGTTTAGATCAGTGAAGTCTACGTAGACACGCCATTTTTTTCCCTTCTTTTTTGCGCTGACCGTGTTAGACAGCCATTCTGGGAACTATACTTCCCGAATGGGGTTAGCCTCCAGGAGTTTATCGATCTCTTCGTTGACCACGCGGGTGTGGTGCGGGGCCATGCATCGTGGTTTCTGTTACTGACTTGTGCGCCGGATCAACATGCAACTTGTGTGTGATTATTTTGGGGTCCACTCCTGTCATTTCCATTGTGTTCCACGCCAACAAGTCTGCATTTTTCCTCAGGAACTCAATCATCTCCTCCTGTTCGGCTGTGGGCATCGCGGTTCCACTAAGAAGTATCTCATAGCAAGGAATCAACCTAGTGAATAATTTCATAAGTTTATAGAGTACAACCCTTTGAGAAAATCATTCATTCAATTTATATATTGAAAAAGATATAACTTGGAAGAACAGAAAAATATTGATTGCATTAATAAAATACTTGGTACACAATCAAACAACCATACCCCAGCTAGGAAGTACAAGGAGATTACTCACAAGCCATGTAGAAATCTCAGGGAAAAAGAAAGGATAACTCTAACGGTTGAATATTAGATCCGCTCCACTATGGCTTAACACCTACATTTATATTCATTCCTAAAATAATGAAAAACAATCTAAATACATTAAAGAGATCCCTCTAGGTTAGACTCTGAACGGCGTCTCTATAACTATGTGCGTCCGGATAGAAGAGCTGAGTCTGGACACAAGCCTTGAATTATTTGATCTTTGACTTGGTCAATTACTTAGTCCGGACGATCCCACATGTCCTAACAAAGGCATACCATATTGTCAAATGAGTTTCCACATGCATAACCTCATCTGAACACCTTAAAATCGCTAGAATTGGTTTTGAAATACTTGAATCCGGATAATAGTTGCATCCTGATGATCAATTATCATATTGATTTTTTAACTTAAACCAATTTTCCATCTCCGAAACTTCCTTACTTGTGTCTGGACACCCCTAAGTATGCAACCGGGGTCCACTTTAGTCAACTATTTGACTTTCTAAAATATCACTTTGATCCCTTTGATTTCCATACAGTCTTCAATTCACCCAATCAAATTATCAAGCATCAGAAACTGAGCCAATCTACCTGTTTTACATGACAAATCAACCAAACACACAAAAAAATACCATCAAAGCATAGAATCAATAGGATAAACAATAATTAGATCACAATAAATGCAATCCTTCATAGCTAATAGGCAAAGAACTAATAAATTACATGGCGAATCAAGTAGGAAACCGATATAGTCCCAACCAAATCATCTCCGATGCCTAAGTCAATAAGTAGGTCTGCGTGGAAAGTAGTAAAGAAATTTTTTATTTTGTCTGTGCATGTGTTAATTCCTCTTGGAAGAATTCCTCACCTTTTCCCTTCATTAATAAGGGCTTCTATAGATGGGGTGGAGTGAGGTTTTGGTTTAAGGGGTCAGCATTAGGGTTAATCATGTAAGATTGAGTGTGCCTTAAGCTAACCCATGCATGTGTCCCAACTCCTAGCATATGTTAGTGATTAATTCAGAAACCCAAGGGCAACATCAGGTATAGCATGCCACGTATCATGTTTCTTTTGATGCCCATGCATCATTGTGCATGTTGATGTATTAGTATGTTAGATTTTATTCATGACTCCTGGTGGGTATGAATTTAGCCTTAAAGAAATCACATGCTTGCCTAAGGCACATGAGGAAAACTATCAAGAGGTAGGCACAAGAGCCTTGGGATGTTTAATCTGGTAAGATACATTCTACCCAATAAATTTGAACTACATCACCAATTCACTCACTCAATCCTAGAATAATAGCTCAAAGTAGCTTCAGCTATTAAGGAACATTCCCACTTTCTGGGGAGCCTCATTTGAAAAGTAGCTAAAGGAGCTTCAACGGTAAAAGAAGTTGGTAGCCTTTAATGGAAAAGAGCAAGCTAGTAACCAAGTAAGTAATTCCTACCAGCTTAATTCTACTCAATCTTTTTCACCTTTACTGAATTAATAATCAGAGGGTCGATCCCTGAAGCCCTTTCGCTCCTCGACTCCTTTGGAGGAGTTCGTTGGAGATTATCAAGTCATCAAACAACTTATTGGTGCTAGTTTGGAACCAAAAATTGGCGCTGTCTGTGGGAACGACTTGATCACAAATTTCAACTCCTGTTGCAGTAAAAAGGGAATCAAAGGATCCAGTAGTTGACCAGACATACAAATTCCCTAATCGCTACCTAGTGGGACGAAAGGTTGTGGCCCCACCAAAAAAGGAGTTAGCAACGTTCAAAAGGTTAGAAAGCAATTAAGGAATTGAAGAAGTAGAATCAACAAATCCTCCAACTCCTGGAGTGAATAAGTCTCAAACCGGGGAGTATAGAGGAGATAACCAGGGCGATCACCGAAAATAAAATGAGGTTATCTTACCTCAGATCAATGACCAATGAAAGTGAGAATTCAATGACATGAACAAAAAGTTAGGGAATGTCATAAACACAATGAAAGCTCAGGGCGCCGAAGCTATCAAGGCCCTAGTCTAGTGCACCGAGTCACCGTTCACACTGGACGTTGCCAATTACCCCTACCAAAGAGGTTCAAGATGTCATTCATCGAGATGTTTAACGGAACAAAAGAACCATTAGATCATCTAGAGACTTACAAATCTCTAATGATGCTCAACAATGTCCCAGACTAAATCATATGTTGAGCCTTCACTGCCACATTTAAAAGAACATGAAGACATTGGTTTAATAAGTTCAAACCAAGCTCAATTGATACATTTGGTGAGTTGAGTACCTCATTCATCTTGCACATCATCATAGGGCGGGCATATAGATGACCCCCAACCTAACTTCGTAATGTATAGCAGTCTAGAGGAGAAACATTGTGGGAATATGTCAATCGCTTCACTCAGGAGTCTCTGCAAATTGATAATTTTGATGACAAGGTTTCCCTAACTGCCTTTATGGGGGGATTGCAATCTTTATAATTCCTCTTCGCTTTTTCCAAAGAGCTGCCCACATCCATGGAAGAGCTCTTTGCGAGAGCCCAGTGCTTCATAAATACTTAAGATATACTCCTAGCTCAGAGAATCTAGGAGCATAGACAAGAAGATCAACGAGATGACAAGAGGAGGAGGGACTCTTCAAGCAAGAAGGAAAGAGTCGAAAGTCCTAAGAAGAACCATAATAAGGGGGTTAGTTCAAGAGATCGGCTAGGTCCTCGCCCCAACGACCCAGCTCAGAAGCACACTCCACTAAACACCTATGTAGAACAAATCTTCTTCCAAATACAGGATGAAAGGGTCCTTCGATGGCAAGGGAAGATGAAGTTACATCCCAGTAAGAGGTCTAGGGACAAGTACTGCCATTTCCACAGGGACCATGGCCACAGCATGGAAGATTGCCAGGTCTTAAGGGACCAAATAGAAGATCTAATTCATAAAAGAGATCTCGGGAGGTACATAGAGCTCCTGAAACAAGAGAGGAATGATGAGCTAGAAGTGAGCTCGATAAATCTAGGGAAGAAGCCCCGAATGGGCCCTCCAATTACTTTCTCTTAAGGAGATCTAAGTGATGTTCAACACCCACATGAAGATCCTCTAGTGGTTACATTGATGATCACCAATTATGCTATAAAAATTGTTTGCTACAGCCATCGACAAGCTAGACATTGGTAGAGAGAGACTAACCCAAGTAGCCGCGCCACTCACCGAATTCTCAGGGGGAAAGACTCATTCGATTGGATCCATCATTATACCAGTCAAAGCTAGGTTGACACCACATCACACTACAATCATGATAAATTTCTTAGTACTGGACTATCCTTCTGCATGCAATGTCATCTTGGATCACCCAAGCCTCAATGCCATGAGGGCAGTCCCATTGACATACCACCTCCTTATGCGATTTCCAAACCAAGGAAAGGGTTAGAGAAGTGCGTAGGGACCAAATTGTAGCCCAAGAGTGTTACAAGTTCTCTACAAGAGGAAAGCAGTAGGGAACCCTCACCCAAGTATGTTCCCCATATCATAGAGAGGACACAAGATGCTTGCAGCCTGTAGAAGACTTAGAAACCATATAGATTAGAGACTCCTCCAAGCAGGTCACCTTCATTGGGAAAATGCTCAAAGAAAGCCTGAGGTCTTCGTTGATAGAGTTCCTCAACTCTAATAGGGATGTCTTCACTTGGAGGCAATCTAATATGAGTGGGATTGACCCCACAATAATTTTTCACAAGTTCAAATTTAATCCAAACTTTAAGCCAATTGGCAGAAGTGGTGAAGCTTTGCCCCAAAATAGAATTGGGCAATAAAAGAAGAGGTTGCAAAGCTCTTGGATGCCAAATCTGTCTGACAAGTTCAGTAGCCATTATGGCTAGCCAACATGGTACTGGTAAAAAGGACAAGTGGAATGTCGCATCTTTGTGTAGATTTCACTAGTCTAAACAAAGCATGCCCAAAGGATTGTTTTCCACTTCCCAAAATTGACATTCTGGTAGATGCTACATCTGGTTACGAGTTGCCCTCTTTTATGGATGCATTCTCACGGTAAAACCAGATTATGATGAATGAACTAGATAATGAGAACATCTCCTTCATAATAGAGGATGAGACCTACAGCTATAAGATCATACCATTTGGGTTAAAGAATGCAGGAGCCACATACCAACATCTGGTGAACCATATGTTTAAGGAGCTCATTAGTCACTCAATTGAGGTATATGTTAACAATATGCTTGTTAAAAAACCTTTGAATCATTTTTGATATCCTTAAAAGGTTCAACATGAAATTGAATATGCCTAAGTGCACCTTTGGAGTATCCTCAAGGAAGTTCTTGGGTTTCATGGTGACCCAAAGGGGAATAGAAACCAACCCAGAGCAAATCAAGGAACCATTGGATATGAGATCCTTGAGAAATATTAAAGAAGTCCAGGTACTAATAGGGAGAGTCACAGCTTTAAACAGATTTATCTCCAAAGCCAGCGACAAATGTCTTCCTTTCTTTTAAGACTCTTAGGAAAGCCTTAGAATGGACCCTAGAGTGTGAAAGTGCTTTCCTAGCACTAAAAGAGTGCATCAGAAAACCACCAATCTTAGTAAGGCCAAAGAAAGGGAGTCGATATATCTGCACCTAGCGGTGACTCAAGAAGCAACAATTGTAGTTCTTATGAGCTAGTGCGAGAAGTTCCAACATCTCGTCTATTGTATGAGTCGAATGCTAAGAGCAGTGGAAATGAGATAACCGAGGATGGATAAGGTATCCTTCACACTAGTAAATGCATCCAGAAAGCTGAGGCCCTACTTCCAATCTCATCCCTTCGTATTAGTTACGGATATCCCCTTGTGCCAAGTCCTTCAAAAACTAGAACTGTCTGGGCAAATAGAAAAATGATCTATCAAACTCTGGGAATTTGACATCCAGTATGTCCCCCGAATAGCAATAATAGGGCAAGTAGTTTTGGATCTCCTAATAGAGTTCGCCCCTGAAGCGTCGGAGCTCGATGGCATGGCCACTCAATAGGGGAGTGGTAGATGTATGTTGACGGGTCCTCCAATTCAATAGGAGGAGGAACTGGATTGATTCTCATTTCGCCAATAGAAGAGAAGATTGAATATGCACTATGCTTTGGCTTCGGAGCTTCAATTAACGAGGCAGAATATGAGGCACTTATTGCAAGGCATCAATATGCCAGAGCTTTAGGGGTAATAAACCTCAAAGCATACAGTGACTCATAGCTTGTAGTAAGAAAGCTTCAAGGTGATTATGAAGCTAGAGAGCCATGCATAAGTACTTACCTAAAGATTGTAAAGGAAAGAATAGCGTGCTTTGAGTGCTTTGAGATTACCTAGGTCCCACGGACACAGAATTCTCATCCAGATTCATTAGCGAAAATAGCCTTCGCATTCTCTAATAGTCTAACTAGGACTATATCTGTGGAATTCTTACCCAAGCCAAGTACTGGCAGAGTGAGTACCAACCCAGTCTAACAAGAGCAGCGGTGGATGGATGAGATAGTGATGTATCTATAGTACCAAATAATACCTCCACGGACCTAGGAAGCTCAAAAGTTAAGAAAAAGAGCCTTGACATATGTGATCCTAAACCAAGTTCTGTATAAAAGGGGTTACTCACCTCCATATTTGAGGTGTTTATCCCAAGAAGAATCTGCCTATGTCCTAACACAAATTCATGAGGGAATATGTGAGAATCATTCAGGGGGTCATTATTTGGCACAAAAGGTCCTTAGACAAGGCAACGTCTAGAAATCGCTTGTTTGTTGGTTTGGTATACCAACCGTCATAATAAGTGATAATGACAAATAGTTCGGTAATGAAAAGTTTAGGGAGTTTTGCTCTGAGCTTGGGATTCACAACCATTATTTTTCTCTAGGTCAACTATAGGCAAATGGGCAGGTAAAGGTAACAAATCAAACTTTGCTATGAATCTTCAAAACCAGGTTAGAGCAGTCCAAAAGCCTCTGGGTAAAATAGCTCCTAAGTATCCTATGGGCAGATAGAACCACAGTAAGGGTACCAATGGGAGAAACACCTTTTGCCTTAACCTGTCGAATAGAAACGGGGATTCCGGCAGAGATAGGAATGACAACTTATCGGATTAAAGAGTTAGATCTCAGCGTGAATGATCGATTACTCTCAAACAACCTGGATTTTCTTGAAGAAAAAAGAGAATAACCTCAAGTAAGGATGGGTGCATACCTAAGTCATGTCCCTAGATACTATAACGCTCGGGTAAAACCAAGATAGTTCATGGTCAATGACTTTATACTCAAGGAAGTTACTCAAGTCACCAAGAATCTAAGAGAAGAAAAACTAGGGACAACTTGGGAAGGACCTTACCGAGTCATAAAGATAGTAAGACTTTAGACTTATCATTTAGAAACTGTAAAAGGAACTAGGCTGCCACATCCTTGGAATGTGGAACACTTGAAAAAATTCAACTAGTAGCTCACTAGGATCTACTCTATGATGTACTTGTTTCCAATAAAATTATGTTTCCAATAAATGATTGAACTCTTTCTTCCATTTTTGAGCAATTATAAAATTGGGACCACAAGATTGGGACTTTCAAGCCCCTCAACTTAGCTTGCATTGGTTTAACTTGACCCAACAGAAAAAAGATTGAGACTTTCATGCCCCTTAAGTTACCTTAAAGATTGGGACTTTCAAGCTCCTTAAATTAGCTCAGATTGGGTCTGCTTGACCCAACAGAAGCAAGATTAGGTCTACTTGACCTAACAGAAGCAAGATTGGGACCTTCAAGCCCCTTCACATAGCTCGATTGGGTCCCAAAAGAAGCAAGGTTCAGACTTTCAAGCCGCTCAACTTAGCTCGAAGTGGGTCTTCTTAACCCAAAAAAAGCAAGATTGGGACTTTCAAGCCTCTCAACTTAGCTCAGATTGGGTGTACTTAACCAAACAGAATCAAGATTGGGACTTTCAACCCCCCACCCCCAACTTAGCTCGAATTGGGTATATTTGACCCAACAAAAGTAAGATCCGGACTTTCAAGCTCCTCAAAACTATCTCGGAACAAGATTACTTATCTCAACAAAAATGGAGTTGTCCAAATACAGTTCTGAAGTGTCCTTTACAAGATTAATATTATTCCAAAAGACAAGGGGGCAGGGGGTGAACCAAGCAAGCAATACAAAGCAGTAGAACTTACAAGTTTCTGTCTCATTTGATAAACTGTGCAACTTTAAAAAAAAATAAAAAAATAAAAAAAGAATAAGTGGCAGTGTTATAAGCTTAGTCAGGCCCTTTTTGACGTTTCCTGGTTGAAGAAGATCCATGTTCCCAGCTTCTCTTTCTCAAGGCAACAATCATAGACACTAACTTCACGGTTGGGCCTACATCATCATCCTCTGAATCCACTACTAGCCCCTTGTCAACATAAGGGATCTCCTCCACAAAAGCCAGAGGAGGACCAAGTCCTAGTAAGGCAAGTCTCTCAAAGGTAATTAAACTCCTGAGAGGCCTATAACCTTCTTTAATAGCTTGGGCAATCCTTGCACGTTCATTTGGGAGCAAGAAAGGCCTTTCCTCTAAAAACGCAAACAACCAAAAGTCATTAAGAATGAAAAGAAGGCCAGAGTATGCAACAAAGGTGGTAACAAAACTTACATGTGTTATTTAAAGGATAGCAGATCGGGGGAACCTGCTAACCAGCTCCTATAGCCCCCTTGAACTCTTAGTCATTCCTAGAGATGAGAAATAATATCTCTTCCCAGCTATGAGGAGGGTGTAGAATTTTAGAGATCATCTTGGGCGTGTCTTCCCTTTAGAGGAATTGGAAGAAATCGTGGTCGTCAAGAGATAGGCCGAAGAGGTTGGCAAACTCAACCATTATAGGAGAATAGCCGAGCCCAGCCAAGTGCCAGCCAATCATTACCCCAACAATAATTTCCCACCCCTCCATGGTGACGTGAGCAGGGCACATGTTTAAGTAGTGGAGAACACCCCTCACGAAGGGAGAGAAACAAAATTGAAGTTCAGCCTTAAAGGCATGCACGAAGGAGCAAGCCCAAATAGAATAGACTATGTTGCGTGGAGAGTCAAGTCTAGGGACCCAAACTTGAACCACGACAAGGAAGCCGTAGCAGTCCTGAATGGTCAGTAAGTTAGCCACCTTCATTACACTAGGAACCAACAAGTTAGCCCAAGCAGGCTCCATTAAAAGACTGGTGCACCTCCCAAATGTTCTAATCTGACGTTGAGTATCCATGAAGAAATAGAAAGTGAAAACAGAATGTGAAGAAGAAATGAAGGGTGCAAATCCCTAAAGAAACTTAATTAGGGGATGACTTCCTTTCAATGGATTTAAATGCAGAGTAACTGTACTTAGGGGCAGTATGTGCAATAATCAAGGTATAGTGAAGATGAAATGACATCAGTAGCACCCTGTAGTGGCTTGGTAGTTAAGGCATAATGCAATTGTCATTCGCACGTCATTCCGAATATCATGAGCAAAAGCATGAGTTCATACTTCTTAACTTAGGCCCATTATGGCCCAATCTAAATGGAGCCAGACCTCATGTGTGACCTGGGTTAGTTAAAAGCCCATTTAGATGAAGAAAAAATTCCACTATAAGATGAGACAAGAAAGGCAAAAATTAAAGCAACATTTTCTATTGACAAATTTACAAGCAAGGGCCACAAGCTAGAAAATGGATGGAAAGATTAAAAAAAAAAGGAATAAACAAACTCAAAGGAGATCAAGGGTCTATTTTTCCAATAGCGAGGGCCAAATTCTTGGTTTCCTAAAATGGCCCAAGGTCAAAGGTGGCTTATAACTTGTCATTGTGATGAATTGATGAAGAAGAGTCCTTGCCTCCTCTACATTGTCCCACATGGACTGGGAAGCAGTTGTGGGGTTTGACAGAAAAGTCGGCAAAGCACAGGTCCTTTCCTCGGCAACTCCCAACGCCTTACCCTTTTCTTTCACAGTTTGAGGAACAAGGGGAGCTTCTACTGGGGAGGGCGGTTTGACCTTTCCCTCACTGATAATAGGGGACCATGCCCAAAAGTGATGTCAGCAAATGGGGAGGAAGTTGGTGAAGTACCAGAGATTGAGGACACCTTAGTTTCCCGAAGGAAGGACATTCTTGGCCTCTTGTGATAAAAGGGGCTTGTTTTAGATGCCCTCTTGGCTATAATTGCCTAGAGGAACTTCTAGTCAACGACCTTTTAGGGCCATAGCTAAAGAATTGTAAAGGTTAGGCACGTCGGAAACTCAAAGCAACAGGAATAAAGGTTTATACCTTTTGGAATAGCGGTTGTAGGAGGCAAAGCTGCAGGACCACTTGGAGGAGGTCCCAAAAGGCACTCAAAAAGAGCCTAGTCATTCACTAGCTCGAAATTGAAGGATATTTGAGCACTAGTTTGATCTATGCCCTCGAATCAGAGGACAAGGAGTTTGGTTTACCAACACATGAGAAAAGGTAAGCACAAGAGCCTAGAGATATTACAAGGAATTGTTAATAATGCGCTTATTTGGAAGAGGGGTGTGAATCTCCCAAATGCAAAGAACACGAAAAGAACTACTAAAAGAAACTTCAGAACACCCAAATTCCCAACAGAGCCAGAAACAAATAAAAACTTGTCCTTTCACTCTTTCACATTTTAGGAGTAGGTTGTTAGTAGGGATGGACCTTCTATCTTTGAAAAATAAAACCTCCCCAAGCCTTGCCTAGAGCAAGGTGTGAGTTTGTAGCATTGCATTAGCTGAGCTAAAATATGCTAAACACCTGCGCCATTTACCTTAGCCCAAATGACACATATTGGGTAGGGGAGAGGTTCAAGAGGTAAAAATCCTCCATAATGTATTTAGGGATCAAAAAACAGAGTCCAACCTCAAAGGTAGACTCATAGAAGCAAGCCTCATGTGAGAGAAAGGAATTGGTAGTCTCATTAACAGAGAGTACTCGTAAACACACTGAGTCAGGAATTGAGTATTGAGCATTGAGCCCTAAGCTCTACAAGGGAGTTTTTGCTCAAACAGCTATGGTGGCCCCATTNCGAGGGCCAAATTCTTGGTTTCCTAAAATGGCCCAAGGTCAAAGGTGGCTTATAACTTGTCATTGTGATGAATTGATGAAGAAGAGTCCTTGCCTCCTCTACATTGTCCCACATGGACTGGGAAGCAGTTGTGGGGTTTGACAGAAAAGTCGGCAAAGCACAGGTCCTTTCCTCGGCAACTCCCAACGCCTTACCCTTTTCTTTCACAGTTTGAGGAACAAGGGGAGCTTCTACTGGGGAGGGCGGTTTGACCTTTCCCTCACTGATAATAGGGGACCATGCCCAAAAGTGATGTCAGCAAATGGGGAGGAAGTTGGTGAAGTACCAGAGATTGAGGACACCTTAGTTTCCCGAAGGAAGGACATTCTTGGCCTCTTGTGATAAAAGGGGCTTGTTTTAGATGCCCTCTTGGCTATAATTGCCTAGAGGAACTTCTAGTCAACGACCTTTTAGGGCCATAGCTAAAGAATTGTAAAGGTTAGGCACGTCGGAAACTCAAAGCAACAGGAATAAAGGTTTATACCTTTTGGAATAGCGGTTGTAGGAGGCAAAGCTGCAGGACCACTTGGAGGAGGTCCCAAAAGGCACTCAAAAAGAGCCTAGTCATTCACTAGCTCGAAATTGAAGGATATTTGAGCACTAGTTTGATCTATGCCCTCGAATCAGAGGACAAGGAGTTTGGTTTACCAACACATGAGAAAAGGTAAGCACAAGAGCCTAGAGATATTACAAGGAATTGTTAATAATGCGCTTATTTGGAAGAGGGGTGTGAATCTCCCAAATGCAAAGAACACGAAAAGAACTACTAAAAGAAACTTCAGAACACCCAAATTCCCAACAGAGCCAGAAACAAATAAAAACTTGTCCTTTCACTCTTTCACATTTTAGGAGTAGGTTGTTAGTAGGGATGGACCTTCTATCTTTGAAAAATAAAACCTCCCCAAGCCTTGCCTAGAGCAAGGTGTGAGTTTGTAGCATTGCATTAGCTGAGCTAAAATATGCTAAACACCTGCGCCATTTACCTTAGCCCAAATGACACATATTGGGTAGGGGAGAGGTTCAAGAGGTAAAAATCCTCCATAATGTATTTAGGGATCAAAAAACAGAGTCCAACCTCAAAGGTAGACTCATAGAAGCAAGCCTCATGTGAGAGAAAGGAATTGGTAGTCTCATTAACAGAGAGTACTCGTAAACACACTGAGTCAGGAATTGAGTATTGAGCATTGAGCCCTAAGCTCTACAAGGGAGTTTTTGCTCAAACAGCTATGGTGGCCCCATTGATTCTTTGGGTTAAAAACCTAATCTCTTGGATAGAATTGAAGTCCTCGTTGGCCGCATCAGACTAAGCTACGAGCGCGGAGATATTCTCGGTAGGAGATTGATCAGAGTCAATTTTCATGACCTTGAAGCTACGATGGTTGATGTACAAATTCAAGGATAAACACCGATTAAGTCTTATGGCCACTAGGGGAAGACAAAGTTCAAACTCAGAAGAAAGTCGAGCACGAACAGACTTGCAAACAAAAAACCCTAAATTCTCTAAGATGAAATTTCTCCACCATAAGAAACATAAGAGATATAAGTAAAATTGAAATATGTGACTCCAACATATATTCTCTAGAGTGAAGAATCGTGTCATAGTGAAAATTAAAGAGAGGATTACGACAAAGAGACAGAAGTGCACCAGAATTCCAGAAGTTTTTAATGGCTCACCAAAAAAGAAAAGGAAGGACTCCTATATAAGTTGGGCCCACAATATCTCTTTGGCGGTTGAGTGTGTGATGCAAACAGTACCACCTCAACAAACAAGTGTAATCAATTCGTAACATATGCCTTCCACTGGTTTGAGATAAGGGGCAGCTGATGGGTATGAATTTAGCCTTAAAGAAAGCACGTACTCACCCAAGGCACGTGAGAAAAACTGCCACGAGGCAGGCATAAGAGCCATGGGGTGTGCAATTTAGTGAGAAAAATCATATCCAATAAATCAAAACTGCATCACCAATTTGTTCATCCAATCCCAAGATAATAGCTCAAACCAGCTTCTGCTATTGAGGACGACTTCCACTTTCTCAGGCGCCTTATTTGAAAAGTAGCTGAAGGAGCTTCAATAGTAAAGGAGGCTGGTAGCCTATAAAGGAAAGGAGCAAGCTAGGAACCAGATAAGTAAATCTTCCCAGCTCAATTCTAGTCAATCATTTTTACCTTTATTGACTTAATCATCGGAAGGTCTATCCCTAGAGCCCCTCTAGTCCTCGACTTCTTTGCAAGAGCTCACCGAAGATCGCCAGGTCATCAAACAACTTATTGGTGCTGTTTTTGAGATCACCAACTCCCGAAAACTAGGAAGTGATATTTGGACTCTGAGGTCTAGACTATATCCATCAGTAATGAAGGGCATGTCTTAATCTTAGTAATTCGCACTATAAATGTCTACATGCATGTGAAAAAACAAAAAACCATATATCTTGCATTGACATAACAGCTCGTTACCTCTGTTAACTTTCATTCCCAATTAAAGAAGAACAGTATTCCCATATGTACATGAACCTTGACTAATACCTAGTGTTAGATCCGAAAAAAAAGGATGGAACATACTATTGCACAGATGATGATCCCAGATATAAAGCTGAATCAAACCAACTTTTTGTGTCAGTACAAGGTTATCATGCACTAATCACCGCTTTAAAACCAATTTTCCTTTGTTAATAACAAATCAAAACAATCGCCGCTCCATCACAGCGCTCATTTTTTCATCTCCTACTTGTCCTTCGTGAAATGCCTTTGCCATCGCACAAAAGGTTCCTAAGTTAACTTGATAAGAGGCATACTGGCATATGTTACAATTGCTATTATTTATCAAATAGAGTGATAACAAAATGCTATTTTAAGATAGTGTTCTGGACTTCTGCTTGTGGGAACCTCAGCCCATATAAGTTCAGCTTTTTTGTCTAATCGTTCGTGATTGGATGTAATATTATCACCCTATTACGTTATTTGTAAATCACCTTATATTCCAGCGTACGAAGTTTGACTCTCATAATAATAGTTGAATTCCAATTTCTACTCTACACTCTAAATATCTGCTCATGATTGTCCATCTTAGGTTTTACCAAAACCCTACTAAAACTTGGTTTTGCACCGCCGATATCATGTGACATGTTTGTGGCCAGAACCCTTAACTTAATTGCTCACCCATATGAAACGAACAGTTTGTTTTTCTTTTAGGCGGCCAAACAGACTGAACTCCACAGATTGAGAATGTGCCATATCCACGAGGTTTCAGTGGTGGAATCCAAATAATGTCCCACCTCAACTTCACTCATTCACCATTTTGAATGGATAGCTTTGTGTTGAAATGATTCTGTAGTATTGATGTAACGGTTGCTCTATGACAATTAATATGGGGCATTTGACAGTTGCCCCAAATAGGGTGGGGTTCCTCGAAATCAACCTGCAAAATGTGTGATTGGGCTTGATTTCCACATTCAGAAGAAGGAGGTCTTGTCACATCTGACCATGGCTAGAATTTAGATTTTTTTTTTCCTTTTTGCATCACAAAACAAGGGTAGACGTGGGACAACAAAATTTGGAGTCCCTACGAAGGTATGATTAGACCACTCATCACCCGCTAAGAAAGCCCCCCAAATAGCCTCTACGGAACTTATGACATATCAACCAACGTGTGATTGGTATGGGCGTCGACACTTAGGAGGAGGACTTGTCATATCTCATCATGAACAAAGTTTAGAATTGTTTTCTCCTTTCTTCATAAAAAAAGGGTGGACAATGAGAGTGAAATGTGATGTCCCTGCCAGACTTAACTGTCAGATAGTGCTCACTGGAAAAGCCCTCCTGAAGAATTTGGATTCACAAGCATTTTCTAAGGACAACCTTTTTGCATCACAAAACAAGGGTAGACGTGGGACAACAAAATTTGGAGTCCCTACGAAGGTATGATTAGACCACTCATCACCCGCTAAGAAAGCCCCCCAAATAGCCTCTACGGAACTTATGACATATCAACCAACGTGTGATTGGTATGGGCGTCGACACTTAGGAGGAGGACTTGTCATATCTCATCATGAACAAAGTTTAGAATTGTTTTCTCCTTTCTTCATAAAAAAAGGGTGGACAATGAGAGTGAAATGTGATGTCCCTGCCAGACTTAACTGTCAGATAGTGCTCACTGGAAAAGCCCTCCTGAAGAATTTGGATTCACAAGCATTTTCTAAGGACAACCTTTTTGCATCACAAAACAAGGGTAGACGTGGGACAACAAAATTTGGAGTCCCTACGAAGGTATGATTAGACCACTCATCACCCGCTAAGAAAGCCCCCCAAATAGCCTCTACGGAACTTATGACATATCAACCAACGTGTGATTGGTATGGGCGTCGACACTTAGGAGGAGGACTTGTCATATCTCATCATGAACAAAGTTTAGAATTGTTTTCTCCTTTCTTCATAAAAAAAGGGTGGACAATGAGAGTGAAATGTGATGTCCCTGCCAGACTTAACTGTCAGATAGTGCTCACTGGAAAAGCCCTCCTGAAGAATTTGGATTCACAAGCATTTTCTAAGGACAACCTAAGCCACATAAACCTTGTCACATCTCACCAAAACCAAAATGTCAATACGAGAAAGTGGTGTAAGATAGCAGAGAATTGTTTTGAGACAGGAAAGGAAAGGACATGAGCATGGTGGGAGGGCACACGTTATGGTTGAGACATGGAAAATTGCTTAGATATGAAAGCGAAGGGCATGGGAGTGGAGAGAGAGGACAACCCACCCTGTGTTTAGCGTTGATAGGTATTAGAATTGCTTCGAAGTGTTATCTACTTCAATGGTGGTTCAGCAGATGATCTCAATTTAACCGTTTATCAATGGACCTTGATCTAATGATACTCTTTGTCTTATGAAGACTTTACTTTCTTGAAATTAAGGGTTCAAGTCCTCCTCCCCTTCTCCAAAAAAAAAAAAAAAACAAAAAGCTGATGACGAACAATTTCTATTAAAGGCATATTATTGACAGTTTTTGAGTACATGAGACCTTAACTATATTTATAAAGTGATAATTACATTTGATAAAAGATAAATATCACGTAAATCCATCATCATCTATATTAATCCAAACAACTTAAATATTGATGGTCTCTTTGGATTCTATTGTATCTCTTGCTAGATTGAAAATTTATATAGCGACTCTAAGTCCTCTCTTTTAAGATAGACCCTTAGATGTAACTTATGTTTATCCATAATTAGTCTAAGCTGCAAAAAACTCAACATAAGTTTGGCAATTCAAATTCTTTTTTACTTTATTATATAAAGACAAAAAAGCTTACCATTCTGTAAAGTACAACAATTTTAATCTGAGCATATAAATCAAAGCATCCAATTGCTTTTTTGTTTAATTTGAACGTAAATCTAGATATTAATTTCATAGGCAATGGATATGTAAAAAGTGGATTGGGGTTATTGAGATTTTATTTTGAGGGTTTTCATATTCGATTTTGAGAAATTTATTACTCTTGGGACCAATATATACTAGTAATGCACCATGTGTGTTGCACGTAAATAATTTTTATATATAAAGATTAATAAAAAAAATTAGCTATATGTATACCTGAATTAAATATCATATTAAATTTATCAAACATATTTTTTCATCGCTCATATTTTATTAAATAATTATAAAACCTTTGTATGTTCCCAAAATTTATTGTTTTAATTATAATTGGGCAGCCGTGTTTGAATTGACCAAGCTACCCTCATTAATTAATATTTCTAGCATTTGTTTTTTGGTCATTAAGTTTTTGTGGTACTAAAGGGGTCATTATTTCCTAGTTTTTTTTTCCCCCTTCACAAGTTTTTGGCTTCCATAGTCTGTGGACCTAAAAAATTCCCTGGTTGATTTGTTTTGGGTATTGATTTTAGGTGATATCTTACCTTGGATTGAAGTTGTTAAATATCAACTTGAAGTGTGTGCAAAACTCTAATGGTAAATTGTATGGACCCGAAGTCTGAAAATATGTTCACACCCATTTTTGGTGTCCCAAGTGTAATGGAAATTCAATAGAGGTATACCACATAGGGCATGAACATTTGAACATAACAATGAAAATATCAAATATATCTTGAATTTATAAAAGCAGCTTGCTTTGTTTGTATTAATACAATGGATACTAAAGAACTGTAAATATGTCACACGTTAACAACCATCTGGCTTGGTTAAAAATTTCATAAAGCATGACAAGTGGAATAAATTTGCGTTCTCTCCATTTCCCTTACTTCTCTGAGATGAGATAGAATCTAATGGGCTTTTTTCCCCTCTTTATTCCAAGGCCTTCAACGTTTAGAATCCCTTAGCATTCTATCCGCCCAAAATGTAGTTGACCAGCTTATAAAAAAAATTATAGATACTTCGTGTTTGCAATATATGTACCTGCAAAAAAAAAAGAAGAAAAAGAATAGACTTTTAAGTGCTTTATTCATTTTGTGCATGAGGGAGCTATTTGTTTGATGAAAATGCTTATTTATGCAGGAGATGATTACAAGATCAAGGGGTTGAACTAAAGGTTGCATAGGTTTTTCTTTACCCTTCTTGGACATCTTGATTACATTTGTACAGTTGAATTTCACCATGAGTGGAACTGACAATCCAGTACTTGTATTTTTGTGTTGAATGGATATATTTATTATGTGATTGTGCTTGTTCCTTCCCAAAGAGGACATGGTTGTTTCCGCGTCATTGGATAAAACTGTTCGTGTTTGAGATATTGGTGCACTGAAGAAAAAAACAGTTACCCCGCTGATGACATCCATCGGTTAAGCCTGATGAACACAAATTTTTTTGGTGGGTTTGATGTTGTTGTTAAGTATGTCTTAGAGGGCCATGATCGAGGAGTCAATTGGGTTCCAGTCCATCCCACTCTCCCTCTGATTGTTTCTGGAACAGATGATCGCCAAGTGAAAATTTGGCAAATGAATGGTATGCTTGCCAAGGTTTTGTCTTGTTATGTGGGTTCTGTATTTTTCTATAAGGTTATTTTCCTGACAGTAATAATGAAGAGTAATTTTTTTGGACATCACAATCAACTATAGTTAAAGAGCATCCACTTCTTGCATAAAAAGTACAATTATAGAACATTAATGTCAAGGACTGAACTTCTAGCAGTATAAAATGATGCATTCAGCATGTGTAAGAAGTTTTTAGTGAAGAATTACTTCCATATATACCATATTAGACTCTTGCCAGTATACATTTGTGTTGCTTCATTCTTTTCGGTGATCCACATTTAGGGAGAGATAATTATATGCTTTATTTTCATCATGAGGAACATAATTAACCATGTTGCTTGAAAGGCTTGATCTGAATTAAAACTGTCTTTGTCCTCTGGATTTCAAGTTTTTGAAGCATATGTTTGACTGTTACTGCTCAAAATTGCGTTAGTGATGATTCGAGGAGAATTGCTTTACATGAAAGACATGTGGTGCATGACTGAAGCATGCATTTGGTTTTGTTAATTTTACATCCGCAAGTTGCTATTTATCTGATTCGCCTTCTCCTCCAACAAAGTTAATGTGCAAACTCGTTAAGAATACGTATAAGCTTTTTTCCTATTAAACACTATCTTAAGGTAATGAATTTTCCTATTACACTCTAGCTTAGTATTTTTATTCAATGTAAGGTCTTTCAACATAATTTGGCCACACAACACATTGGTGTAAAACTAAAAATTAAAATACAAACAAACCTTATAAGTCAATAATACACGTACAACACACGTGTATATCAACTAAATACCTACACATATAACGTTTGGATGTTCAAAATTTTCAGCTAAAAAGGGTTGGTTTCCTTTCTTTACTTTTTTGGAGGTTGAAGCTTTGTCGGTGCTTCCATGCACAGTCATGTTATTTCTCACCCTAAAGGCACCGTAGACAACTCAAACACATGCAACTTATATAGTGAGTCCCCTTTCACTTACCCGAAGTCCTGTCCACTACTCATGTTCTCACTCAAATTTAGTGTCAGAGAAAGGTCATGACCACAATTAGAATATTACAGTTAGAAGTTAAAATTTATATCTGTCCAATGGTGACGTTGACAAATGTAAACTATGTTAAACAATCTAATAAAAGAGAAATACAAGAGATAAGAAAAGAAAATGTTAGAGTTTTATTGATACTGCATAATTCAATTGAATACAATGATTTAACATAAATATAAAGAGACTATATATAGGCTAAACAAAGAGAAAGTAAATGACTATTCTACCCTTAATAAACAAAATAACCAATAACCATATATTTCTTAACATCTCTCCTCAAACTCACGATGCAGCAGCTACAAGTATCGAGAGTTTGCCAACTAGAAAATGAAAACGGGAAATAGAATGCGACTTGGTAAAGAAATCTGCAATCTGCAAAGAAGAAGAAACAAAGGGCAAAGTAATGGTGTCATGCTTGAGATGATGACGAGTAAGGTGACAATCGATCTCAATGTGCTTAGTGCGTTCATCAAAAATAGAGTTGTGAGCAATTTGAATAGAACTCTGGTTGTCACAATACATAGGAGTGGGATGAGAAAAAAAAATTCTCATATTTGCAAGTAACCAACGTAACCAAACAATCTCTTTGGTAGTAGATGCCATAGCACGGTTGAAGATTACAAGTACTCGAGACTTATACCTTGACCAATATCATGGTTAGATGTTCGTTTCCTTCAATAAACCTCTCCACCGGAAATACCCATCAATTTCTTAGATAGCTTCACTTGAACACCCACACCATACGGTTCATTTAGGCCTCAAAGACTCCTATGGCACACCCACAATCTCAATATGCACACTTGTCAATGGGTTTGGGTCAAACAAAGAAGCTCTTCTTCTCCAAGATGTGAGATTGGATAGGAATCATAAGATGGTAGCTTTTTTATTTGAGGATCTAGGGTTATAAATCAAGCTCTCAAGGTATAAGATAGTTTGAATTTACTCTCAAGAGGCTTACTCTAGCCTAGGAAGACATCCCTCTATTTATAGGCTCAAAATAGGATTTGTCTTGGGATTCATGAAAATAAAAATTCGTGAACAATCGCTCAATCATTGGGAGGGCGGTGGTCCTGAAATGAAAAAATAATTTAAACTAAACGAAGGTGAGTAGGATCGCTCGAGCAACCATGAGACTGATTGACTCGCCTTTGCGACTACTATTCTTCCTCTGTTTCCTTCGTTTAATCTTTGCTAGAATATTTTTTAAAGTCTTTAAAGACCGCTTTAGAGAAGGCTTGTGAACATAGCAATCTCTACCGATTTTAAGTCTAAAATCAAGTAAAAACTAGTCCTCTTAAAAACTAAAGAGTGTTACTCAAGAGGGGTCTACTGATGGCTCATTATATGTTTTCAAAACACAAAAGAAGTTTAGAAAAACTTTTCTTTGAAGAACACCTTGGAGCCTTATATGGATCAATCACTGATTCCATTATAACACTAATTGTCCTAAGTGTTATGAACCAAAGGCACAAGAAAAATAAAATGGAACAAAAATAGAACACACGAGATTTACGTGGTTCGGGTCAACAAGCAAACTTATGTCCATGAATGAAATACAACGGCAAGATTTCACTATTCAGATGTTGGAGATTACAAAGTTCTCAAAATAAATCAACGAGTGAACTATAATTGCTCTATCACTATTATAAAATTAATAGTGCTAAAAAAATCTTCTTCCTAATAAAATTGGTGTTCTCAAAGAAGACCCAAAATAAATAGAGCAAAACCCCAAAATTATTGTCGTCATCCCTCATCAAAAACACGCTGATATAAGCATACCGAAAACTCTATTGGCAACACACCACAAAGTCAAGACTTCTAAAAGTGCAAAATCCTTCATGTGTAGGACAAAGTCTCCTAGGAAGTCTTGAGTTCTTGTTCAAGACAAACACCCGTTCTAATTAATATCACCGCCCAAGTAATATCCAAATAAAAAATTCAATTGACTTGGAATATAAGTCATTAATAACAAATCTCCACCTTGACTTATATTCTATCAAGTCATCTAACCAAAGTAAATTTGACCACTACCATCGCTAATTACCCCAAAGGGTACAACTCATATAGTGCAAACACCAATCAAGTCCAAACAATGCTTAAACTTGACCACTAGTATCGCCTTAGTAAACATATTTGTTGTGTTCTCTGTTGTAGCAATCGTTTTAACTATGACAATACCTTGAGTCATAACCTAACGAAGGAAGTGATACCGAACGTCAATGTACTTGATCCGTTCATGATATATTTGATTTTTGGTCAAATGTATTGCACTTTGACTATCATAAAACAATGTAGTTACTTCTTCTTCCAAGCCCAAGTCACAAACCAAACCTCTCAACCAAATTGCTTCTTTAACGGCCTCTAATACAACCATGTATTCTACCTCTGTGGTAAACAAAGCAACTGTACACTGTAGAATCACCCTCTAACTCACAATGCACCCAAATAGAGTAAAAACATAACCTATCCGAGATCTCCTTGTATCTAGATCACCAGCATGGTCTAAATCAACATAACAAAGAATTGTAGAATCGATACCATCTCTTCTACCAAATACTAAGCCACCATCTTTAGTTCCCCTCAAATAACGAAGTATTCATTTCATAGTCTGCCAATGAACCTTCCAAGGATTAGCCACGTAACGGCTAACCACACTAAATGCCAGTGAAATATCAGGATGAGTGCAAACCATTACATACATGATGCTACCTGTTGCACTCGAATAAGGAACACGAGACATAAACTACTCCTTATTCTCACTCTATGGTCATAAAGCTGCTGAAAGTTTAAAGTGAGCAGCAAATGGAGTACTCATGGGCTTCGAATTTTGCATCTCAAACCAATCAATAACTTTCTCAATATATATCTTTTGAGATAAATATAAAATACCTATTTTCCTATCCATGTGAATCTACATACCCAAAATTTTATTTGCAGTACCCAAATCTTTCATCACAACTTCTGAACTCAACTATTTCTTCAACCTGCCAATCTATAACATACTCTTAACAACAATAAGCATGTCATCCACATAAAGCAACAAATATATTTAAAAATCATCTGAAAACGACATGTGATACACACAACTATCATAATTACTCATAGAGTAAACCATGATCTACCATAAATGTGTCAAAATGTTTGTACCACTGCCTTGGAGACTATTTCAATGATTTCTTCAGCTGACAAACATGATCTTCTTTACCTTGAACAATAAGTCTCTCTGGTTGATGCATGTAAATAGTTTCTTTAAGCTCACCATGTAGAAAAGCTATCTTTACATCAAGTTGCTCAAGCTCTAGATTGAATAAAGTAACCATGGCAAGAAGTACACGACTAGAGCTATGTTTCACAACTAATGAGAAAACTTCATTGAAGTCCACACCTTCTCTCTAACGGTAACCCTATGCAACCAATTGTGCCTTATATCTTCGTTGAAATCTTGCCACTATAGTCATCCCGAAAATAATAGCTCTAATACCAATTCATTATGAATCAAAGCCGCAAGCAAAATAAAAAAGAACAAAAATAGAAAAATAGAAAAAAAATATTTATAAGGTTCGGCTCAACAAAATTCCTACATCCACTAATGAAGCACACATACAAGATTTCACTATTCAAAGGTTAGAGATTACAAAGTTTTCAAAACAAATCAACAAGAGAACTATAGTTGCTTTATCACTATTATAAAATTAATAGTGCTAAAAAAATCTTCTTCCCAATAAAATTAGAGTTCCCAAAGAATACCCAAAACAAATAGAGCAAAACCCCAAAATTATTGTTGTCATCCCTCATCAAAAACACGCTGATATAAGAAGACCCACTTGGAAATATACACCACAAAGTCAAAACTTCTTAAAGTGCAAAATCCTTCACGTGTAGGACAAAGTCTCCTAAGAAGTCTTGAGTTGTTCAAGACAAATACCCATTCTAATTAATATCACAACCTAAGTAATCTCCAAAAAAAAAAAATTAATTGACTTGGNCAAACCATTACATACATGATGCTACCTGTTGCACTCGAATAAGGAACACGAGACATAAACTACTCCTTATTCTCACTCTATGGTCATAAAGCTGCTGAAAGTTTAAAGTGAGCAGCAAATGGAGTACTCATGGGCTTCGAATTTTGCATCTCAAACCAATCAATAACTTTCTCAATATATATCTTTTGAGATAAATATAAAATACCTATTTTCCTATCCATGTGAATCTACATACCCAAAATTTTATTTGCAGTACCCAAATCTTTCATCACAACTTCTGAACTCAACTATTTCTTCAACCTGCCAATCTATAACATACTCTTAACAACAATAAGCATGTCATCCACATAAAGCAACAAATATATTTAAAAATCATCTGAAAACGACATGTGATACACACAACTATCATAATTACTCATAGAGTAAACCATGATCTACCATAAATGTGTCAAAATGTTTGTACCACTGCCTTGGAGACTATTTCAATGATTTCTTCAGCTGACAAACATGATCTTCTTTACCTTGAACAATAAGTCTCTCTGGTTGATGCATGTAAATAGTTTCTTTAAGCTCACCATGTAGAAAAGCTATCTTTACATCAAGTTGCTCAAGCTCTAGATTGAATAAAGTAACCATGGCAAGAAGTACACGACTAGAGCTATGTTTCACAACTAATGAGAAAACTTCATTGAAGTCCACACCTTCTCTCTAACGGTAACCCTATGCAACCAATTGTGCCTTATATCTTCGTTGAAATCTTGCCACTATAGTCATCCCGAAAATAATAGCTCTAATACCAATTCATTATGAATCAAAGCCGCAAGCAAAATAAAAAAGAACAAAAATAGAAAAATAGAAAAAAAATATTTATAAGGTTCGGCTCAACAAAATTCCTACATCCACTAATGAAGCACACATACAAGATTTCACTATTCAAAGGTTAGAGATTACAAAGTTTTCAAAACAAATCAACAAGAGAACTATAGTTGCTTTATCACTATTATAAAATTAATAGTGCTAAAAAAATCTTCTTCCCAATAAAATTAGAGTTCCCAAAGAATACCCAAAACAAATAGAGCAAAACCCCAAAATTATTGTTGTCATCCCTCATCAAAAACACGCTGATATAAGAAGACCCACTTGGAAATATACACCACAAAGTCAAAACTTCTTAAAGTGCAAAATCCTTCACGTGTAGGACAAAGTCTCCTAAGAAGTCTTGAGTTGTTCAAGACAAATACCCATTCTAATTAATATCACAACCTAAGTAATCTCCAAAAAAAAAAAATTAATTGACTTGGAATATAAGTCAATAATAACACTAAGTAAAATCTATTAAACTAAGGGTTCTTAGGTCTCTAGGGTCATTACCTTTGCCCTCAGCATGGAGGTGCATACGGAGAGCTCATTTGATGTAACTTGACGCATGATGTCCTGCCATCCATTCGACACTTTTGGATCTTGATCGTTGTGACATTATGATCATATAATAGGTTGAGATTTATAAAGACTTCACAAAATTTGTCAATTATAAAATATAATATAACATCCCGAGTTAAAGAAGGAAGGGTTGTTTGTTGTATAGGATTTTAGGGGATTAGAGTGGGGGATTGACTAAAAACATATTGGAGCCAACATATCCTTCTTTTGGTTCCAAATTGATCAATTTATCCCTTATGGGGTGGATTAACCCAGGTGGCTTGAGGGATAAGCTACACCGGATTTGCAACCAATAGGATTTGTTGGTGATTTTACCACAAAGCTCTTACATAGTAATTTCTAGGGTGTTTTATTTACCTTATTGACTCCATCTCACACCGTGTCCTTCTCTCACTCTCTACGCAATTGTTCTTTCTCTCTCTGTTGCTCTATCTTTCTTGTTATTTTCCCCTGATGTTGTTGCTCTATCTCTCACTTACTCTCTTTTTCACTCTTTTTGTTGCTTTCTATCTATTTTTTTCCCTCTCCCTCTCCCTCTCTCTTTTTCTCGGCCAGCATTGCCCGCTCATTCTTTGTAATTTATTCTTTTCTTTTTTTGATACTCCAATTGTACTTATTAATTATTTTTTGATCATTTTCCTGAAGCATTTGTATTTGGGCTACTACATGCCTCAACATTTCAAACCCTAATCTATGTATCAGGTACACCCATCCCTTCACTATTACTGATGCTATTGGTTAACCTTGTCTATAATGGGCCAATTTTAGTTGTTACATTTGATCGTATTACTACAATGCATCTCTACAATAGTTTTATTTGTATGTATTCGCTGGTGTATTTTTATTGCATTTAAGGTGACATAGGAAAATTTTATTTTATGCACGCCAGGTAAAATTTTGTAGTTTTCTCACCACCAAAATAAATTGTGATTATTTTGAATATTAATGAACTTTGTAGTGAGCATGGCCAAAGACTTTGTCAGTATTTTTAAGTGATTATACTCATTAACTTTACAGTGAACTTGGCCATCCCAAATGGTCAGGTTGCTAGTTTGCTTACCATTTTGAATAGAACAATTTGGAAGATGCTAATTTTTTTTAACCTTCTGGTAGTTATAACTATAATGGTATGGGATATGAAAAACAACTCCACGAGATCTTTTGTGCCAAGGTCTTTTCATAGGAATTGTTACAAATTGAGCACTTAAACTGTCTAATTGGTTAGAGTAATAGAACGTGCATAAACCAACTTAGGATGGATAGCGACACCTTTATCGTACTATGTAATATGGTCCAAAATGTCAGGGGCATAAATCCAACTAGGAATGTTAGTATTGAGAAGATTGTGAAATGTTCTTAAGTATCTTAGCTTATGATGAGAAAAATAGGCTAGTGAAGTTCAGTTTCCTTAGATCTAGTGAAATAGTGAGTCGACATTTCAACTATGTGTTTACGGTAGTCTTAAAACTTAGATAGTTGTTGTTGAAGTCACCAAAACTAGTTCCCAAGGAAAATATATGTAGTAAATGGAGGTGGATTAAAGAAAGCATTGTGATGTGTGTTTTGGAAATTATCATATAAATGTTTTCCTGTATCACAAAATTACTCAACTTTATAATTGTGTAAGTGCATTAGATGGCCCATATGTTTCATCCTCGTTGCCTCTTGTTCATCAAGCACGACATAAGACATAAAAAGGGGGAATGTGTTATGTGTTTACTCACAAGAAATGAAAATCATTTACATGCTTCCTGGTTAGGAAAGGTCGACAACCAATTCTAGACTCTTGCACGAAGTGGGTACTAGGCATAACTTTAAGGTAGCATGCGATAAGTGGTATACTAAAAATATTTTATAACCAAACAAAATAGTTTAGCAACTGCTGGTGGTAAAATAATTGAATCAGTGTTTTTATAGAACACATGCATCTATTACCTAGTTGATGTCGGTTAAACTAATAGGGAGGTATTCTTAGCACCATTCAAGGGTTAATGATATCATTTAAAGGAGTTTGGTGATGGCGCAGACGCACCTATGAATACCAAAGAGTTTTTAACCTTAGCATTCTATGGCCATAAACTACATCAAAAGATGTTAGGAATGAAGAAGGAACAAATCCAATAAATGAGGAATTGACCGATGGGAGATGATGATGATGTGGTGATGTCATCAACAGTGTTGAGAAATCAGTTTAATGGTCTTTGTTTTGAAACCAATTGGCTTTGGAGATAACAAGTGGAGGCGAAACTCATAATTGATAATGTGTAATAACTTAATTGTTTAGGACTCGTTTAATTCCTTTAGATCATGGTCTATTATGTCTTACCTTAGTGACTTAAATGTCGAAACTTGGTTTAGATTTGTATGTGTTTCCTTGTAGACTATAAAGTTGGTAACATTATTACTTCTTAGTATGGAGATATAATATTTATATGTAGACCATCAAAGTAATTTTTTTTGTTTTGTAAATTTTCATTAGGAAATTTCAGGGTCAGGTGGAAGTAGCCAATCTAAGAGGGATCCTCATAGGACCTGAACAACTAATAAGGAGGCTTAGCTAATCTCATCACTTAACAAGGCACTTTTAGGCTTGGTTACCTACAGAAACTAGAAGCTAGAGCAAAAAGTGCCTTGCCTAGTTATGCCATACGTGCCTCTGCCCACATTGAGTTGAAAATGAAGATATGGAAAACAAATTACAATACCTTTTTCACTATGATGGCCACTTCTGGATTTGGATTCAAGTCTATTGATAATAAGATTGAGGTCGACAACGATGACATTTGGGAGGACTTTCTTAAGGTAAACAATGAAATTTACTTGGTAATTTCAAAATTTCTAGTTACATATTAGGTTTTAATTGATGTTCCCTTATCATAGAAGGAGATAAATGCAAGGGGAATGTAGGAGAAGTCATGGCCTTACTAAAATGATTGGGGAGCCATATTTGGTAAAGATCGTGCTACCGGAGAGTATGCTGCATAACTAGGAGAACCTGAGGTTGTAGCTTCCATTAATGAGGTTGAGAATATGGTTGTAGGGGGTGCTCTAAGTGATAGGGATGAATGTCACACAGTATGACACAAGGGATAAATGAAAGTGTTGAGACTCCTCATAGTAGAAAGAAAAAGAAATGTAAGGCTAGTGCTAATGTAGTTGATTATGGGCAAGAACTGGAAAGTATAGCACATTAGGTTGGTTATGGTCAAGGCATCGCTAAAGCAAGGCTTCAAGTGAATAGTGAATTGGAAAAAAACCATGGTCTTTGCGTGGGAGACCGGCATGATGCAATCTATAACATTATTAGTGACTCTATGAATATTGACATTTTCTTTAGCTTGCCCGAATATGAATAGGCTGCCTGGGTCAACCACTTGTTGTCGAACACCTCCATCCTTTTTGACTTAACATGTTTGGTGGATAGGATGTTTGGGAAATTTCTTTTTTTTACTTGTGGAAAGATATTTAATTAGTATATGACGTAGTGAATATTGTTATGTACTAATGAGGATTATTTACTTGATGTGTGCTTACACACTAGCATGTGATAAACTACAATATGGTATGTTGTAAAAATGGGTTTGCTACTATGCAATATATGTTGGTCATGTGCAAATACATGGTTGGTTGTGCTATGTGGTGGTTTTATGGAATGTTGAGAGTAATGCTTTGGTCATGGTTGACTTTTGACAACTTTGATGTTTTGGTGTGTTTGCATGGTGCACACATTCTATCTACATTGTGTACTTTAACATTAAACATTATGAACTACCTATATTTATTACAGTGTGAGTAGTTAAGAGTAGGAGAAAACGCTGGTATGTTATATATATTGGAAGAACAGTTGGTATTTACTTGTGCTATGTGGTGGTTTTATGGAATGTCGAGAGTAATGCTTTGGTCATGGTTGACATTTGACATCTTTGATGTTTTGGTGTGTTTGCATGGTGCACCCATTCTAGCTATGTTGTGTACTTTAACATTGAAGATTATGAACTACCTATATTTATTACAATGTGAGTAGCAACGAGCAGGTGGAAACACCGGTATGTTATATATATTGGAAGAAAAGTTGGTTTTTACTGGTCGTGGTAGGAGTTTCATTGATGAGCACAATACATTGCATATTTATTAGCCTCATTTCATGCTTTTTAACTTAAATTTGCATATTAAATATTTAGAATTAGTTAAAGTTAGGAATAATGTGAAAATTTTAATGTTGTAGGTAATTATAGCATAAATGATAACTTTTAGAGCTTTGCAACTAAGTGTGAATGTGTGGTGAAGAGATGAACACATTGAATAAGGATAGGGAGGCTTGGAAGGTGAAGAAACCAAGAAAAATGCAATTTGGATGAAAACCTTCCAAAAGGTTTGGCCATAAACCTTTGGGAAGGTTTAGCCCACTGGTTGCCCAAGGTCTTGACACAGTACCGCTATTTTTCCCATCGTTGACCATAATCCACTTCGAATCTGAAAAAGTGCAAACCTAAAAGTTATAAATGTGGATGTCTTCTGTATTGTGTCAAAATTTCAGCGCAATCCAATGGTTGGATCAAAAGTTATGGCAATGTTACTAAAAGTGGTCCTGACCTATCACCTTCCGAAAGACCTTCGAGAAGGTTTTGTCTACTGGAATCGACCTTCCAGAAGGTTTACAAAAAACCTTCTGAAAGGTTTTGCACAGAATGCCCAGAACGACTGTTTTCATGCACCACTTGCTTGGGGGTCCCACTTACACTTCTCCCACTTGCCCCCCAACATTTTCTACACATCTTCATGCCCCCTACACACTTGATGGAGACTTTTGAGGCTTGACATTGATGAGGATGGGAGAGGACGGGTGAAGCCTGCGGAATGTAGGCTAAGCCTACTATACCTATCCATTCAGTCCCCTATTGATGGGAGGCCTTTCACACAGCTAGAGGGACCCCTCATGGATGAAATTTGAAGGCACACACTCCATATATTCAGCATTCACAAGCTTTGAAAGGGTGGCTACCTAAGCTTAGAAAATCCAATGAAGAAGATGATGAATAGTGTAATAGAAATTTATATTTTTGCATTTTCTTCTCCATTTTTGTTGTAGTAAGCTTTAATACTTTTGTAATCTTTAATCCTTGCACCTTAATGTAATTTATTTCAAGTTCATTTCAAGTTTAGTCTTGCATTTTACATTTCACCATTGTTATGTTAAGTTTTCTTCATTTCTTGCTTTAAAATGGGTATTGAATATTGTTCTTCTTAGTTTACGATTTCTTGCATTAGTTTAAGTTCTAATATTCATTTCTCCATTATGTCTCTTTACATTATGTATTTTCTTGCCTTTATTTATGAGTAGCTAGATTTTTAGTTAGCTAATTCAAGGGAGAACTTCTCTTGGGTTTTTCATTTCAACTATTTTTCTTATCTCCTCTCGGTGTATGATGGTTCGGTTTGACTGGGTTGAGGGTGGATGAGATGGTGAGCTTTTGATATCCCGTAGGTCTGGTCATAGTTTATGGTTAGATACTCATTCCATCTCGTCCCTAGCTTCCCACGAATCAATCGTTCATTTATGCACCATTGGAGGAAAGTTTCGAGTTGAGTTGAGATTCCCATTGGAATGACCTATTTGGATTAGCCAACACTTGTTTTCCTTTCATTTTCACCAAAAACAAAACCACAAAAACTCAAACTCAAACTCAAACTCAAAGATTTTTACACTTTTTCTTTTTGCACAAAATCACTTTCACATAATTCACTTCCTTCCCTGAGGAGACGACCTTGGAATACTTTTTCAAGTAAAACACGACACTCAAAAGAGTCTCTACGCTTGGGAAGCACTCTTGTACACACGCACATTCATTTTGTTCATTTCATTCCACATTATTCCGTTGCCTCATTTCTTGCATCATTCTGAGAGAGAGTGACACTCCCTTATCCCTATAAGTCATACACACATTGAGGGATGATGTCTGAAGGTTAGGATAACAAGGAAAATAACCAAGCATTTTTGGCGCCGTTGTCAGGGAAGGTTAAGCGTCTAGTTCGAAGGTGATTTTGGACGGCATAGGTAAGTCTCGTGATTTTCATCACAGGCCAAGGTATGCCATCACTTTTTGTAAATAGTTTGTAAATAGCTTGTGTTTTATGTAATGTCTTATAATTTTTANAAAGGTTTGGCCATAAACCTTTGGGAAGGTTTAGCCCACTGGTTGCCCAAGGTCTTGACACAGTACCGCTATTTTTCCCATCGTTGACCATAATCCACTTCGAATCTGAAAAAGTGCAAACCTAAAAGTTATAAATGTGGATGTCTTCTGTATTGTGTCAAAATTTCAGCGCAATCCAATGGTTGGATCAAAAGTTATGGCAATGTTACTAAAAGTGGTCCTGACCTATCACCTTCCGAAAGACCTTCGAGAAGGTTTTGTCTACTGGAATCGACCTTCCAGAAGGTTTACAAAAAACCTTCTGAAAGGTTTTGCACAGAATGCCCAGAACGACTGTTTTCATGCACCACTTGCTTGGGGGTCCCACTTACACTTCTCCCACTTGCCCCCCAACATTTTCTACACATCTTCATGCCCCCTACACACTTGATGGAGACTTTTGAGGCTTGACATTGATGAGGATGGGAGAGGACGGGTGAAGCCTGCGGAATGTAGGCTAAGCCTACTATACCTATCCATTCAGTCCCCTATTGATGGGAGGCCTTTCACACAGCTAGAGGGACCCCTCATGGATGAAATTTGAAGGCACACACTCCATATATTCAGCATTCACAAGCTTTGAAAGGGTGGCTACCTAAGCTTAGAAAATCCAATGAAGAAGATGATGAATAGTGTAATAGAAATTTATATTTTTGCATTTTCTTCTCCATTTTTGTTGTAGTAAGCTTTAATACTTTTGTAATCTTTAATCCTTGCACCTTAATGTAATTTATTTCAAGTTCATTTCAAGTTTAGTCTTGCATTTTACATTTCACCATTGTTATGTTAAGTTTTCTTCATTTCTTGCTTTAAAATGGGTATTGAATATTGTTCTTCTTAGTTTACGATTTCTTGCATTAGTTTAAGTTCTAATATTCATTTCTCCATTATGTCTCTTTACATTATGTATTTTCTTGCCTTTATTTATGAGTAGCTAGATTTTTAGTTAGCTAATTCAAGGGAGAACTTCTCTTGGGTTTTTCATTTCAACTATTTTTCTTATCTCCTCTCGGTGTATGATGGTTCGGTTTGACTGGGTTGAGGGTGGATGAGATGGTGAGCTTTTGATATCCCGTAGGTCTGGTCATAGTTTATGGTTAGATACTCATTCCATCTCGTCCCTAGCTTCCCACGAATCAATCGTTCATTTATGCACCATTGGAGGAAAGTTTCGAGTTGAGTTGAGATTCCCATTGGAATGACCTATTTGGATTAGCCAACACTTGTTTTCCTTTCATTTTCACCAAAAACAAAACCACAAAAACTCAAACTCAAACTCAAACTCAAAGATTTTTACACTTTTTCTTTTTGCACAAAATCACTTTCACATAATTCACTTCCTTCCCTGAGGAGACGACCTTGGAATACTTTTTCAAGTAAAACACGACACTCAAAAGAGTCTCTACGCTTGGGAAGCACTCTTGTACACACGCACATTCATTTTGTTCATTTCATTCCACATTATTCCGTTGCCTCATTTCTTGCATCATTCTGAGAGAGAGTGACACTCCCTTATCCCTATAAGTCATACACACATTGAGGGATGATGTCTGAAGGTTAGGATAACAAGGAAAATAACCAAGCATTTTTGGCGCCGTTGTCAGGGAAGGTTAAGCGTCTAGTTCGAAGGTGATTTTGGACGGCATAGGTAAGTCTCGTGATTTTCATCACAGGCCAAGGTATGCCATCACTTTTTGTAAATAGTTTGTAAATAGCTTGTGTTTTATGTAATGTCTTATAATTTTTATGATAATGTATTAAATGCCCCATATTATGAAAATGTGTGTGAGATTTGTGATTAGTATGGGCACTCACTAAATGCCCCTTATTTAGAAAACGTTTGTGAGATTTGTGGTGAGTATGGACACATCACTAGTGAGTGCCCAATAAATGCCCCTTATTTTGAGAATGTTTGCGAGATTTGTGGTGATTATGGGCACATCACTATTGAATGCCTAATAAATTATCCGGTTCAAAACTTTGCATGCGAAGGTTCAAATTCAATTTTGGCCTCCAAAAATTTTTACTCCGACCATTATGTTACACTGAGTTATCCGAGTTATGGTTGGGAGCATGAACCTTATAATTTTTTATCCAATCTCACACCACCAAATGAATTTTCTCATTATCCAACATATGAGGACTCAACCGAACAAGAATTTGAAAATAAGCTTTACGAGTTTATGCAATGCCAAATGGAAGCCAATGCCCAAGTAGCCCAACAAATTTCTGAAATTAGAGATGGACTTAATACATTGACTAATGCTATAATATATGTGCATGAAGAACAAAATCTTGAGCATAGTCAATGTATTGAGGATGATCATCTCAAAGAAATGCATATTGATGTTGAATCCCCCACCACTCTAAATTGTGAAAAATTTGATAAAGTTATTATCTTACATAAGGCTAATGAGCCCAAGGTCATTTTGCCATCTTTGAGTGGTGTTGAGATTCACATTTCTCAACTTGGGGAGGGCATTGAAATGGAGTTAAGTGTAGAAACTTTTGAAGAGAAATTATATACTCCATTGTTGCAATTGTATAAACTTGCCTATACCTCGGTTCAGTTGAGAATTTTGAGTCAACATCCTTTCTATGTTTGGATTGATGGTTTAAGAAGGGCATTTATACAACAAAAAAATTTAAAAATAAAAAAAATCAATGGGCGAAAGCTCATATCCGAATTGAAGCCGAATTGACATGTGCCATTTTTGTTTATTTTCATGTACATAGTAGTTAGACTTATTTTATTGTTGTATTTTTCTTCTCTTGAAGTTGTAGTGTAGAAATTGTTTACCTCTCCCTAATTGGGACTCATTTCATTTTGAGCATCATAGTAGGAAATCTCATTCCATTTCATGTGCGAGTTTAAGTTGGGGAGTGTAATCAAATGTTTTTGTTTTCCCTTTAATGTGTATGCAAAACAAAAAAAAAAAAGAAAAGACAAAAAGGGGAGTATCTCATTTCCCAAATTACTTTCATTTTACTCATTACATGATTCCTTGTGCATTGAGGACAATGCATAGTTCAAGTTGGGGGGTGAGGTGCACCATTTACATGTTCCACCACTTTTTATATAGAATAATGGGAAATGTGAAAATTTTGAACATTTTTTGTGTAAAATATCCAATATTGAACTATATTCCCCTACCCTAATTGTTATAGGATTTGTGATTACTTGATCTTCATTTTGAACTTTGAATACATGAGCACATTATAGAAGTTTATCCTATTACCAAGAGTATCACATATGTGTTTTCTTTCAAACTCAACCCTTGTGCACCTTGAATGTGTAATTGGACAATTTACGGATTGAGTTCATATTTGAGTGCTTCACATGAATAGTGGAGATGAGTAAGAACCCATGTGAGCTTTAATGCCAATTCTTGTTTGGAGGGAACTTACATTTACTCAAGGAACAATTTTTCAAATTTCACATTTGTTCAATAATCTCATTATGCTTGTTTTGGTTAGGTGCATTTGGGTAGTTCATTGACTTTGTCTTGATATGTACAATGCTCCCCTATGCTTATCTAGAGATGATCTTAGGCCATTTTTGAATATTTTGACCCTTGACTTTTTTCTTGCAAAATTATTTATCCCTAATGCCGTGATTGAGCCTTAATTGAAATTTGTTTCTATGCCACACATTTGACCAAGCCAATGCAAAATGATATAAATGTATCTCACCTTGGTTGTTTCAAGAGCTGACCATGAGAGATCATAAAAGAGAAGGAATGGTGATGTGGAAACCCAAAAAGGGATGAATGAAGTTGAATTCAAAAAGTTGAATAAATGAAGAATGAAAAATCCAAGAAAATGAGAGAAAGGGGTGAAAAAAGAAAGAGTNCGTCTAGTTCGAAGGTGATTTTGGACGGCATAGGTAAGTCTCGTGATTTTCATCACAGGCCAAGGTATGCCATCACTTTTTGTAAATAGTTTGTAAATAGCTTGTGTTTTATGTAATGTCTTATAATTTTTATGATAATGTATTAAATGCCCCATATTATGAAAATGTGTGTGAGATTTGTGATTAGTATGGGCACTCACTAAATGCCCCTTATTTAGAAAACGTTTGTGAGATTTGTGGTGAGTATGGACACATCACTAGTGAGTGCCCAATAAATGCCCCTTATTTTGAGAATGTTTGCGAGATTTGTGGTGATTATGGGCACATCACTATTGAATGCCTAATAAATTATCCGGTTCAAAACTTTGCATGCGAAGGTTCAAATTCAATTTTGGCCTCCAAAAATTTTTACTCCGACCATTATGTTACACTGAGTTATCCGAGTTATGGTTGGGAGCATGAACCTTATAATTTTTTATCCAATCTCACACCACCAAATGAATTTTCTCATTATCCAACATATGAGGACTCAACCGAACAAGAATTTGAAAATAAGCTTTACGAGTTTATGCAATGCCAAATGGAAGCCAATGCCCAAGTAGCCCAACAAATTTCTGAAATTAGAGATGGACTTAATACATTGACTAATGCTATAATATATGTGCATGAAGAACAAAATCTTGAGCATAGTCAATGTATTGAGGATGATCATCTCAAAGAAATGCATATTGATGTTGAATCCCCCACCACTCTAAATTGTGAAAAATTTGATAAAGTTATTATCTTACATAAGGCTAATGAGCCCAAGGTCATTTTGCCATCTTTGAGTGGTGTTGAGATTCACATTTCTCAACTTGGGGAGGGCATTGAAATGGAGTTAAGTGTAGAAACTTTTGAAGAGAAATTATATACTCCATTGTTGCAATTGTATAAACTTGCCTATACCTCGGTTCAGTTGAGAATTTTGAGTCAACATCCTTTCTATGTTTGGATTGATGGTTTAAGAAGGGCATTTATACAACAAAAAAATTTAAAAATAAAAAAAATCAATGGGCGAAAGCTCATATCCGAATTGAAGCCGAATTGACATGTGCCATTTTTGTTTATTTTCATGTACATAGTAGTTAGACTTATTTTATTGTTGTATTTTTCTTCTCTTGAAGTTGTAGTGTAGAAATTGTTTACCTCTCCCTAATTGGGACTCATTTCATTTTGAGCATCATAGTAGGAAATCTCATTCCATTTCATGTGCGAGTTTAAGTTGGGGAGTGTAATCAAATGTTTTTGTTTTCCCTTTAATGTGTATGCAAAACAAAAAAAAAAAAGAAAAGACAAAAAGGGGAGTATCTCATTTCCCAAATTACTTTCATTTTACTCATTACATGATTCCTTGTGCATTGAGGACAATGCATAGTTCAAGTTGGGGGGTGAGGTGCACCATTTGCATGTTCCACCACTTTTTATATAGAATAATGGGAAATGTGAAAATTTTGAACATTTTTTGTGTAAAATATCCAATATTGAACTATATTCCCCTACCCTAATTGTTATAGGATTTGTGATTACTTGATCTTCATTTTGAACTTTGAATACATGAGCACATTATAGAAGTTTATCCTATTACCAAGAGTATCACATATGTGTTTTCTTTCAAACTCAACCCTTGTGCACCTTGAATGTGTAATTGGACAATTTACGGATTGAGTTCATATTTGAGTGCTTCACATGAATAGTGGAGATGAGTAAGAACCCATGTGAGCTTTAATGCCAATTCTTGTTTGGAGGGAACTTACATTTACTCAAGGAACAATTTTTCAAATTTCACATTTGTTCAATAATCTCATTATGCTTGTTTTGGTTAGGTGCATTTGGGTAGTTCATTGACTTTGTCTTGATATGTACAATGCTCCCCTATGCTTATCTAGAGATGATCTTAGGCCATTTTTGAATATTTTGACCCTTGACTTTTTTCTTGCAAAATTATTTATCCCTAATGCCGTGATTGAGCCTTAATTGAAATTTGTTTCTATGCCACACATTTGACCAAGCCAATGCAAAATGATATAAATGTATCTCACCTTGGTTGTTTCAAGAGCTGACCATGAGAGATCATAAAAGAGAAGGAATGGTGATGTGGAAACCCAAAAAGGGATGAATGAAGTTGAATTCAAAAAGTTGAATAAATGAAGAATGAAAAATCCAAGAAAATGAGAGAAAGGGGTGAAAAAAGAAAGAGTGATCAAAGAAAAAATGAAAATGTTAAGGAAAAGAAGAAAAAAAAATAAAGAGAGAAGTGATGGTGCTAGCCTAGAAATCCCAGAAAAAGGGAGATCTTTTTGAAATAAAGGTCATTCACCTGGACCCTTTTTGTTATCCTATATCCTTCGTTTAATTACCTAGATAGCACCCCAAGGCCTCATTACAACCCGTAAAGTCCTAAAGGATCTAGAGAAAGCATGGGAAAGCAAACTTTTAAAGAAAAAGAGAAGTTATTTTTGCTATCTAATGCCCTAGCATTCCTTTAATGAGATTATGCCAAGGTTGTTTCATTTTTATGTATGTACTTCATTTTTGGATTATATGTGAGCATACTTTGTTTTGTGTATAAGATTCCATCTCACATATACACATGGAGAGCATGCCAAGATAACCATAGTGTGATTCATTGTTGAGAGAAACCCTTGGTGAGTTTTTGCATCAAAGCTGAATTTGGATAGGTAAGTGAATGTGGATTCTGTTGAGTAAATGCTTAAATTACATATTCATTTCACACACACACGAGTTTTGAAAGGAAATGTGTAGATGTATACTCTAGAATAACATTTAAAGCTATGGTGTATTTCATGTGTGATTAGTTCAGGGGTGTTGAACAAAGTTATTGTTGACATCCCAGTGCTAGTTAAGATAAGAGAATATGCTTTAAATATTGGATACTAGGAAAAGAATTTTGTAGGTACCTTCACTGGAAACCTTCACGAGACAAAACTTGTCCACTAGGGATCACCTAGGGGTTTGAAGGCTTGTTTGCCTGCTTTTTACATTTTGTTTGCTAGGGACTAGCAAAGCTTAAGTTGGGGGGGGGTGTGATGAGCACAAAACATTGCATATTTATTGGCCTTATTTCATGCTTTTTAACTTAAATTTGCATATTAAATACTTAGAATTAGTTAAAGTTAGGAATAATGTGGAAATTTTGATGTTGTAGGTAATTATAGCATAAATGATGGCTTTTATAGCTTTGCAACTAAGTGTGAATGTGTGGTGAAGAGATGGACACATTGAATGAGGATAGGGAGGCTTGGAATGTGAAGAAACCAAGAAAAATACAGTTTGGATGAAAACCTTTCAGAAGGTTAACCCCACTGGTTTCCCAAGGTCTTGACACAATACCGTTGATTTTCCCATCTTTCACCATGATCCACTTCGAATATGAAAACGTGCAAAACCTAAAAGTTGTAGATCTAGATGTTTTCTGTATTGTGTCAACATTTCAGCTCAATCCAACAGTTGGATCAAAAGTTATGGCAATTTTACTAAAAGTGGTCCTGAGTTGTCACATTCCGAAAGACCTTCCGGAAGGTTTTGCCTACCGGAATCGACCTTCTGGAATGTTTACAAAAAACCTTCTGGAAGGTTTTGCACAGAATGCCCAGAACGACTGTTTTCATGCTCCACTTTCTTGGGGGTCCCACTTGCCCCCCAACATTTTCTACACATCTTCATGCCTCCTACACCCTTGATGGAGACTTTTGAGGCTTGGCATTGATGAGGATGGGAGAGGAAGGGTGAAGCCTAGGGAATGCAGGCTAAGCCTACCATACCTATCCATTCAGCCCCCTATTGATGGGAGGCCTTTCACACAGCTAGAGGGACCCCCCATGGACGAAATTTGAAGGCACATACTCCATAAATTCAGCATTCACAAGCTTTGAAAGGGTGGCTACCTAAGCTTAAAAAATCCAATGAAGAAGATGATGAATAGTGTAATAGAAATTTATATTTTTGCATTTTCTTCTCCATTTCTGTTGTAGTAAGCTTTAATACTTTTGTAATCGTTAATCCTTGCACCTTAATGTCATTTATTTCAAGTTCATTTCAAGTTTAGTCTTGCATTGTACATTTCACCATTGTTATATTAAGGTTTCTTTTTTCTTGCTTTAAAATGGGTATTGAATATTGTTCTTCTTAGTTTACGATTTCTTGCATTAGTTTAAGTTCTAATCTTCATTTCTCCATTATGTCTCTTTACATTATGCATTTTCTTGCCTTTATTATGAGTAGCTAGATTTTTAGTTGGCTAATTCAAGGGAGAACTTCTCTTGGATTTTTCATTTCAACTCTTTTTCTTTCCTCCTCTCGGTGTACGATGGTTCGGTTTGACTGGGTTGAGGGTGGATGAGATGGTGAGCCTTTGATATCCCATAGGCCTGGTCACAGTTTATGCTTTGATACTCGTTCCATTTCGTCCCTAGCTTCCCGCGAATCAATCGTTCATCTATGCACCAGTGGAGGAAGGTTTCGAGTTTAGTGAGAATTCTCAATGGGATGACCTCTTTGGATTAGCCAACACTTGTTTTCCTTTCACTTTCACCAAAAACAAAATCACAAAAACTCAAATTCAAACTCAAAGATTTTTACACTTTTCGTTTTTGCACAAAATCTCCTTCACATAATTCCCTTCATTCCCTGAGGAGACAACCTTAGAATACTTTTCCAAGTAAAACACGACACTCAAAAGACTCTCTACGCTTGGGGAGCACTTTTGTACACACACACATTCATTTTGTTCATTTCATTCCACATTATTATGTTGCCTCATTTCTTGCATCATTCCGAGGGAGAGTGACACTCCCTTATCCCTATAAGCCATACACATATTGAGGGATGATGTCTGGAGGTTAGGATAACAAGGAAAATAACAAGCAGTCATTTGCAACTTAATAGGTACCTGAGTGAGCTATACAAGCCTTGTGATCGTATTGTGAGGCAAAACATTCTTTTTACATTCACTTTGCGAAGCAAGAAGTGGAAAAGGAGCGTGAAGCAACGAATCAGGTGGCTATCCATGCAACTGCACTATTGGAGAATTACATTCAAGAAGCCCCCAATGGAAAATCTCTTACTAGCTGCGATATGTGTTCCAAGAAATGACTACAAATGTGTTGTCATTGAATACATGATGATTGTAGTCATGCTCATTTTGGGTATAGGACTCACCCATACTCTCTACTTGTTTTTTTTTTTATAGAATTTTCTGACTTTCTGCTCATATGTTGTTGGGTTGCTCTTATGTAAGAAAACATGGATGTTTTTGTTCTTTGGTATTGTATTTATGTTTCCTTTTGCACCGTTGTGTTTGTCATTGCATGGGCTACTAATGACATGAGTATATGTGTTGTGGTAGGATCTTTGGATGGTGTCATCAAATACTTGGCTAGTGGTAGCATCTTTGGACGTTAAGTAAAATGTGTTGTGAGTAAGTTAAGCTTTTTACATTCACTTTGTTGCATAATTTACTTAATGCATGTCTATTTTATATACAATTTATAATTGTTTTTGTTGGTGTAATTGTAATAATATTGAGAAGAAAAGTATAAAATAATAAAAAATTTGATATGAATAACTTAGGTTGAGGAGTGGGTCTATCTTTAAGGAGATACAAGTCCTTTGCGAATGGCAAAACTCTAATCCGATGCAGCAAACTTTTCATTTGACTTATCTCCTCCAGGATACAATAGCCCGACAGCTGCATCATAAGACTTTAACCAACTTTACACAAGTGGTTAAGTCCAAAGCTCCACCAATGAGAACACATTTCTGAGAACTGTCAGATATGGTATCAAAAAAATTGAATGCCTCCTCTGAACTCTTGCACATAAACTTTTCTTAAGCCATCATTTCGACAAACTTACGTAGTCTAGTAGGCAAGGAGTCATAGAAAAATCCTACCAAAGTCCAATTTTCAAAAGCATGGTATGGGCAAGATTGGAGTAGATCCTTGAATCTCTCCTAACTTTGGTAAAAGGTTTCTCCTTTGACTGAAAAATTCATGATTTACCTTGTCAGTGCATTAGTACGGTGCAGAGGAAAAAACTTTTTGAAAACTTCATATTGTAGTGCCCGCCAGTTAAGTATTGAAAGAGCTTTTAAAGAATTTAGCCTTTGCTTAGCTTTATCCTTTAGAGAAAATGAAAAATGTTTCATTTTGGCTAGCTCAGAATTGTCTTGAAAGGTTCCACATACTTCTTCAAATTCTTTTATGTGCAGATATGCGTTTTATGTTTCGTCCATGGAATTGAGGAAGTAGTTGAACTGTCCCCGTCTTTATAGTAAAGAGGGGTGCATCTTCAAGAAAGATAAAACAAGAGGGAGCCCTATTTCTTGTGGGATTTAAGTAATCCTACAGAGTTCGAATGTTAGGCATTTCCCCCTCTCTCACAGGAATTTCTCCTCGTCTCTCATTATTTGTCATTCTACTTTCACAAGAGTCTGTTACTGATCTAGGTGAAGGTGGTTCCAATTGATTCATAAATCCAAAAGATTCTGTAGGTAAATTTTGATAGTGAGGAGCGTCCTCAGAAATAAAATTAAAATAAATTTATACACAATAAAACAAGTATCTATACAAAAAGAAGAGGTCTTTTTACCTTTTACCTTAAAACACTTTTTATGGTTACCCGACAACGGTGCCAAAAACTTGACTTGATCCGAAATGTGTACACCCAAGTGTAGGCGGTCAAGCTGTAGTAATAATCCAGTTAAGTTCGGAGTCGAATCCACAGAGAACTATGATTAGTGTTTTTGAAGTAAGCAGTGACAGAGATCAAGTAACTAGAAACCTTGAGAATTTGAAGTTATGGGATTTCCTGAATAGAATATAATATTCTTTCCAAGAGTTTTCTAGACAAAATATAAGATAAATTCAAATGTGAAACAATCACTCTTTAGCTTGAGGATCAAAAAATGCAGTTAATCATCCGGTTTCTTATACTTGTGTTTTTAACTCAATTAATTTTCGTGTCAATAGCAAGTTAATCGGAAGATAAAGATAGACTGTGACAATTAAGCACATGATTCCGATACCTTTCTAGAAATTAACAAGAATTGTCTGTGCCGAGACTCAAACCCGTCTACAAACAAGCAAGTGTTTCTACAAGGCATCCAACCATGACATTAATGTTCCATTCTTTAGATAATGCACAATAATGGTGACGATTGAAATGTTGTCATGAAGATCTAACCGGGGTACTTGCCTTGAACCAACAAGTCTTTCTATGCAAGAGTCATCCGTGACATAGAAAGATCTCACGGTTATACAAAGTACCTTACCTTTGCTATATACATTTAATCATTCAATGAGCAAGTGAAATATAAAGCATTAAAGCATAAAAGAAATCCACAAATACAAATTTTGGATAATTTATACATATACATCACCTCTCACTAAAGAGTGAATGAGGAATTAATCATTCTTCATTGCTTGGGTAAAGCTAGAAAAGTGAGTGATATTCATCCCTCCAAGTAGAGAACTTACAAAGTAAAGTACAATAAACGAAGAGCCGATCTTCAATGAAGAATGAGTGAATCACGTTCCACCCTTCACGGCTTTGGTAAAGCTCTAGAAAAGTGAAAAAGTTTCACTCTTTTAAGAAAGAAGAAAGCTCAAGCAATGGAAGTGAAAGACATGAACAATAGAAGTTGAAGAGAGCTAGTCACATTTGGATGGTGGCTTCCTCAACCATGAAATGGAGGGTTGCTTCCTCAACCAAAAGATGAACTATCTCCCTTGATACAAGCAAATATATCTCTAAAGCTAGGTACATGAGTGGGAGTTTAAGCTTCCATCAAGCTCCTTCTCTCCCCAAGTCCTCATGAAGCTCTCACAAGGGGAGTATTTATAGGTAAGGAGGAGGGGGTGGTGAAAGAATAGTGTATGCCATCCAAGTGAAAGCCAACCACTCTACAATCTGTCTGTGGAGAACGTTCGAACGTGAGTTGGAATTCGAACGTGGTTTCTATTTTTGCTTTATGGGCATTTGATTGTTGTATGGCGAATGAATGTTTCTTCTGTCATTGATTTATGGGAGTTCGAATGCCAGATGAGGTTTGACTCTCTCACTCAAGTGGCCTGTGGTCTTCTGTGGAAACCTATTTCCACACTCTATGCAGAACTTGGCACTTTGCACTCATCACCCTGGTGTTCAATCAATTCAAGTGGACGTTCAAACGTGAGTTGGCATTCGAACGTGGTGGTAACGTACTTCAAGGTCTTCTTTCTTGACTGCAACATGCCATGTCTCAGCAATCTACTCTTTTCATAGTTCAAGTGGACATTCAAACATGGGTTGGCATTCGAACGTTCTTGCTTTGTTCTAAGCTTCTCCAATTTTGTCTCCAATATGCTGGTGTTACATCCAAGTGTGTTTGTTGTTGTTCTTGAGCTCTTGTTTACTTTAGGATCTGAAATGTTATCACTTAAACTCCATTAAAGTACAATTAGTCCTAAAAAGGCATAGTAATATGCTAAATTTAAGTACTAATCATTGCACTCCCTTGCAAATGAAAATTTTAAATAGCCGAAACTACCAAAGAATTATCTCTCAAGTCTGTAATATTTCACCATTTTTCTTCAAATTGGTTCCGGTTATTCACTTACCCATCACATTTTGAAGGCAACTACGGATTGGAATAAGTTGAAACGAGCATTTGAGGAGAAATCAAGAAAAAATGGATTCGAGATGACAAACAAGAGGATCTTCAAGTCGGGCACAGAGAGATCAACTCGAGTAACCTCAAGTACCTCCAAAACAACCAGGACCGTGGAATATCTTCAACTAGGGATGTCAATGGACCGAAACGGGGGTGGCAGGTATAGTCTCCACCCTCGTACCCGCTTAAAAAAACTCCGTCCATCCCCGATCTACCCCCGTTAACGGGTGTAGTTTTCATCCCCATCCCCGTCCGCGGGTAAATTGCTAATCCCCACCCCTATCTCCGCTTCCCCTGTACCTGCCCAAACCCAAGCTAACATAATCCAAAATTTTAAATAAATTCAACATTTTAAATAATTCAACGACATTCTAAATAATCCAAAATTATAGATGGTTCGAACAAGAAATGGCATCCTGACAGTAATAAATCACTACAACCATACTTAAAACATCATTTTCCTTTTTCCTTGGGAAAAGAGAATGGGGGGATTTGGGTCATATAAATTGAAAATAACCATAAGAACAAGTTCTAAAAAATTATCAAGCAAAGCAACAAATTTGCAAGGTTGTCTTCTTATTGGTTATCTTCTATTAAAAATTTCGAAAGAGATGCCCTGCTTGTTCCAATGTGCAAGTTTTGCAAGGATTATGTATAATCTAAGTTTACGGTATAACCATGAATTCAATGGGTATGGGGTTGGGATGATTTTCGGTTATCAAAACAAAAAATGTTCTGTTAAAAATAAAATGGATGAGTTAAGACAGTTAACATGTATTGTATAAAGCTTTTGACAATGGCTGTGCATAAAGTAGTAAAGACATAAGATCAAGTTCCTAGGCAATATGATATGATATAAAAGTTTATTTTGGAAAAGGGGATACAACACATATTGATCTAATTTTCTATTAGCAACAAGGTCATGTTTCATTAATAGTTTCAAAGTCATACATGACAGGAGAGTAAGTTAAGACTTTAACTTTCAAGTATTTATATATATATATATTTATATTTATATTTAACGGGTATAGCGAGGGCAAGGCGGGGGTAAGGGTAAGTCCATCCCCGTCTTCATCCCCGCATGAGTTTATACGGGTATCCCCGTATACGTCCACTGTCCTATACGTATAGTCCATCTCTGGCCCAAATGGGGACAGGTTTGGATGAATACCCATTTTTTGCCGGTCTACTGCCATCCCTATCTTCAACGAGGTGATATTTGAAAATTTTGAACAACAGGCCTAGTACGATGCTAATTTCCTAACTAAAACTATTATTTTTGAAAGATCAATTGTGTTTGAGGATTTTGAGAACATAGGAATCAGACAAATTCTTAATGCAAGAGGATTGTTACATTATGTTAGATTATCTATTCCTGCTTATGACTGCTTAGTTCGTGAATTTTATAGTAATGCTCAGATAATTGGAGAAAGGCAATTGTGTGCATTCGTACGGGGTATAGATTTTCAAGTTACACCGGCTACTATAGTTGATTTCTGTCAACCCATGCCTAGACTAGAGAACTTGCAATGCCCCTACACTGAATTACCTAATTTGAGTGCTATAGGGAGAGAAATAACGGGTAACCCAAAATTTGCTTGGGGTAGACCAAACAAATACATAAAGCAAGGAGACTTGACTAACAAATACCGCATTTTGAATTTGATAACAGTGAACAGTTTGTTGACCCGAGCCCAGAAAAATCAAATCTATACTGACCAAGTTTGTTTCTTATATGCATTTGCTATGGGACAGACCATTGACTTGCCGAACTTACTCATGGACCAAATATTACTTACTGTGGATAAAAATAAACTCTCACTCCCCTATGCTATGTTAGTCTCTCAACGATGCAAGAATGAGGGCGTGATCATTAATCCTCTATGGAAAATAGTGGATCATTTTGGACCATTAGACAAAACTTCATTGAAAAAAAGTCATAGCGGACAACCTGAAGAATAACCAGAGGTACCTCCTCCACCACAAGAGGAGCCATTCCAAGGCCCTGAAGAATTTTTTCCACCAGAACAACAGCAACCACAAGAGGATCAACCATATATACTAGTGGATGACAGAATTGACAGACAAATTCTGCTAGGATTGGAGACCACGGTCAATCAACTCAGTCAATGTATGGAGGATTATGAACAAAACCAAGCTAAAATCTTGTGACTACTAAGAGAACGTTTTGGAGGAGACCCATCTACTTCTTAAAAGACTGCAGATTCTACACAAAACTTTCCTATCTTTCACTCAGCTTTTTAATTACGCCCTTTTACTGATGCACTTGAACTTTAATTTATGTTTTTCACTTGTTTGCTTTAGATTGATTTGTCTTGAACTTATGTGTGTTTTAAACTTGTTTGTTTTGAACTAATGTGTGTTTAAGTTTGTTAATTTTAATTTTAATGCTAATGTTAAGTTTGTTAATTTTAATTTCGAAACTTATGCTTTTAAGTTCGGAAGTCTAGTTCATATGATTCACAACTGAGTTAAATTTTTATTCTCATGTCTTGTAAGAATAGTCTCAATCTGATTACGCGGGATTTTCATATCTTAGTTGTGCATTATCTTAATATTTTTGTTTAAACTTATTCTTAGAAGCACAAATATATATCTTTATTATTGAAAACCTTGTGAAATATTACACTCTTTACATATGTAGTAAAGATGTAAAACCTAGTGCAGATTTTGAACCAATCTTGGAGAGATACTCTACATCTATTCAAATCCGAATCATTGATTCAGTGGTAAATTTTTTTTTGAATAATCTCATTAGCTTTGTTTTGATTAGCACTTATTGAATTATATTGTAAGCATTATCTGTAAACTTTTATTTAAAAAGAATATAGATATAGGATTTCTGAAAAATGATCTTAGGTTATGTTTGACTAATTTTGAGCCTTGACAATTTCTTTTACAAAATTAAATCCCTAGTCAACTGTGATTGAGCCTAATAGAATACAAATTATTTTCTTGAAACCCAAGAAACACCCGAGCCAAATAAAAATATATTAAACTTACCCTGGCTATCTAATTTTCTTGCACCATCTTTTTAAACAGCAGAATATGGAAAAGCAAAAAACAGAAGGAAAGGCTGAAATGGACAAGAAAAGGCAAAAGAGTTATCACGGTACAAAAGAAATTTCAAAAGAAAGAAAAGAGCCAAGAAAGTGAAAAATGAAAAAAATGAAAAGGATGAACATGCAAAGCCTTAGAAAAATAGAATAAGGTGTGCCATAATATTAAAGATAGCACTTGAATTCCACTGACGTCGTTTCATAAACCTTAAACCCATGGCCACATTACAACCCCAATAAAGTCTTTTTTAATTCCAGAAATCATATATTTGTATTAATCCTATCAATTCTAAAAAATAAAATGTTAATAATATATGTTTAATATAGTCTTAATATTCTTTCATGAGAATATGTCAAATTCCAAGTTTATTCGAATAATTGCTCTTTTAATTAACTACATGTGAAATTATTTGTTTTGTTAACTGTATTCCAATCACATGTAGCTTGTAAGAATAGTCACTATAACATGTGTGTTCTTTTTGTTGAGTGTATTCCAGGAAAGAACTGACATCAAGAATACCATAAAAGATAGTAATATTTCTCAAGTAAATTTTAAAAATAAAGAAATCACTACACACACACACACACGAGTTTTTATAGAAATATATAGATAATGTTACAACTAATGTATGTTACTCTTATAGTGATCAGAAAAAGAAGTATTCATGCAATACATAAAAGTATTGATTTCATTTTACTTGTGAAAAATATGAATTATGAATTCCTAGTTACTAAAGTTTGTAGGTAGCTTTACTGAAAACATTCACGAGACAGAACTCGTCCACTAGGGATCCCCTAGGGGTTTACAGGCTTGTTGCATATGCTAAGTGCAATCGTGAAAAAATCTACGAAAATGATTTTACCCCTATTTCTATTGTAGTATACTTTCATTCTTATAGTTTACCAGGGACTAGTAAAGTTTAAGTTGGGGAGTGTGATTAACCCTAATTAGTATATAAATTAGAATAGTTAAATAAGTCAAATTAGAAAAATATAATAACCAAAAACTAGCAATTAGGGTCAATTGGGGTTTGTGCGGGAATCAGGGTTTTATGTGTGTTATGTTTAAAATTGTCAGGTTTCAATGCAGAATTACCGAAAAATGAAAGGAACAATGTATAAAAGCTGGAAACAACAAAAGGCTAAAGTGTAATTTCAACCAAACAAGAGTCAGCATCCAAAAAGATAAAGCTCCAGCAAGATGCCGCCGTCTAGACGGTGGGGAGTGCCGTCTGGAAGGTCCCCTTTGGCGGCTGAAGATCATCTTACCACCTCCTACTTCCTCCCTTCTATAAATATGCATGAAACTCTCCATTTCAAGGCGGCCGGACTTAAGGGAATCCAAAGAGAGTTCAAAAGAGAAATGAAGAAAAAAGAAAGAGAAAAAGAAGAATTCAGATACAAATCTGGTTGTCTGTAGCAATGGGGTGTGAGTAGTTACTTATATCCTCCAGTGAAAGGTAAACAAATGCACAATATTGGTTAACTACTGAAAATGCTGATGTTTTATTCGTATGTTTATCTATATAAGTATTATATACTTCATGCATGATACAGTGATGTACGTAATTTCAGTGTTGTGCCTAAAATTATGTCATTAGTGCATCATGAACCTACCGGTTATATATCTACGGTGTTCCTATCGGTATGACTAGTCCTCCACTGGAACGCTGAGAATGTTCTACTCATGCATGGTACAAAACCTAAATGATACTCATGAATGGCTTGTCCTTCTGTATTATCAGGGTTGTTTAACTACTATACATAACTATCAGATTAATGACCTAAGTGATCCTCATGAACGGCTTGCCCTTCTGGATTACTAAGATCATTTAACTGGTATACAAAATAATATTGCCAGTCGAATATCTACGGTATTCCTATCGGTATGGGTAGTCTTCTACCGGAACGCTGAGGATATTTAACTGGTATATATATATATATACATATCACAGATGACCTGTTGAATAATTTAAGTATTCCTCATAAATGGCTTGTCCTTCTGGTTCACTCAAATTAGTCAAATGGCACATCTAAAACTAGCTAAACTAAGAAGTTGTTGTGTTATAACTAATACCACCAGTTAACTTAAGAAATTGTTGTGTTATGATTTATTATGTATGCATTTACTATTATGAGACAATTGAATAATTCAAGTATTCCTCATGAATGGGTTGTCCTTCTAGTTCACTTGGATTCATCAACTGTCATGAATACCTCCAGCTAACCTAAGAAGTTGTTGTGTGATGGTTTATATACATTAGACCCACCAGTTGACTTGCTAGTAAGATGGAAGTTGATTGCTATAAGGTAGAATTTCTAGTATTCACCCAATATAACACATATGAGATCCTTAAACTAAAGGATACTTTTTATATACTTTTGTCTTCTATCAACTTTATCTGCAACCAATCATTTAATTATACTAGTTATCAATCTAAGCTCACATCACAAGCTATGCACCAATACTTACTTTTACAGGTACCTGTACCTAGATTTCAGTGGACTTAGGTACTGGTACCACGACATATAGGTATCTGTACCTAGCAAACAGTGGGCTCAAGTACACTTAGGTTCCAATACCTGGCAATTGGAAGGAACTTGAGAAACAAGAGGTCCAGGTACCGGTATCACGTCTCTCAGGTATTGGTATGTGGCAAACAAAAGGCTCGGGTACCGATACCATGTGAAATAGGTACCAGTGCCTCTTCTTAAATTTTCAAAATCTACAAATAACTATGCCCAACCTTTGGGCCTTGAGTCGTGTTGTTGAAAGGATGTGATTGGTTCAATATTAAGTGTAAATTGATGGGGATCGGACCTTGGAATGGTCATATGATTAAAGCATGACAGGTTATATGTTGGGTAGTATTTTTGTACAAAGGAGACTCTGTCGGATTTTTGTTTTGGTTATGATCCCAGTTAAGGGGATATGAGGACGTGATGTCGGGTTATTAGACATTCCTGGATACTTCCACGATTTGATGGGTGATCAATGGGTGAGAAAGGACCTTCCAATTTTGGGGTGCCATAACTTGGTATTAGAACCTTGGTTCTTAAATTACCTAGGGCTTGCAAGGCATGGGTCTAGGCCATTGTATCCATTATGCATTACATTTTGCGTGGATTAAATGTTACATGGTGTGTGCTATGTGCATTACATTCATGATTAAATGTGTATGAAAATGAGACACTAGGGTAAGAAAACATAACCTTGAGGATCAGAAAACAAAGAACGGCAAGGTTCATGGTTAAGGTGTCTACTAGTGGATGTCAAACTTCCTACTACTGGAACAAGTAGAGAAATCTTAATATTTGGACTTTGATCTCTAATTTCGCGATACTAAGTTAGTGCTCTATTGAATTCTTATATGTTTGTAGATAGCAAGTAGATGAAGGGGAAACTGGAATGGTCGAGTGGGTGAACAGACAACAATCAACCACCACTGACCTTTGATCAACAAGCCTTCATGGAGGCTATAAGCATAATGGTTGCTACCTTTGCATATGCTAGTGCTAACATGGGCCAAGAAGGCTCGAACAACCTCTAACAGTTCAAGGCACACAAGCCACCAACCTTTATAGGAGGGGTGGATCCAATGGTAGTCGTCCACTAGTTCCAACAAATAGAAAAGATCTTGGAGGCTATGTAGATGACATTTGACACCACTAAGATAAGATTGGTGGCTTTTCATCTTGAGGGAGACACCCATGTATGGTGAAACTGGGTCAAGGCCTCAAAGAATGTTAAGGCAATGACATGGGAAGAGTTCTGTAAGCTCTTCATGGAAAAGTATTTCCCATCGGCTATTCGGCAAGCAAAAGCCCAGAAATTCTTGGATTTGAAGCAAGAGACTATGACGATAATGGAATAATTGGCTAAGCTCACCGAGTTAGCACGTTTCCCCGATGATTACATGGCCAAAGACTTGGCCAAAGTAAGGAGGTTCGAGGATGGTTTGAAGTTATCCATCTGAGTAAAGATTGTGAGCCACTGCCTACAAGACTTGGACTCAATGGTTAAGATGACCATGGCCATTTAGAGGGAAATGGAAGATGCAAAGTGCATCTGATAAGCCAGTGTTAAGGATAAGAAGAATGAGCGTCAATCCTCTTCTTCTTGTTCAGGGAAGAAGCAATGGACATCTACCCCGTAGGGATCTCAGGGACAAGGTCAAGGGTATCAAGGCCAAGGTCAAGGTCAAGGTCAATCCCCACAGGGCGGGAGAAACATTAACGCTTCCAACCAGGCTGGCTAGAAGACGTGCTACAAATGCCATTACTTGGGCCACTTTAGACGGGATTCCCTTCAAAGATGGGGATTCCAGAGCTACCAAACAACTCAGTCCCAATCATCGATGGGGCATCCACAGATATTATTTACTCCACCCCATCCCCCCATGGGCCAGGGAAGCTAGTTTCAATTCTCGGGTGCTATACAGGCCCCTACTACTTCACGAGTGGGGACTCTACAATTAGGCCAAATGTGCCAACACATTGGTAGAGTCTGAGGACAACGCTTACAGATCGAAACTTCTGGGATTCAGGGGTGAGTCACTACTCAGACTAAGCCGTTCGACCAATCAGTGATTAAGGATACATTTTTACTCTCTTGCTTATGGGCAAGGGTATTGTTGGATTTTGTGCATCGCATTCAATCATAACTGTATCATTTATAAAAAATTGGGCCTTAGAGGTTGAAACCTTGGAAGAGCCATTGCATGTGAGTTCTCCCCTAGGAGCTAGGATTTTCATTGATCATTAATGTCAGGGTTGTGAGCAAGAGATCTCGGGGATTCTACTCATTCTAGACCTTAGGTTCATAGGCATGTCAAAGTTTGATATCATCCTATGGACTGATTGGTTGGTGGCACATCGAGTTGTTATCAACTGTGATCGGAAGAAGGTCGCTGCTATACACCAGAGGGTGTTTTTTTCAAGTTTCAAGGAGATAAATACGATGATTTACCCTAAACAGTATATAACTCATGTTTGGCACGGATAATTGATGGGATGGCTTACGAGCCTTAACCTTGAGGACGAGGTGAGACAAGAGTTAGGTCTACATTGGGTAGTTTGTGAGTGTACGGATGTTTTTCTGGATGAGTTACTAGGATTACATCCACATTGGGATGTGGACTTCACCATTGAGTTACAACCCGGTGTATCCCCTATTTATATAACACCGTATAGGATGACATCTGCCAAGTTGCAAGAACTCAAGGCCTAGTTGCAAGAACTGTTGGACAAGGATTTTATTAGACTGAGTACCTTACCTTGAGGTGCTCTGGTATTGTTTTNCAAAGTAAGGAGGTTCGAGGATGGTTTGAAGTTATCCATCTGAGTAAAGATTGTGAGCCACTGCCTACAAGACTTGGACTCAATGGTTAAGATGACCATGGCCATTTAGAGGGAAATGGAAGATGCAAAGTGCATCTGATAAGCCAGTGTTAAGGATAAGAAGAATGAGCGTCAATCCTCTTCTTCTTGTTCAGGGAAGAAGCAATGGACATCTACCCCGTAGGGATCTCAGGGACAAGGTCAAGGGTATCAAGGCCAAGGTCAAGGTCAAGGTCAATCCCCACAGGGCGGGAGAAACATTAACGCTTCCAACCAGGCTGGCTAGAAGACGTGCTACAAATGCCATTACTTGGGCCACTTTAGACGGGATTCCCTTCAAAGATGGGGATTCCAGAGCTACCAAACAACTCAGTCCCAATCATCGATGGGGCATCCACAGATATTATTTACTCCACCCCATCCCCCCATGGGCCAGGGAAGCTAGTTTCAATTCTCGGGTGCTATACAGGCCCCTACTACTTCACGAGTGGGGACTCTACAATTAGGCCAAATGTGCCAACACATTGGTAGAGTCTGAGGACAACGCTTACAGATCGAAACTTCTGGGATTCAGGGGTGAGTCACTACTCAGACTAAGCCGTTCGACCAATCAGTGATTAAGGATACATTTTTACTCTCTTGCTTATGGGCAAGGGTATTGTTGGATTTTGTGCATCGCATTCAATCATAACTGTATCATTTATAAAAAATTGGGCCTTAGAGGTTGAAACCTTGGAAGAGCCATTGCATGTGAGTTCTCCCCTAGGAGCTAGGATTTTCATTGATCATTAATGTCAGGGTTGTGAGCAAGAGATCTCGGGGATTCTACTCATTCTAGACCTTAGGTTCATAGGCATGTCAAAGTTTGATATCATCCTATGGACTGATTGGTTGGTGGCACATCGAGTTGTTATCAACTGTGATCGGAAGAAGGTCGCTGCTATACACCAGAGGGTGTTTTTTTCAAGTTTCAAGGAGATAAATACGATGATTTACCCTAAACAGTATATAACTCATGTTTGGCACGGATAATTGATGGGATGGCTTACGAGCCTTAACCTTGAGGACGAGGTGAGACAAGAGTTAGGTCTACATTGGGTAGTTTGTGAGTGTACGGATGTTTTTCTGGATGAGTTACTAGGATTACATCCACATTGGGATGTGGACTTCACCATTGAGTTACAACCCGGTGTATCCCCTATTTATATAACACCGTATAGGATGACATCTGCCAAGTTGCAAGAACTCAAGGCCTAGTTGCAAGAACTGTTGGACAAGGATTTTATTAGACTGAGTACCTTACCTTGAGGTGCTCTGGTATTGTTTTCCAAGAAGAATGACAAGACCCTTTGACTATGTATAGACTATCGGCAGTATAATCAGGTCACCATCAAGAATAGGTACCCATTGCCACGAATTGATGGCTTGTTTGATCAATTGAGAGGGGAAAGAGTCTAATTTAAGATAAATCTACACATGGGATACCATTAATTGAGGATTAGGGAGGCCGATATCCCTAACACAGTGTTTAGGACACAATATGGGCATTTCGAGTTTACAGTGATGCCTTTTGGGTTGACGAATGTCCCGACAACATTCATGGATCTCATGCATAGAGTGTTCCAACCCTACTTAGATTAGTTTTTCATGATCTTTGTTGATGACATCCTAATTTACTCCAAGTCTATGGAGAAGCACTAGGGTAACTTAAGGATTGTTCTCTAGTCCTTGAGAGACCACCAATTTTATGCCAAGTTCAAAAAATGTGAATTTTGGCTGACAGAGGTGAAAGTTTAGGGACACTTGGTGTCTGCGCTGGGTGGTGTCAGTGGACCTAGAGAAGGTCCAGGTAGTAAGGGATTGGAAGAGGCCAAAGTCAATCTTCGAGATACGTAGTTTCTTGAAATTAACACCATATTATTGGAGGTTCATTGAGGACTTCTCCTGACTAGGTTAACCAGACTGGGGGTCAAGTTTTATTGGGTTGACTCGTGTGAGAGGGCATTCTAGGAGTTAAAGGGGAGGCGTACTTCAACTCATATTCTTATAGTTTCGGAGAGGGGGAAAACGTACACAATTTATTGTAATGCCTAAAAGGACGGACTTGAATGTGTATTGATGCAATTCGGGAGGGTGGTGGCTTATGGTTCACGATAGTTGAAAAGTCACGAGTAGAATTATCCCACACACGACATGGAGTTGGTGGTTGTCTTTGCCTTGAAGGAATGACACCACTATTTATATAGAGAGCAGTTTGAGGTATTTTCAGACCATAAAAGTTTGAAGTACATCTTTACTAAATAAGCAATAGCGCAAGTGGAAAGAGTACCTGGAGAACTATGACTTCACTCTGCATTACCACCTTGGTAAGGCAAATATAGTGGCTGATGCACTCAATCAGAACTCACGAGGAGTCTTGGCTAATGTAGGTTCCAAGGAATGGCAGATGTTCGAGACTGTGGGACAACTCGGACTACACTACAAGGATTAGACTGAGGACACTTTGGGAAGTTTAAAAGCTACGTCTTCCCTATTGAGCAGGGTGCGCAGGACATATATATATTGTTCATCAGGGATCGGGTGCAGTCAAGTATGGGTGATGAGGGTTGGGCCATTCACGTAGATGGTAATCTTTAGTTCAGTGGTAAGGTTGTGGTTTCCTAGTCTACGAATTTGAAAGAAGTGTTCCTTAAGGAGTTTCATTGCTCTCATTTTTTTTGTGCATCTAGGTGGCACGAAGATGTACCATGATCTTCGCTGCTAGTATTATTAGAGTGGTATAAAGAAAAATGTCGGAGACTTTGTTAGTAGATGTCTCACATGCCAGCAAGTCAAGGCTGAGCACCAAAAACTAGCAAGATTGCTCCAACGATTGGAGATGGTGGAGTGGAAGTAAGAGCACGTCATTATGAATTTTGTGATCTACTTGTAAGGACATCACGTGGGCATGACGCAGTGTGGGTGATAATGGATCGGCTTATGAAGTCGACACTCTTTCTGGTTGTGCGGATGACCTTCACACTAGAAGAATTTTGCCTGTTGTACATGCGAAAGATAGTTCGATTACACGGGGTACCCGTGTCTATTATATCTGATTAGGATCCCAGGTTCATAGCCCACTTCTGAGAGAGCTTTCAGTGGGCTATGGGGACATAATTAATGATGAGTATAGCTTTTCATCCCCAGATGGATGGTCAGTCAGAGAGGACCATCTAGATTTAGGAGGACATGCTTCGGGCTTGCGTCCTTGACCTCAAGGGTAGCTGGACAGAGCACTTACCTTAGTGAAGTTTGCCTACAACAGTTATCAGGCAAGCATATAAATGGCACCCAACGAGACATTTTATGGGAGGCCATGTCATTCGCAAAGTTGATGGGTCCAAATTTTATCAGAGACACCTTGAAGAAGGTAGACTTGATACGAAAGCGTCTTCTTATGGCTCAAAATCAATAGAATAGCTATGCTGACAAATGGTGGTGACCTCTATAGTTCGAGGTTGGAGATAACGCCTTCATAAATGTGATGTTTAAGAGAGAAGTGGTCATGGTCCGGAGGTGGGGGAAGTTGTCATCGAGATATATTAGGCCCTTCAAGGTGCTCAAGGAGTTGGCATAGTCGATTACCAATTGACGTTATTACCAAATTTATTAGGTGTTCACGCAATGTTCCATGTCTTCATACTCTAGAAGTACACTCCAGATCCTACACATGTGGTGAATTGGGGTGAGCTAATGGTTGATGCAGATGGGAACATCGAGAAGGGACCGATGCGTATCATGGATAACCGAGGGCAGGTTTGCGAGGCAAAACTAAGAGGCTGGTGAAGATGTTGTGGCAACAACATGGTGTAGAAGAGGCGACATGGGAATGTGAAGACACTATTCATGCTACCTATTCGTTCTTGTTCGAGAATGGAGGTACATTTTTATAATAATAGAATGTTATATAACTTGTTGCATATACATGTGATTATATCTGCAAATGTTTTTAGTTTCGGGGACGAAATTTCCTTAAGGGGGAAGAGTGTAAAAATGAGAAAATTTTAAAATTTTTATGTTAAAGGGCAAAATGTTAATTACCCATTACAGTACGGATTAAAAATTCAAATTTTTCTAGAACTCTGATGACAAAACGGACCTTAATGTTGAATTCGTCTCACAAAATTTAGTTGCCTAGTCAATTTTTGCCGAATTCTGAGATAGTCAGATTTTTTACATTTTACGATGCGAACAGGCGCCGCGTGGTAAAATAAATGTGATCGGGTTTTAATTGTAAACCATGAGAAATAATTTAATGCTATTCTAAATAAAATATATTGAACATAACATGGGACGAGCTTTAATTGATTCGAGATCAAATTGGACCAAAGAAAAGAGGCACATGTGGCGTGTTGTGGATCAACAAAATGAAAAGTATAAAAGGGGAAGAAAATCAGATTTTCTTCCCCATTATCCAGCCAAACACAATAGAAAAAGAGAAATAAAACCAAGCTCTCCAAGCTTCTCCTTGCGATCTAGGGCGATCCGTTCGTCGGATTCCTTTGGGCTAAAAACAAAAAGTGTTCTATGCAATGAGAGCTTTGAGTACGTGTCAAAGATCGTGGGTTTTTTCAAAGTCTTAAGATCGGGATTTTGGAGATAAAGGTTTTGAAGGTTGAGTTTGGTGATTTGGAGCTTCTACTACGTGTATTACGCTTCTAGAGGTAGGGTTCTTTTCCTAACTAGGTTTATTTTCAACCTAGGATTGTATATAAAATGCTAGGTAACTAGATATGGAAAATGGGTATTGAAACATGTAAAACCAATTTTGCATCATTGAGTTTTGGTCAAATTACTTGTTTGCAATTTGTTGAGATATGTGATGAATGGGGCATGCTATGTGTTTACATTTATGCCTTGATGGTGTTGGCTAAAATGCATATGTTGATTAAATGAGTTAATTGCATTAAAGATTTTATAACATGCTTTGGTGACATTGTGGATTATGGTTATATGCTTATAATATAATTGACAATTGAGAAAATTCAAAAATATTGATAGACATCAAAATTGTTCATCATGTGCTCATGACATATGGAACATGATATATAAATTACAATTGTACATTACATTTGCATATGTACAGGAAGCATCCCATTTGTGGGCATGTAAAACATGATTATGCGTGTGTGTACATGATTTGATCAAACATCATTCTTGGTGGATCATACGTGGGCTCGGGAATGTTGGACCTAGGTTTGACTGAGTCACACGGGTTGAATTGAAAAACAAGGGTTGGGGTTAGCAAGAAGGGCTAGATTCTCCGTTGGGTGCAAGACTTTGAAATTTTGGATATGAACTTTCGTTGGTATAAGTGCCCATAAAGTGTGTCGAAAAATTCATAGATGCCATGTTGGTTGGGTACCCGTTGTTGGAAGTCTATAAATAACCACTCCAAGAAAGATACGGGATTGTGATATAATGGTCATTAGATTTTAACATCAATGGCAGGGGCTTGGAATTCCTGAATACATACGCATGGCATTGCATGTGTTATGGGAGCCGATGGAGGACTTGGGTTGCATTGCATATGTAAGTACCCTCTCATGACATGGCATGGCATTTTGAAAATCCATTTATTTGATGCGCATTCTTGAATGGGTGTTTGATTGATTGTCGAATTACATGTGAACATTTCTTATACCTCTGGGTTGGGAGGTAGTCTCTTTAGAAAATACCTTATTGAGCTTGACTCACCCTTTATGAGAATAATATTCCAAGTGCAGGACAAGTGTCGGTGGATGACCTTCACTTGGGCCCTTGTTGATAAAGAAGCCTAGACGTGGCTTTCAATTACATTTTGAGAAACAATGCTATAATTTGTTTTGGACATGTAAAATTGTATAAAGGGTTGTGTAACAAACTCTTAAGGGCTAGAAATTGTGTATGTAAATTTATGGAAGAATAAGGAATGGGTTTGGATGGCCAATGGTTGAAGATTGAAACGATTTGGAAAAAATCAGGGCCCAAGTACTGGTACCTAGACTTACGGGTACCAGTACTTGGATTCCAATGGACTTAGGTATCGGTACCAAGGATTTAGGTACAGTTACCCTGATGGACAGTGGGCTCAAGTACTGGTACCTAGTAAGTAGTGGGATAAAGTACCGGTACCCCATCACCTAGGTACCAGTACCTGACAACTAGAAGGAACCTGAGAAACAAGAGTTCCAGGTACCGGTGCCACGTCTCTCAAGTATCAGTACCTTGTAAACAGAAAGATCAGGTACCGGTACCACGTGAGAAAGGTACCGGTACCTCTTTTGCAATTTTAAAAATCTAAAAATAACTTTGCTCAACCTTGAGCCTTCTTGTTTAAAAGATGTGATTTGTTCAATATTATGTGTGAATTGATGGGGATCGGATCTCGGAATGGTCATACGATTAAAACATAACAGGTTATGCGTTGGGTAGTGCTTTCGTACAAAAGAGACCCTGCCGGATTTTCATTTTAGTTATGGTCCCCATTAAGGGGATGTGATGACTTGGTTCCGGGTTGTGCAGCATTCACGGGTACTTCCATAGGTTGATTAGTGATCAACGAGTGAGAAAGGACCCCCAAATTTTGGGGTGCTACAATCGACACCTGACAAAGTATTTCAATTGGCATTACAATAACCTTCAAGAACAGCAAGAGACTCTTTTGAAAAACAAGCCATAATTTTTTGTATCAATTAAACATTTTATTATTCTTTCCATGACATTCCACTGATCTCTATCTGGCTTGCTAGTAAATCTGCCAAGTACTCCTAGTGCATATGCAATGTCAGGTCTAGTACAATCAATCACATAACGCAAACTACCAATCATTCTAGCATATTCCTTTCGATTAACAATGTCAACATCACTTTTTACATGATATAAGTAAACACTTGAATCAAAAGGAGTAATCACATGCTTGCAATCAATTAAGTTAAACTTTTTCAATAGTTTTTCAACATAGTGCCACTGATCAAGAAAAATACTTTCACCTGTTTTGGTTATTTTCATACCTAAAATAAAATTAGCCTCCCCAGGATCTTTCATAAGAAATTGGCTACTAAGCAAATTTTTGGTTTCCCTAATAACATGCAAATTAGAGCCAAATATCAACATATCATCAACATAGAAGCTAATAAGAACATGTGAATTTTCAAAAGATTTGTAGTAGATACACTTATCACACTCATTTGACTTAAAGCCACTTTCAATCATGTAAGAATTAAATTTTTCATGCCACTATTTTTTTTAATGCTACTGTTTGGGTGCTTATCTTAATCCATAAAGAGATTTAGTCAATCTACACACTTTATTTTCTTGTCCACGCTCAATAAATTCTTCGGTTTTCGTGTAAATTTCATCTTCTATGTCCCCATTAAAAAAAGAAATTTTTACATCCATTTGATGAATTTGTAAATCATGAATTGCAGGAATTGCAAATAAAAGTCTAATGAATGTCACCTTAGTAACTGAAGAAAAGGTATCAAAAAAGTCAAGGTCTTCTTTTTATTTAAAACCTTTAGTAATAAGTCTAGCTTTATACTTGTCTACAGTTCCATTGGGTTTCATTTTCATTCTAAGGACCCATTTACACCCAATAGTTTGAGTCTGCTGGTAGATATATACTAATTTCGAGTTTATTTAGAAATTAGTGATTCATCTCGTCATTTACGAATTCTTCCCAAAAAATAGAATCATTTGAAGATAATGTTTCTTGTAATGAGACACGGTTTTCCTCGATATTAAAAACAACATAGTCAAGACCAAACTCTTTTTCAATTCTACCCCTTTTACTCCTTTTAGGTTCAAAATCAGAATTTTCCTTGTCTTTCAAAATATGAGTAAAAGAGTTGTTTTCTCTAACTTCTTGGCTCCCATTATTTTTTAATCTAAAAGAGAATTTTTCTTCATGAAAAATAGCAACCCCTGACTCGAAAATTACATTGTGTTCAATATCTAAACATCTGTAAGCCAAACTCTTTAAAGCATATCTATGAAAAATACAAGTGGTAGCTCTAACACCAAATTTAGGTCTTTTGGGATCAGGTAATCTAACATAGGCAAGACAACCCCATACTTTAAAATATCCAAAATTTGGCTTGTACTCTATCCACAACTCAAAAGGAGTCAATTTTCTCTTTTTATGACACCCAATTCAAAACATGACAAGCTATTAATATTGTTTCAGAAATTCTTTGAATTTATCAAATGCATCACTTTTATGTTTTTACTAATAAACATTTGCATATCTTGAAAAACAAGCATCAATAAAAGTGATAAAATATATATCTCCTCGGTCAAAATAGCCTCAAATTCACAAATATCAGTGTGATTTAACTCAAGCAATTCATTACTTCGCTCAACACTTTATGAAGTCTTTTTATGAATTTTGCTATGCTGCAAGTTTTACATTTTTCAAAATCTTTTGTCAATTTTGGAATTAATCCTAGGCTATTCATTATGCCAAAATATCTACTATGGATATGAAATAAATGAGCATGCCAAAAATTCACACAAAAAAGTAAGTAAACAATACTAGCACATGCTTCATTATTCTCAATGCTCAATTTAAACATGTCATGCATAACCCTTGCCCACAAACACACTATTTTTAGAAATTACATATTGATTAGATTTTAGAACTTGTTTGAAGCCAGCTTCGTTAAACTTCAATTCGACCTCACCAACCCCAAGAACATTAGTTGCATAAGAGTCACCAAACATAATGTTCTATGATTGTTCATAGGGAGTATACACTTTGAACCATTTTTTATCATACAAGATATGCCTATTGGCATCGTGTCTATCCACCACCCCCTTCAGTGCTCTCCACTATATTGATGTCTGTAATCATTGTCACAAGTGGTTCCTCAAAAACATAAGCTTGATGTAAAACCTCATATTTTGGAAATTCTCAAGTGTGACGCCCCAAAAATTGGGGGGTCCTTTATTAACCGTTGACCACTCATCAACCCGCGAAAATACCCATGATTGTTGCCCACTCCGGCATCATGTCAATAATATCCCTTTGTCCAGGATTATAACTCACATGTGTAACTCGTGTTCCTTTAATCATTTAATCCCATCGAGGTTCAATATAATTCAATGTATTTCATTTAAGGTTCATTTGTGTCATTGGAACCAAAGCACACATTGCCTAAAAACATGACAATGCATTCTTAAAATTTTAGATTTTTGAAAACCTTCCAGAAGGTTGACCTTCAAGAGGATTCCCTCTTCCTTCCGGAAGATCAAGCATACTGGAACCCTACCTTTAAGAAAGATGTGTCGACCTTCTGGAAGATGTGTTAAACCTTCTGGTAGGTTTTACGCACTGAATTCCCTCATTTTAGAAAAATGTGAAGACCTTCCAAACTGTTAGAATCGGCCTTCCGGAAGGTTTCACCCACTGTTCAACAGCTTTTCCTTGTCTTTGTTCAAAACTTCCGGAAGGTTTGTTGCGACCTTCTGGAAGGTTTTTCCCAAAATTGTCTGTTTCACCTATTTTTCATTTTCAATTCATCCAAAACATTTCCAAACTCATTCCCAACATGTAAAATATAGTTTTCTACATTATACATGATTCATACAAGTTCTATCACATTTGATTCATACATTTACATGTCAAAATGTAGTTTTTAACAAAAGTTTTACAAAACTTCATTTCGAAAGCCACAAGCCAGCTATTCTTCACCCTCGAGCCCGAATGAGTGTCATCCATGGGAATGTACCCTGCACCTGAAATTTGTTCCCATATAGGGTGAGCCAATGCCCAGTAGAATATTTCATACAGAGGCTATTCCCCAACCTAACTGCATATGCAATGTTCACATGCAACATTTTCCAATGACAATCATTCCAACCAAGATTTAAGCAAATCAAAGTTGGAATCTAACATGTCATGTCATAAAATGAAATGATATCATTCATGCAATTTACCGGAGCCCTTCCCGGCTCCATAACACATGCAATGCCAACGTGTATAAAATCGAGTTTTTCTAGCTCCGGCCGTTTACCTTTACCCCATGCTATGCAGTGAGTATCAAAATTGGGCTTTCCAAGCCCCCGCCATTTGTGTTACACACCCAATGACTATTTAAAATCTCTGGGTCTTTCTTAGGGTAGGTATTTATGGACTTACACCAATGGTTACCCAACCGATACGGAATTCATGGACTTCCACCAACGGTTCTGCGTACACCGACACACTTTATGGGCTCTTATACCAACAGAAATGCATATCCGAACACCGGACTTTTCACCCGAGGGATAGTCTAACCCTTCTTGATAACCCCAACCTAATTTTTTTTCATGCAACCGTGCGACCCAGCTGAATATTCAATTCAACTTTTCTGAGTCCACCCATCATCCACCTACATGGTGTTTGATGTCAACCATGCACCCACACCCATAAATTGCGATGTCTCTGTGCATATGCAATGTAATGCACCATTGCTATCTCGATGTCATGTCCAAATATAATGAATGTCATATGAGCAACTTTAACCACATGTATACATAGATCATGCAATTTATCACCAATTTCATCACAATGTCAATATATCAATGAACATATACCAACATTTCATTTCCAATAATAATTCACATGCATGTTATTTCCTTATATATATACCAATAACACACTTTGTTCACAAGGCATAATTTAAGCACATAGCATGCCCACATAATATCAAACTCCATGGGATTACACAAATAATTACCACATATCAATTCCAAGCTAGGAATTAAATTTAAATTGGGTCAATTTCTCATACCCAATTTACCAAATCAATCAATTCCATCACCCCACATCCATAGGCAAGTGAGATATATATCTATCAACCTACCCATTACACAAAACACCCTAAGTTGTAAAATAAACCCGAGTATGAAGGAACCCTACCTCTTGAAGCATAACCCACTTGGTAAACACCTTCAAGAACTTCAATCAAGCTCACACCTTTGGTTTCCTCAAATCCCGTTTTTCAACCTTTGATGAAAATTCTCATTTTTGGTACGTAGGTGTAGCCCTTGACGAGGAGATCAACTTTTCCTCTTGGCTCGAGTTGGTTCGAAGCCCGTGGAGTCGTAGATCGTAGAGAGAATGTGGTATTTTCTCACTTTTTCCTCTCTTTCTCTCTATTGTCTAACCAACTGAACAAATGGGGGAAAAATCAGATTTTTTTCCCTATTTATACCCTTTATTTGCTTGGCCCACAACGCGCCACACGACCCTATTTTTTCAGGGTCCGTTTTCGCCCCAAAATTATTAAATTTCGTCCCGGTTTAAGTTTAAAATATTTTTTTTAACTTACTTTAAATAATTTTTCAATTTTTGAAATTTTATCAAAAATCTCATTTTTGGGTCATCCGAGACTCGACCGCCTCGTAAAACGCAAAAAATTTGACTATCTCAAAATTTGATGAAATTTGATAGGGTAATTAAATTTTGCGAGACGAATCCAAAGGTGAGGTCCGTTTCTTCATCCGAGATTTAAAAAAATTCTGATTTTCAACCCGTACTATAGCGGCAATTTATCATTTTGCCTTTTTTTGTAAAAAGTTTAAATTTACTGGGTTTTACATCAAAAATCGACCAATATGCCCACTCATGCCATAGACAAAACTTGCACTAAAATTTTTATTACGTGAAGGAGGTCATTGGTTCATATTCCTTTGACTTAAATTTTCACTATTATCGTGAGGTCTACCATTGTTTTTCCAAACTTTCTTACTAGGCTTCAAATAAGTATTTCTACAATTATTATTTGTAGGCAGGTTATTTGATTAGAGAAAGCATACCTTAATGGTGATATCAATGCTCTTTTGAAATTACAAGTAAATCTTTACCTCTTACCTCCTCCTCTACGTGGATATGTGCATCCAATGTATCTAGGGACATTTATTTTTGGTTGTTTCGTAAGATATCTTTGAATTCTCTCCATCTCTTGAATTAGGCTCCCATCAGTTGAAAAGGCTTGTATAAATCTCCAATATAATGTGTAGGCTTCTCAAGCATAGGTTCCATTTAATCCCCTTATATTTTTTGGTGAAATTACATAAATTGAGAAGCAAAGTATAAAATAACGAAAATATGATATGAACCACCTTAGGCTGACATGCGGATATCTTGCTCTCTTAAAGGAAATTCAAGCCCTCTGCGGATGGCAAAGCCCTAATCTGATGCAACAGACCTTCTCATTTGACTTGTCCCCTATAGGAAACAAAATTACGAAAGTTTCATCATATGACTCTAACCAACTCTGCATAAGTGGTTAAGTCCAAAGCTCTGCCAATAATAACACCATTTTTTGGCTTAAACTCTCAAGTGTGTGTAGTTTTGTTTAAGTGTTGGATGATTGTTCAAAAAACATCAATTGCGTAATTTGGAGGTCCTATTTATAAGCTCTTATAACTTCCTAGAGTTCATGTCTCCAAGCCATGCATGTATACACAAGATTCATGTATATACATTATACATGGATCTATATTATACATTGTATATCAAGATTCATGTATGTACATTATACATGGAAATATATATTTATATCTATACTACTTTTAAAAGTGGCTTAAGGAGAAACTTTTAATTTTCTTATTTGCCCTTTAGTAATTCTATAAAGTTAAATATGTCATATCATCTTACATTTAATTCTTAGACTCTTCCATTTCTAGGATTATAGACTCTTGACATTCAATTTCTACTCTTGTCATAAAGTTCAACTCTTAATAATAATAATCTATATCTATACTACTAATAAAATTCAACAACATGAAAAACTTTGAAATTTCCTTTATGCCCTCAGATAATTTTGTTAGGTCATTCTAATCCTTGCCCCTTAAAGACCAGTAATGTAACTTTTGGCCTTATTACTTCTGAAAATTTATTGTTTCCACAACCACAATATATTAGTATTTTAAATGCAGTACGGTACTTTACCCCGTCAAATCTATCTATCACTTTCAAGTGCAATGAAAATGATGTGTTTCCCCGTATTGCACTTTCATGGCATTCCAATCCCAAGGAATGATAGGTTTGTTGCTCAATTTAATCAAAAAAATGTATTTTTTCCCCTTTTTTTTGGGTGCTTGAATTAAATAAGGTATTTTTCATAATGATTTCATTTTCATTTCCGATTATTTCCTTTTCAACTCTACATCTATCTGTAAACCATGTAAATGACAAACCATTAAGAATACGGAGAGTTACAAATGCTATTGAGATGCTTGATGAAATGTTAGGCTGGGGCATCACTCCCACTATGGGACCAGTGAATGCTTTCATTGAATCCCCTAGTAGCTATGTCCCACCTCATGAAGCTTTGATGACTTCTATGATAGTAAGAAAAGTTGGATGTAGAATTGCACTGAGTACCCATAATTTGTTGATTAACGTATGTATTCTTATGGTATGGAGTTTTATGACTTTGCAACATCGGGAAGCTTGATAATGTTGATCTATCCTTAGCTGTGATGCCCCAAAATCGAGGAGTTCTTTCTTATCTCTTTGACCACCCATTAACCTACAGAAGTATCCATGAATACCGTATAACCCTACACCACATCATTATGTCCCCTTACCTAGAATTATAACCAAGACGAGAGTCCGACAGAGTCTCCTTTGCACAAGAGCTCTACCCATACATAACCTGCTACATATTAATTGTATAACCATTCCATGGTCTAATCCCCATCAATTTACACTTGTTATTGAACTCATTACATCCTTTAAATAAGAAGACTCAAGGGCCAAAGGCTTGACAAAATTATATTTTAGTTTTGAAAATTTGGAAGAGGTACCGGTTCCATGTCACTCAGGTATTGGTACCTTAAAAATAGAAGGCTCAAGTACCGATACCTCGTGAAATAGATGTCGGTACCCCTTCCAAAATTTTTAAAACTAAAATATAATTTTTCCAAGCCTTATTATTTAAAGTATGTAATGGGTTTAATGACAAGTGTAAATTGATGGGAATTAGACCTTGGAATGGTCATACAATTTATATGTAGTAGGTTATGTGTGGGTAAAGCTCCCCTGCAAAGGAGGCTCTACTGGATTCTCGTCTTGGTTATGATTCTGGGTAAGGAGACACAATGGTGTGGTGTCGGGTTATACGGCATTCACAAATACTTTTGTAGGTTGATGAGTGATCAACAGGTGAAGATATGACTCCTGAATTTTGGGGTGTCACAACTTCCCTCGATCTCAACAGTTGGCTTTACTCCTACTTCTTCAAAGGTAAACTTACCCTTCGCTGCTCATTCAGTAATAGTCGCCAGTCTTTCAATTTCCCCTCCCTAAAATTAATTTACATGTATGTGGCATTTTCAACTTATAAGAATTCATCTATAGCTTTCTCAAAATAAACTCCCCTTTCCCACTTTTCCAAACTCCCTTGTACCAATTCAATCCACATAAGATTTTATTGAGGTTTTTGGACTACATCAACCCTAATCATTACTAAATGTAGGTATAGTTTAGACAAAATAAATTACCTTGTGTTCCGCATGAATGTATGCTTTGCATTAATTGAAATGTATTATTGGTTTGTTGAATTGATTTTGCAATTGACTTCAACCCAGTTCTTGAAGTTTTCGCAAGTTGTAAAGGGACTACTTTCAACATAGAACCAGTAAAACCTTGTACCACAACACCTGCATGTTAATATTATTTCCTTGATAGTGATTAATATTTTGAATATCAGCTGACATGAAGTCAAATACATCGCAATTAAGTATTTATGATTTTGTGCTAGAAAATCATTCGCTTTGTCTAGAAACATTATTTCAACTAAGCCTTGCTCTACCATGTACTAAAGTCAGTTGGAATTGATGGTTAACTATGTTTAAGGCTCAAAATTGATTGCCAATGGAATAGTTTTGTTTTTTATCTAAATGTTTCCAACCAAAAAACTTTTACTAGACAATTACTTTGTAGAAACATACCCTACCACAAATTTACTTTTACTTGTGCATAAAAGTATTAAAAAAAAAGAACTAAACAGAAGGAAGAAAGCAAACATCCAACACCACATCGACATTAATGAGATTTGGTTATAAATCTTTGACCACATTTTGTTGCTATTCAGTGATTCAAGAAGCTCAGCATTGTTGCATAGATGATTAATGTCAAGGAATAAGAGGAGCTATGTTGGTGAACCTTGTTGTTGTCCAAAAATTTGAATTGATATACACAGAAAGTTGAAGATAATTTGTAAAATCCGGGTAAAATTGAACTTTTTCTGAAAAAGGGCAAAATAGTAATTTGTCATTATAATACAAATTTAAAATATGTATTTCTATAGAGCTTGGATGACGTAACGGATATCACCGTTGGATTCGTATCGCGAAATCGAGCTGCCTAGTAAATTTTCGTCGAATTCCGAGATAATCGAATTTTTCACGTTTTATGGAACAACTGGGTGACGAATGACCTCACAAAGGTCCCAAAAAATAGAAAATTTAAAATTTTCTTATAATTGAATTAATTTCAAATAAAAATAATTTGACCTTAAACCGAGATGAAATTAATCTTTTTGGGGTGAAAACAGACCCGAACAAAGAAGGGCGTATGGCGCGACGTGGACCAAGCTTTCAAATTATAAATAGGGAACAAATATCTGATTTTCTTCAGAATTCCTCTACTGAAACCAGTGTGTTTAACATGTGAGAGGAAGAGAGAAGAAAAGTGAGAAATTCAATCTTTCTCCCTACGATTTTTGGAGTTCCGTCGGTTGGAATTCTTTGGGCCAAGAATCAAAGTCGATCTCCTTGACGAGGGCTATACAACCACACCAAGAACGAAGAATTTCACCGAAGATCCAAATAGGAGATTTTGGAAAATCAAGACTTGGAGGTTTGTGTTGGTGTTCTTGAAGGTTCTATCCTTCGTTTTACGCTCCAAGTGGTAGGTTCCTACTTGGGTTTATTTCCATCCTATGATGTTCATATAAAAGAGGGTAGGTATGTAGAATGTGTATACCACTTGTCTATGGTCATGGAAATGAGGAAATAGGTGTAGAATTGGTTTGATTCAAGTTCTACTTTGAATTTGATATGTGGAAGTACTTGTGTAATTTCTTGGTGATGGAAATTATGTGTGTTTTAATATGTAGTAAAGTGAGTTTGTTTAACGCATAAATCAATGTGTGTGTGTTCAACTTCTAGCTTGATTTTGATATGTGGGAGTTACTTGTGTAATCCCTTGAAAAATTGGTTTATGTGGGCATGTTATATGTTTATATTATGCCTTGTGATTAAGTGTGATTGACATGAAATTGTGAAATGTCATACTTGAGCCTTGTGTTGGGAATAAATACATGCTAGTTGATGTATTGACATGATAATGAATTTTGGTGATTATATGCATGTGATATAAATTGTCATGGAACATGTAGACATGTGGTTGAATTGCTCATTTGGCATTATTGCATATTGGGNTAACTATGTTTAAGGCTCAAAATTGATTGCCAATGGAATAGTTTTGTTTTTTATCTAAATGTTTCCAACCAAAAAACTTTTACTAGACAATTACTTTGTAGAAACATACCCTACCACAAATTTACTTTTACTTGTGCATAAAAGTATTAAAAAAAAAGAACTAAACAGAAGGAAGAAAGCAAACATCCAACACCACATCGACATTAATGAGATTTGGTTATAAATCTTTGACCACATTTTGTTGCTATTCAGTGATTCAAGAAGCTCAGCATTGTTGCATAGATGATTAATGTCAAGGAATAAGAGGAGCTATGTTGGTGAACCTTGTTGTTGTCCAAAAATTTGAATTGATATACACAGAAAGTTGAAGATAATTTGTAAAATCCGGGTAAAATTGAACTTTTTCTGAAAAAGGGCAAAATAGTAATTTGTCATTATAATACAAATTTAAAATATGTATTTCTATAGAGCTTGGATGACGTAACGGATATCACCGTTGGATTCGTATCGCGAAATCGAGCTGCCTAGTAAATTTTCGTCGAATTCCGAGATAATCGAATTTTTCACGTTTTATGGAACAACTGGGTGACGAATGACCTCACAAAGGTCCCAAAAAATAGAAAATTTAAAATTTTCTTATAATTGAATTAATTTCAAATAAAAATAATTTGACCTTAAACCGAGATGAAATTAATCTTTTTGGGGTGAAAACAGACCCGAACAAAGAAGGGCGTATGGCGCGACGTGGACCAAGCTTTCAAATTATAAATAGGGAACAAATATCTGATTTTCTTCAGAATTCCTCTACTGAAACCAGTGTGTTTAACATGTGAGAGGAAGAGAGAAGAAAAGTGAGAAATTCAATCTTTCTCCCTACGATTTTTGGAGTTCCGTCGGTTGGAATTCTTTGGGCCAAGAATCAAAGTCGATCTCCTTGACGAGGGCTATACAACCACACCAAGAACGAAGAATTTCACCGAAGATCCAAATAGGAGATTTTGGAAAATCAAGACTTGGAGGTTTGTGTTGGTGTTCTTGAAGGTTCTATCCTTCGTTTTACGCTCCAAGTGGTAGGTTCCTACTTGGGTTTATTTCCATCCTATGATGTTCATATAAAAGAGGGTAGGTATGTAGAATGTGTATACCACTTGTCTATGGTCATGGAAATGAGGAAATAGGTGTAGAATTGGTTTGATTCAAGTTCTACTTTGAATTTGATATGTGGAAGTACTTGTGTAATTTCTTGGTGATGGAAATTATGTGTGTTTTAATATGTAGTAAAGTGAGTTTGTTTAACGCATAAATCAATGTGTGTGTGTTCAACTTCTAGCTTGATTTTGATATGTGGGAGTTACTTGTGTAATCCCTTGAAAAATTGGTTTATGTGGGCATGTTATATGTTTATATTATGCCTTGTGATTAAGTGTGATTGACATGAAATTGTGAAATGTCATACTTGAGCCTTGTGTTGGGAATAAATACATGCTAGTTGATGTATTGACATGATAATGAATTTTGGTGATTATATGCATGTGATATAAATTGTCATGGAACATGTAGACATGTGGTTGAATTGCTCATTTGGCATTATTGCATATTGGGTATGGTATTGGCATCACATTCATGGGCTTTATGCATGAGTGTGGGTGCATGGTTTAATCAAATACCATACTTGGTGCTTGATGGGTGGGCTCGAAAAAGTTGGATTGAAGATCCGACTGAGTCACACAGTTACGTGCATGAAAAAACTTGTGTCGGGTATAGCAAGAAGGACTAGATTCTCCCTCGGGTGTAAAATCCAGTTACTTGGTTCACACACTCCCCTGAGGTGAAATTTTGAAAAAGTGGGATGGTGTACGGAACCGGCGGTTGTGATACCAAAATCCATTGCCCAACAAAGACACAAGATTTTATTTTATAAAACACCCATTTAATGGGTAACATCCATCAATGATTTGGTTTTATAAAAACATAACTTTTATTTCAAACAATCAGTGGATGGATTTTCGTCAAATGATGGTTTCATTGCACAAGTGCATTGCATTGTGTTGTGAGAGTCAGTGAGGACTCAGGTTAAAGTGCATGAGTGAGTCTCATCTCATTTCATGGCATTACATAAAATTCCTATCATTGGATGTATATTCCTGATTGGAATGTTTGAATTATTGATTAGTTGCATTGTGAACATTTCATATGCATCTAGATTAAGGAGTAGCCTCTGTAAGAGATACTCTATTGAGTGTAGCTCACCCTATACGAGAAAATATTTCAGGTGGGGGATACACGCCGTTGGAAGGTGCTCATTTAGGGCCCCAGTGATGAAGAAAGGCTGACTTGTGGCTTTTAGTTCTTTTTTTGTAAAACTTTTACAAAGTTAGTTTTTGGGCATGTAATGTATGTAAAAGAATTATAATTTTGAATTTGTATTAACTATGTTTAATGCATAAATTCATGATGTGGGAGTATGTATTGATGTATATTGGACCTCAGATGGGTCGTGTGATTAAATGTTGTCATAAGAACATGGATAAATGGACCCGGTGTGGTCAATGTTGTATATTAGACCTCGAATGGGTCATGTGATTGTATAGTGCACAAGTTATGTTTTGGGTAGAACTATTCGTACAAAGAAGACTCTGCTCGAATTTTGTTAATTAAGGACCCCGATTTTTGGGGTATCACATATTTCACGGGTTGATAAGTAATCAACGGGGTGACAAATGACCCCCGATTTTTAGGATGTCGCATAATCTATATCCTTCTTTGATTAGGGTCGTTCACACCTCCCTCAATGATTGGTACACCTCTATCCTCTTCAAGTTTTGAGTCAAAATTCCATAATTCAAATAGTGAACTTTTACTCCAACTAGTCAAAATTGTGCATGTTATTCAATGCAACACATCTACTACACCAGCAAAAAGGTCTTCCACTTGGTATTTTATATGAAATAGGACAAGGTGGTATTATCCAATAGGTAATGTACTTTTATAAATCTTTTAGTTGGCATGACTACTTTATCAAGACATGAATTATCGTTGTTTAGAAGTATGTTAAAAATTTTGAGGTTTTCTTTAGCGGGTTGGCAATTATGACGTCGATGAGGAGGAGAATGTGTTCTTTTGTTTGAAAATTTTGGTTTTGCTCTATTTTTTTGGTCTAATAATTATTGTAATATTGTAATAGAACATGTGATACGTTCTCTTGTTGCTTTGTTTATTGAGAACGGTCTTGTAATCTCTAATCCTTAATAGTGAAATTTTGCCGTTATGCTTCGTTCGTGGACATAGGCTTTGCTTGTTGAGCCGAACCACGTAAATCTTATGTGTTATATTTTTTCTATCTCATTACATTTTATTTTGCTACTAGTATCAGAGCTATTGGTATCAGGATGGTTACAGCAAAATTTAAGATAGAAAAATTTGATGGTCAAAATAATTTCAGTTTATGGCAGATCAAGATAAAGGCATTGCTTCGTTAGCAGGGTTTGGCAAAGGCCATTGATCGATCTCTATCAAAGGAGACAGATCATACTAAAGTTACGGATATTGAAAAAAAAAAACACACATTGCAATTCAATTGTCTCTTGATGATGAAGTTCTTCGTGAGATTGTCGATGAAGACAAAGTTGAAGAGCTATAGAAAAAGTTAGAGATTTGTATATGAAGAATTCTCTCGCCAACCATTTGTATATGAAGCAATGGTTGTATACACTCAAGATGAAGGATGATACATTAATTACTGAACATCTTGATAATTTTAACAAAATTATTATAGACTTGAAAAATATTGATACTAAAATTGGGGATGAAGATCAAGCCCTAATTGTGTTATGCTCACTACCTGATTTGTTTGACAAGTTTGTTAATTCAATGTTGTATGGGAGAGACTAAATCTCCTTAGTTGATTTGAAATCCTCTTTGAATGCTAAGGAGTTGCGTACTAAATTAAATGCTAAAGGCAGTGATGCTTAGGCTGAGGGTCTGTTTGTGAAGGGTCATCATGATAGTTGCTCAAATAATAATAGAGGTTGATCCGTTTAAACAAATTCAAATAAAAAAAAAAGGAAAATTGGGATATTGATCATAGTCTAAGAAGAAATAGAATAAGATTGAATGTTTTTATTGTCACAAAATTGGTCATTATAAGCATTATTGTTTTAAGTTGAAAAATAAAGATGGATAGAAAAAAATCAAATCCTTCTGATTCCTTTAGTTTTGCTTGTGTTGCAAAATATACATCTAATAGTTTAGATAATATCCTTACAATTGTTGTCTCTGATTCCATGGTAGTGATGAAAGGTAAAAATATTAATGGTCTCTATGTTCTTCAAGGTGATACTGTGATTGGTGCAACTAGTGTATCATCTTCAAAAATTGTAGATTCAAATACAACCCAATTATGGTATATGCATTTGGTGCACATGAGCGAGAGGGGCATGGAAGTTTTGTGTAAACAGGGTTTGCTTGACATACAAGAAATAGGAAAATTTGATTTTTGTGAGCATTGTGTCTTCAGGAAATAATGCATAGTCAAGCTTAATACGACTACTCACAAGACTAAAGGTACAATTGATTATATTCATTCAGATCTTTAGGGTCCTTCTCAGGTTCCATCTAAGGGTAGCACTCAGTTTCTTTTGACCTTTATTGATGAGTATTCAAGAAAAGTTTGGGTGTATTTTCTGAAAGGCAAGAGTAATGTTTTTGGGACTTTCAAGCAATGGAAGACTTTGATTGAGAAACAAACAGGCAAGAAAGTCAAGCATCTTAAAACAGATAATGGTTTGGAATTTTGTGGAGGCAAATTTAATGAGTTCTGCAGAGATGAAGGTATTGTCAGACATCTTACTATCCGGTCTACTCCACAGCAAAATGGGGTTACAAAGAGGATGAACAGGACTCTTTTGGAGAGAGCACGTTGCATGTTCTCTAATGCAAGGTTGTTCAAGGATTTTGGGCAGAGGCTGTCAATACTACTTGCTATTTGTTTAATCGTTTTCCATCCACATCTATTGACTTAAAGACTCCACATGAAGTATGGTCTAGTACTCTTGTAGATTATTCTGATTTAAAAATATTTGGTTACACAACTTATTGTCATGTGAATAATGGTAAACTTAAGCCTAGGGCTAAGAAGTGCATATTTATTAGTTATGCTAATGGTGTAAAAGGATATAGATTGTGGTGTTCTGATCCTAAATCACCTAATGTTATTATTAGTAGGGATGTTGTATTTGATGAATCTTCTATGTTTCATCCGTGGAAGGAGTTTGTAGTTTCTGCAAGAAAAGAAAAGGGTTATATCAAGTAGGTGGAGCTACAGGTGGAAGCTTCACATAAAGTACTTGAAAGTACTTCAGGTCAATCTGTTACAAATTTGCCTAGTTCTAGTTCTGGTGATGATCCACAGAAGCAACAAGAGTATAATATTGCAATAGACAAGGAAAGGAGGCAAATTAGACCCCCTCAGAAATATCGATATGTAGACTTGGTGGCTTATGCACTGATTATAGCAGAGGAGTTTGGTGTTCAGGGGTCTTCCACATACTCAAAACCTGTGATAGGTAGTGAGTCTGCACATTGGGTTGTTGCTATAGATGAAGAAATTGAATCTCTTAATAAGAACCAGACTTAGGAATTAATGAAGTTGCCTAAGGGTATGAAAACTGTTAGTTTTAAATGGGTCTTCGAGAAAAATGAAGGAATTCTAGGGGTTGAATTTGCATGGTACAAGACACGATTGGTTGCAAAGGGCTATAATCAGAGAAAGGGTGTGGACTTCAATGAAGTTGTCTCACCAGTTGTGAAACATATCTCTATTTGTGTACTACTTACCATAGTTGTTTCACTCAATATAGAGGTTGAGCAACTTGATGTAAAAACAATTTTTCTACATGGTGAGCTTTGGGAAACTATCTAGATGCATCAACTAGAGGGATTTATTGCTCAAGGTAAAGAAGATCATGTTTTTTTGTTGAAGAAATAATTATATAGTTTGAAACAGTCTCCAAGGCAATGGTACAAACATTTTAACACATTTTATAGTAGATCATGGTTACTCTAGGAGTAAGTATGATAGTTGTGTGTATCACAGACAATTGTCGAATGGTTCTTTTATATATTTATTATTTTATGTGCATGACATACTTATTGCTGTGAATAGCATGTTAGAGATTGACATATTGAAGAAACAATTGAATTCAGAATTTGAGATGAAAAATTTGAGTGCTACAAAAAAAAATTTGGGTATGAAGATTCACAGGGATATGAAAGCAGGTATTTTATATTTATCTTGAAAGAAATATATTGAGAACGTTATTGAGCGGATTTGGATGTAGAATTTGAAGACCGTGAGTACTCCACTTGCTGTTCACTTTAGACTTTCAGTAGTTTTATCACCACAAAGTGAGAATGAAGAGTAGTTTATGTCTCGTGTTCCTTATTCTAGTATAGTTGGTAGCATCATGTATACTATGGTTTGCACTCTTCCAGATATTTCACAGGCAGTTAGTGTAATTAGTCGTTATATGTCTAATCCTGGGAAGGTTCGTTCGCAGGCTGTGAAATGAATACTTTGTTGTTTAAGAGGCACTACAGATTTTGACTTAGTACTTGGTAGAAGAGATGGTATCGAATCTATAGTTGTTGGTTATGTTGATTCAGATTATGCGGATAATCTAGATAAGAGAAGATCTTTGGCAGGCTATATTTTTACTCTATTTGGGTGCACTGTAAGTTGGAGGGCGATCCTACAATCTAAAATTATTTTGTCTACCATAGAGGCAGAATACATGACTGTATCAAAGGCAGTTAAAGAAAAAATTTTGTTAAGAGGTTTGGTTTGTAACTTGGGTTTGGAAAAGGAAGTAACTACAGTGTTTTGTGATAGTCAAAGTGTAATACATTTGACCAAAAATCAATTGTATGATGAAAATGACCAAGTACATTGATTGTTATGTATCACTTCCTTCATGAGGTTATGGCTTAAGATATTGTCACAGTAAAAAAGTTGCTACATCAAAAAACCCAGCAAATATGTTTACTAAGCCAGTACCAGCGCTCAAGTTGAAGCATTGCTTGGACTTGATTAGTATTTACACTGTGAGAGTTGCACCCTTAGTGCTATTTATCAAAGGCAGTGGTCAAATTCACTTATGGTTGGATGACTTGATGGAATATAAGCCAAGGTAAGATTGGTTGTGATTACTTGTATTCCAAGTTAATTGATTTTTGATGTGGATTTTTTTTTTATGGGTAGTCCATTGATAATAGTTATCATGTGTATTTGCTTTCAAAACAAATACAATGTTATTCAATGCAACACGTCTCCTACACCAGCAAAAAAGTTTTCCACTATGTATTTTATATGAAATAGGACAAGGTGGTATTGTCCAAAAGGTAATGGACGTTTATAAGTCTTTGAGTTGGAATGAAGACTACTTCATCAAGACATGAATTATCTTTGTCGAGAACTATGTTAAAAACTTTGAGGTCTTCTCCAATAGGGTTGCAATTGCAACACCGAAAACGATGAGAAAGAGTGCTCTTGTATGAAAATTTTGGTTTTGCTTTATTTTGTTGGTCCAATAATTATGGTAATATTGGAATAGAGTGTGTGATACCTTCTCTTGTTGCTTTGTTTATCGAGAATTGTCTTGTAATCTCCAACCTTTAATAGTGAAATCTTATCGTTGTACTTCGTTAGTGGACGTAGACTTGCTTGTTGAGCTAAACCACGTAAATCCTGTGTGTTCTATTTTTTCTACTTCGTTACATTTTATTTTACTTGTGACTTTGGTTCATAAAACCTAGAAAGTTGACAAACATTTTTGCAAGCCAGATGGTTTCTAGCTTTTTGTGTAGTGTAATTTCATCTATCTATTTCTTAAAAGAATAATTTACAAATCTGAAATACAACTGATGTTAAAAAAATTTTACATGGTCAATTAATTCTTGTTTATAGAGTTAGTAGGGATAACCCGTCAATTCAAGAAAAATTGAAAATTGAATTTGGGCATGAAATAATCAAGTACTAAAATCAAACGCGTAATAAGTTGAAAGTCTAAACTATTCCCATAATCCGTGCCTAAAAGCACTGTGCAATTAAAAAAAAACACAAACATTGTTCTTAAACATGAAACAATCAAACATTGAACATAAACACGCATTAAACTGAAAGTCTCAACTGCAATTTTAATGTCATGGCTTTGGTGAAATAAAGTGGGTCTGAATGATTTCGTTTAAGTTGTTAGAAGGAATAGTAAAGCCTGAATGTACCATGTATGATAAACAAAAATAGTTAATATTTAATTTTAAAGAATTTATTTTTTTCTTTTAATAATATTTGGACAACTTTTCCCCTAAAAATTAGATCCCAATAAACTATAGACAATAAATAAAATACTAATTACACAATCCACCATCTAAAAAATATTAACTAAACAAATAAACTGTAAAACCTGGTTAACAATCCTCAACTTATATTGCACAAATTCAATCAATTTTGATATCTATTCTAAACGAAGACCCACAAAATAATTTGTGGTGCCTATATAATAGACCAAGTAAAATATATGTGTCTGTACAATTTATACATCTAAAATAATAATAGAAAATTATTATTTCTACACGAACAACTATATGAATACTCATAAAAGTGACAGACCAAACATAAGATTCTTTTATACAACCCTTTTCTTAAAAAATTGGAATAAACCCATAAAATTTTTCAATAACAGACAACTTTAAAAACACACCAAAATGACATAAACTACTCTAAATCAACTTCTACCTCAATGAATGAATAAAACCAAGCTTTTCCAAATTAAAAATTATATGCCCTTGAATTACATTTTGGATTATTCTAAAATTTACCACATCCAAAAACTAAGCTCCCTTTTGCTTTATATTAATGAGAAATTGAAATCAATGTAAGAAACTTTCAAATTTTCAGTAGACTATCCCCTAAAAATATGATTTCACAAATATATCAATCTGTCTACAAAACTTATACATTCCATAATCATACCCAAACTATGTCATATGGAAGCTGAAATCCAACTATGTACCAACTACTACAACAACATAATAGTTTTTACTAACGTCTTGTCTAATTACAATTATTTACTGACTACCAAAAAAACACAATAATAATAGATGTGGTTAAAAAATAAACAACATGCCTTTTTTATGTATCTAAAGCAACTGAAAACTATTCGTCCTACACAAACTAACCACAACAACAAAATTGTCAGACTATTTCTAAATTTCATAGTCATAACTTAAAAGGCTAGTAATTGGTACTTCTTAAGGTAACCAAGTGCCTAAAAGAATATGAGCCCAACGAAATTGTCAAACCCACCATCACGCCACCATTCGACAACAATAACATAATAGATAATCTAAAGATTCCAATACAATATACCATGTACCACTACCACACGACAGTTCCAAAAAAAAAAAACCACATGTCATCATTTACAATTTACCATAAAGTACCAAAAAAATGGATTATCTATTGAACGTAAGGATTGAAGTAAAAGATGCAATAGAATTGAGTGACATCTATTCCATAGACTTGGTTCCAAGGATAATCTGAGAAATGTTCAATTCAAAATTAAATTAGGACGTAGAAGTAACTCAATATTTCAGGAACAGAATGCAAACAAATAGCAAAGATTTATGTGCAATGATACAAGAATTAGGTTTCTTATTGTCCCATCCATACAATGAAAAGTACTTGGAAGAAGTCCAAAAAAAATCATCTAAATATATGTGTAACTATTATAACCTTCTTTCAAGTGATCTTCATTCAATATGACAATTGTTTGCCAACAAACATGGAAATTTTTTAACCATTAGACGTAAAAAGTTGCACTTAACGTAGAATTCCAAATGCAAGCAATTCATTTGACATACCTAGTTACTTGATATACCAAAAAGAAAAAAAAAATTGAAATCCCAATCCATCAAGAGTATAATTCAAATACTAAAAAAGGCAAAAGAAAGTATGTCATAATCTAATAGAAGTTATACATAAAAATAAGTTTTATAGCATCTAAAGTATTTTTATTAACTAAGCAAAGCTACAAATTAAGAAAACGAAAGAGAAAGGAAAAAAATACTCATAAACGTAAAATATAAAAAATAGAATTCAATTAACTGGTTCAAAAAAAGACTATTCACAACCCAAATTATACCAAACAAAAAAAAATACCTACAAAGATGATTCACAATTGTGAAGAAATTTAGAGTCAAAGCCTTTAACCCACCAATCAAAGAAATTCACTGTGAGGAATCAAAAAAATCCAATTAGACTAAGACAATGAGAAGAAAGACCCAATTTATAGGCAAAACAGAAGCAAGAAAAAATTAAAACCCAAAAAAGGGCCATGGACTTCACTCTGATATTTCGCCGACCACCTAAAATGCAGAAACGTTGGTTTCTGGTTTCAGCCTAAGTCAAGGATTATTCTTCACCTCTTTAACATTTTCTCAATCACCTAGTACACATAAAAGGAAATGAGTGGAAGCTACATTTTTGTATGTATGGGTGTGGGTTTGGGTTGTATGTGTGTGTTTTTGCTGGGGTGTATGAGAAATGTGCATTTGTGTTGTGTGTGCGCGAGAGGGTTGTGCAACTTGTGTAGGTTTAGTGTGTTTGCTTTTTTTTTGGGTGGGGGGGGGGNACAATTTACCATAAAGTACCAAAAAAATGGATTATCTATTGAACGTAAGGATTGAAGTAAAAGATGCAATAGAATTGAGTGACATCTATTCCATAGACTTGGTTCCAAGGATAATCTGAGAAATGTTCAATTCAAAATTAAATTAGGACGTAGAAGTAACTCAATATTTCAGGAACAGAATGCAAACAAATAGCAAAGATTTATGTGCAATGATACAAGAATTAGGTTTCTTATTGTCCCATCCATACAATGAAAAGTACTTGGAAGAAGTCCAAAAAAAATCATCTAAATATATGTGTAACTATTATAACCTTCTTTCAAGTGATCTTCATTCAATATGACAATTGTTTGCCAACAAACATGGAAATTTTTTAACCATTAGACGTAAAAAGTTGCACTTAACGTAGAATTCCAAATGCAAGCAATTCATTTGACATACCTAGTTACTTGATATACCAAAAAGAAAAAAAAAATTGAAATCCCAATCCATCAAGAGTATAATTCAAATACTAAAAAAGGCAAAAGAAAGTATGTCATAATCTAATAGAAGTTATACATAAAAATAAGTTTTATAGCATCTAAAGTATTTTTATTAACTAAGCAAAGCTACAAATTAAGAAAACGAAAGAGAAAGGAAAAAAATACTCATAAACGTAAAATATAAAAAATAGAATTCAATTAACTGGTTCAAAAAAAGACTATTCACAACCCAAATTATACCAAACAAAAAAAAATACCTACAAAGATGATTCACAATTGTGAAGAAATTTAGAGTCAAAGCCTTTAACCCACCAATCAAAGAAATTCACTGTGAGGAATCAAAAAAATCCAATTAGACTAAGACAATGAGAAGAAAGACCCAATTTATAGGCAAAACAGAAGCAAGAAAAAATTAAAACCCAAAAAAGGGCCATGGACTTCACTCTGATATTTCGCCGACCACCTAAAATGCAGAAACGTTGGTTTCTGGTTTCAGCCTAAGTCAAGGATTATTCTTCACCTCTTTAACATTTTCTCAATCACCTAGTACACATAAAAGGAAATGAGTGGAAGCTACATTTTTGTATGTATGGGTGTGGGTTTGGGTTGTATGTGTGTGTTTTTGCTGGGGTGTATGAGAAATGTGCATTTGTGTTGTGTGTGCGCGAGAGGGTTGTGCAACTTGTGTAGGTTTAGTGTGTTTGCTTTTTTTTTGGGTGGGGGGGGGGTATGTGAAGTGTGTTTTGTGTGTGTGTGTGTCCTTAGAGAAAGAGTGAGAGAGAAAAGAAGACAGTATGGGTGATAAGACGCAAATAGGGGAAAAACTTTTTGAGGGAGTGAATATTAACCATTAGATCAAGTTGGGGTAATCAGAACCATTGTTTATGGAGCTAAGCACAACAATTGTTGATAAGCAGTTGACACAAAACCTAGCCAATGTTATATGAAATCCTAACCACGTTTAATTAATAAATTATGACCTCTACTAGCTTAAGCAGCAAATAAACATATTAAAATTGCCACCTATAATTACCATCATTCCATAATTGTAGGTATCTAGAGATATCATGTGTCTAAAAAAAACTCTAAATGTAATGGAAAAAAATTGTTAATTAGAGAAAAATAAGCATTTGGAAGAGGAAAATAACGCACGTAATACTTCTGGGGCTAAGCACGGCATGTATTGACCAATTTTATTACAACACATGCAAACAAATCATCCCACTCTCCATTGAAATGCCACCAAAACTAAAAAAAAACATATCCAATCAATCATAAAGGTCACTACTACCTCTAGGTGTTGTGGTGCTTTTGAAATCAACCCAACCGTAGCGGCAACCAATCCTAAAAACATATCCAAAGTCACAGCAAAATGAAGAAAGCATTAACAACACAAAAACCACCACAAAGTAGAAATCTCCACACTATTCTAAACATCAAAACAATCTAATTGGTCAATAAATTTAGGATCACCGTAACATTATCATGATCTATTGACACCTACAATTAGATTATGAAAAGGATCAAATACTTGGGGGTTGATTGTGGATTTACTTTGACAAAAATCATCAACAAATAGTAATATAGTACATTGTGAATTTCAAAATTTTTGAATTTCATTTTGAATAAGGAAGTTGAATTAGGAAATATACCAATATAAAGAGTGAATTTGCATACTCATATAGCACAAAATTCAATATGTATTACGACATTGAATTTCACTTTGAATTTCTACTAGTTTCAACCTTTGGTTTTATTACTACTACATTGTGAATTTCAAATTTTTTGATCGAGTATTTTTAACTTGTGGTATATGTTGATTTTAAGACACCAATCAAAGCTTACTAATCAAATAGTTTTCAACAATAACAGTGTTGACAACAAATCCAAAACAAATAAATAGAGTATTATGGAGACAGAATGTGTGATGTGAATGTTGGGGGGAAGGGGTGGTTCTGTGTGTGTGTGTGTGCTTGTGTGTTCTAAGAGAGAGAGAGAGAGAGAGAGAGAGGAGGTCAGCGTAAAGAAGGGAAGGGGTTAACAAATATGACTCTCTGTGTGCGTCTTTGACACAAATCATCAAACAGGTGATGTGTTGATTTTAACTCACAAATCAAAGCTTAATACTCATATATGGGTATTATTTTTTGGAGTAGATTGTGCTGAGGTGAAAGAGGTTGGGGGAGGTTTCTTATAAGGGGAGCTAGGGGGAGGGTTTGTGACTATGTGAGAGAGAGAGAAACAGATAAGAGGGAGAAATACCTAGAAAGGGTGTGGTAGAGGCAATGGCATTGTGGCCTTGTGCTTGTGGTTATGGTTGTGGCACTGTCAATAATACACACACACACACACACACATAGAGAGAGAGAGAGAAAGAGAGGGGGAAGAAAGAAGAAGGGAGGATGAGACGGATGTCATGCCTCTAAAACCTCTGATAGATGATTGACAATAGTGACGTGAGATAAGATGTGATGCAATTGGGGGGGAGAATGTATAGGGGAAAAAATTCAAGTTTCCATTTGTTTTATTATATAGATATAATTGCATGTGCTAAAGGTATTAGGTAACACAAAAAACAACACGTAATCACTCAATTTATATCCAAATTGGCACAGCGAACATACAATAAATGACCATATTCTGCATAGATATATTTGAAGTATAAATATTTAGATTACTAATGCTAGTAAGGAAACCAAAGTTGCCAAGATATCATGAATGAAAAAAAAAAAAACCCAAAGAGAAGGAGTTCTAAAAGAATTTTTTAGCATCAACAATTTTTGCAAGTTGCCATGCACATATATACATACTACCATACAAAATATTCAACAAATTTGAGCCAAAAAAAAAAACAGGTCACTGCCTCACATCCGAAGTGCATCACTCCATCTTGCCAAATAAGTTCTTCTAACGGTTGGTGCAAGCCTGGCCTTTTGATTACTTGCAATTAAGTGCAAACTACGTCAATCACTTCAATGATTTCTTTTGAGTAGAACTCAAACAAACCTCATATACCTAAGAAACAAAAGAATCAAATCAAACAAAATCAAAAACCAAAAAAAAAAAAAAAATTAAGAAACTTAATTACTTATGTGTTTCAATACTACACTCATATTAATTGTAATGAAAAGAAAAACAACATAAAAGTGAGTTCCTTTGTCATAGTTAGAAACACATAAGCAATTGACTATGCCACAAACACAACCACGATAGACAATCTACCAAATCCTTGCACAAAAACACAAAACAACCCATCAATACAAAAAACATGAACAACTCACAACTATGTCAACTGCAAATATACTCATATACATTCACTTTATCTATGTAGAAGTACTAAGAAAAATATTTAAGACACATTATTTACACCATTTATGGCAAGACTTAATTGATGAAAACCCATTCAATTCACCAACACAACAATACTAATACCAACTAAATACTGTAAAAACCCACCAATTGAAGATCAAATTCATCTATTTTTTTCAATTTCTTAGTAGTCAAGTATTCACATTATCATAGTAATACTCCATTACAAATATATCGAAGAAGAAAATGAAGTTTATGTAAGAATTTTAATGATTCGTATATGAAATTTAGAACACCTAAATTATAAGATTTAGATCATATAGATTTATAATATATATGTATGAGTCATGATACTCGATCTCCAGGTTTCTTTCAAGGAAGGGCAACGCCTTCCTCTCCTTCTTCAAAGCAATAGGCGGCTCTTAATGGGACAAGCCAAATTAGGTTTATGAAGTGGAGAGGGGACCCATCTTGCAATTTATAATGAAATCTAATGGACTCACCCATTACGGGTCACAATTAGATTAAGGCCTACACTTAACCGCCTCAACCACATCAATTAAAAACATGTGAATAAGCCCATCAAAATAGATCACTTAATAATATTGGGATCAACTCTTTTTTCACAAACTAAAAATTAACTATCAATTAATGGAAGTCCAATATGGAAAAAATTCTAACATTCTCCCACTTGGGCAACATTAATTGTAGTCATTTAAAAAAAATAAAATAAAATTATATATATATATATATATATGAAAAATGACTCTCGGGCTAATCAAACAAAAACTCAATGTGGCCACAATAAAAAATATGGTCTTGAGACAACATCTCAAACACGACTCGGTCTAATAAAACTACTATTTTTGAACCATGGCGGCCTTTACATCCTTCGTTGACATAGGATCAATCCATGATTACAAAAAATAATAATAATCCTATTGACATGGATCAAGATGTGATAGTATAACAAGAAAATAACATCTCAGTATGTGATCTGATAAATATGTTATTTTCATTGTCAGTCCTACAAATGATTTCTCTTTAACAACATGCTTCAACAATAAGCTTGAGAAATCCATTAGCTTCAACAATAAGCTAGTATGTCTCCAACTTAAAATCTCAAGATTTTCTTAAGTGGTGTAATCAGAGATATACTTCATTAACAAAACAGTCACACTTAAGACATACACCAAGCCTTAAAATTTTGCATAAAATGGCATGCATTAATGTGCACACATATAAAAAAATAAGAATATCATGCTAACAATAAGGATAATCATCCAAATGTTTATTATTGATCAAATAGATGTATCTGAACCATAATGAGTATCAAATATCACATATGGAATTAAATCAATACTAAAGCTCTTAACACATAAATAAACTCCCATAACCAAGTACATCAAAAGACCCCAAAATGTCCATGTTGTCAACATGTTTCTTAAAAGTTATAAGTCTCAGTCCCTTGGTTAAACGATCAGTAAGCATTGATTCTGTATCAATATGTTCAATCACAATATCACCTTTCTTCACAAAATCCCTAAAAGAAATATATTTAATTTTCATATATTTAGACCCACTAGAATTTTTATTGTTCTTTGAGAAGAACACAACTACACTATTATCACAATAAATTGTTAGTGGCCTAGACATGGAATCAATAATCGTAAGTTTCAAAATAAAATTCCTGAGTCATATAGCTTGTGTTGCAACTTCATAACAAATTACAAATTTAGCTTACATAGTGGACGAAGGTGTGAAAGTTTGTTTAACACTTTTCCATGCTATTGCTCATCCTGCTAACATGAAAATATATCCTGGAGTGGATATTAAATCATCCTGACACCCAAAAAAATTTGAATCTAAGTAACCAATCACCTCAAGACTATCCACTCTCCTATAAAAAAGCATGTAATTTTTTGTTCGTTGCATGTATCTCATAAGTTTCTTAGCTACCACCAAATGATCTAATCCTGGTTTGGAAAGATATATACCAAGAACACTAACTACAAAAGCAATGTCAGGCCTGGTACAAACCTGTGCATACATTAAGCTGCCAACAACACTCGCAAAAGGTATAGTCTTCATAAACTCCTCCTCAAGATCATTCTTGAGGCATTGATTTAGACTGAATTTATCACCTTTCACAACATGTACATTCCCAAACTTACAATTATGCATATTAAATCTTTCAAGCACATGATATATATATGCCATTTGAGAAAATACTAACAATCCACAACTCCTATCCCAATGAATCTTAATGCCTAACACAAAAGATGCTTCTCCAAGATCTTTCATGTCAAATATTTTGCACTACAATTGCTTAATCTCAAGAAGTAAGCCCAAATTATTACTTTCAAGCAAAATATCATCAACATAAAGAACAAGAAAAATAAATTTGCTCCCACAGGTCTTAAGATATATGCATTGATTCATCTTATTCTCAACAAAACTAAGAGAACTTACTATCTCATCAAATTTCAAGTACCGCTTATGAGAAGCCTATTTGAGACCATAGATAAACTTCTTCAACTTGCACATTAATTGTTCTTTCCCATTCTCCCTAAAACCCTCAGGCTACATCATATAAACTTCTTCACTAAGCTCATCATTCAGGAAAGCTGTCTTCACATCCATCTGGTGAAGTTCTAAATCAAAATGAGCCACTAATGTCATAATGATACTGAAAGAATCTTTAGTAGAGACATGTGAGAAAGTTTCATTAAAATCTATACCTTCTCTCTGGCTATACCATTTTGCTACCAATCTAGCCTTAAATCTTTCAATCTTACCTTTGGAGTACATCTTAGTTTTAAACACCCATTTTCAGCTGATGGGTTTACATCCCTCAAGAAGTTCCACAAGCTCCCACACTTCATTGTGTGTCATAAAATGCATCTCATTTTTCATGGCACCTACTCACGTATCAGACTAATGACAAGTAATAGCATCATAGTATATTATAGGATCAACAATATCACCAATATCATAATCACTTTCTCCAAGGTATATATAATATTCATCAAAAATAACAGGTCTCCTTAGTTTTGTAGACCTTCTCAAGAAAATTTTAGTAGTAGGCTCTAAAGGTTGAGGAGCCTCAATAGGAACAGAAGGGTCAATTGTAGGAACACGAGGATCAACAACTGGAGCAGGAAAATTAATAACAGGAGTAGGTATAATATTCTCTTGCACAACAGGTAAAGGAATATAAACAAATTTATCTAAATAGATCACTTAATAATATTGGGATCAACTCATTTTTCACAAACTAAAAATTAACTATCAATTAATAGAAGTCCAATATGAAAAATAATTCTAACAATTTATTCATAAATTATCAAAACCTAATTCAATCACCAACACACACGACTACTAAACCAAAAAATTCATGTAATTTCCTATGAATTCTCACAAATCAAACAATATAAACTATCAAAACCAAATTCAATCACCATCTCACGAATGCAAAATACATAAATCCGTTTACTTTCTTACTAATTCTCAGCAACAAAAGAGTAACCCAAGAACAAAATCAAATTATAACTATATCAGAGTATCACAATTATGGAATGAGACCTTTGAATACACAGAATGCTTAGTGTTATAGTCCAGTACACTATGTAAGTAGAGATGTAGAAGTGTTCCCAACATCATGGGTCAAAAACCATAAAGTCATCAAAGATGATTTCTTCAACAAAAATAAGAAGACAAGAAAATTAATTCCAAATTTCTAAATGACTTTTAAAAGAAGTGGCCAAGCTGGTTACGGGAAACTAAAATTAGAATAAGAAAATCAATAAATTACTCATGTTGTTGAACACCTGCAAGAAAAGAGGCAACTCATTCCATAACTATAACCAAATTTCAGCCAACAATGCAACTCTCAGTTAATTAATTCTAAATTGACCTCATGAATGTTCAAAAGCAAAAAAAAACATTGACAACACATTAATAGCCCAATTTCAACTAACACTTCAATTCACCATTCATAAAACCACCTCAAAATTGACCCAGTGACGGAATTCACAACACATTAAACTTGTATAAAAATTAAAAATGGTAGAAAAAGTACACTCATCGCAGTATGTGTATGTGACTGAGGAGTGGGTTGTGTGTGTGTGTGTGTGTGTGCACTCTATGTTGGCTGAGGGGCTTTGTGTGGGTCTCTGTGTGTGATGGCTAAGGTGGTGCTTGGGTGTGTGCTATTAGTGTATGAGAAGAGTAGGGGAAGGGACAGGGTGCGAGAGAGATGTGCTTGCAGACAATAGTGTGTGTCAATGCAGAATGGTGTGTGACGGTGTAGTGTGTGCGCACTGTGGGTGTGGGTGTGATTTCTTTGTGTGTGTGTGTGTCTTAGGCATTTCAACAAACACTTCATGGGCATTAAGATTGGGGTATGTGTATTGGGCATTCGACAAACACTTCTGTAAGAGAAAAAAAATAGGGGAAGGGAGGGAGAGAAATACCTTGGAGATGGTTGTGTGGTCTTGACAGTGGTGCTATGGCAGTGACGATGGCGCTGGTAGGCTAAGAGAAAGAGAGAACCCGTGAATGTGTGGGTCTGTTAAAGGATCTAAGTGTGTTTTGTGCGTGTGTGTGTGTGTTGTGTTGTGGGTGTGCTCCATTTGTATTTGTGTGTGCAAAGGGTGGGTTGTGCAAAGGGGGTGAGGTTTGAATAGAGGGGGGATTTGCAAAAAGGGGGAGAGTTTGGGTGGGGGTGTTCGCAGAAGGGGATAGTTATGTATGACAGAGAAAGAAGAAGAAGATAAGAGGTATACTTGGGAGAATAGGAAAGCGGTGGCGGTGGCAATGTAGTTGGCACTAGTGAGAGAGAGACAGAGGGTGGAGAAATAGAAAAATAATAAAAAAAAAGATAAAGGGGGGCGGCATGGCGTAATGATGGTGAGGTGTGTGTTAAAATGTTAATTTGGTGACCGTTGGAATAATGTATTTGAGACCGTAGGATGAACTTGTTGAAACCATATTGTTTTATATTATAGATTATAGATTGGTCTTATACAAGAGATTTGGACGCAGTCATAGAGACTAGGAGTTAGAAGCCATTGGATGTGGTAAGTTACTTTATTTTTTCGATGCAATAAGTCGGTTTATTTGCACGAAAAGATTTGATAGAGTATTGCAAGATAAAACTTGAGTCAATTAATGTAATCCCTTTAGAGAAACAGGAGTTCGATCCTAATTTTTGTGATACATCTTTCTTCGATTTTTTTTTTATTCCTGTTGATTAAAATTAGAGTACAAGTGCTGATAATAAGGAACAACTACTTTAAAAAAAAAAAAAAAACAACATAAAAAAACTACATGATTCCTAATCTTTCATGTGTCTGTCTATCTTGTGTCACCCAATTCATAACTAATTCTGGTAGCTATGTCTTTGCCAAGGATCCCTAAAAACCTATGTGTAATCCCCATTTTGATTCTGTTATCTATCTATCTCGATTGTTAAAACATTAAAATTATGACATCTCTTCCGGTTTATACAATTCTTATAGATATAAAACAGCTACAACTTGCGCATATTTTCTCTTGCTCATTTCACAGAAAATATGTGCGCTTAATACAATAAATTCTCTTTTACATCATCTTATTGTTTGATTGCCACCATATCTATTGGACTGATCCAATATTTTTTGCTTACCATGGCTGTAATATACAAATAGTTCATAGTGAAAGTAGTCCATGTGCAACGCACGTATGCACTAATTAGTAATATTAAAATATACCAATAGTTTCTCACTGAAATATGTAGGAAAATGATTTTGCTAGCACCTACTATCTTCAGTCATGCCTCTTGTTTGACTACTTTGATGTGATTTTTCAAAGTGCAACTGGTACTAGCCAACAGACTATGAAGGAGTTGGTTCAGCACCCTTAGTCAATTCTAGAAAACAAATAGAGATTATAGTCCTTGACGATTGACTTACTTTTTAATCATTCTAAACTTGTTAGCCACTTTTTAATTTCGGTAAGTAATTAGCCACTTATTGTGGAGCTTTGTATTTATTAGTATAGATGTATGCACTATGGAATTTTACACATGTTATTTTGGTGATTGGGTAATGATGCTTGTGGAGGTGTAGAAAATATTATCATCATTTTGTATGTATTGTACAAGACAAAAATTAATAATAATTATAATTATATTTGTTAATCTTCTATTCATTCAACAATGTGCATAAACTACAAATTGAAGGAAATGGCAAGAAGTCAGGACTATGTGTGATGTATACATTACAACCATAGCAAACAATATCTATTGTTGTGTAATAATTTATTTCCAAAAATAATAAATTGATAATTATTTGGATGTAATTTGTAAAATCCAATACCTCCAATGATTTTGTAAATTTTGATTTGGAAGTCATGTTCGTACTGTATGTCTAAAGAACAAATGTCTTTTTTATTTAATTTTTTTGTCAATGTATGTTGTAATTAAAAACTAAAAAGATAATATTATATGATTAAAATGAATTTATAAACATGGTCAGAAATTAAAATGAAATTTACTTCTTTAAATATTAAAAAACTAATTTGTAGGTTTGCTTATTAAATTTGTGGTTATAATTATTATAATTTTTTTGTTAGGAATTACTGTAATATCAAAAATAGTTTGTAAATCAATGTTACCCATCCAAATATGGCATAGACTTGGCTTATTTTTATTATATGGCATACGCACTGGGTGCCTAGTCCAGGGAGGTTCAGGCGCCTGGAGTTGTGGTCGCAGTGACTAGGGCACTCGATGAGGCAAGTGGGATGCGCAACTTTGGTAGTGGTAATTCTGGGGAGGATCTGGCTCCTTCATGTGGAATTTCTCTAAATCAAACTCCTCAGGGCCTCTATAGTAATGGCTCAGGCAACTTTTCATGTCCTCGCAACAAAAAGCACCGAGGAAAGGTAGCCCTAGATTATGATGGGTCTAAAATGAGTACAATTTTTAGCACTTTAAATACAAATGCTGATATTTTGTGAATTGTCTCCGCCTACCATATTCCTCCAATTGTGCTTTGCCATCGAGCTAAGATGGGTGAGCCAGCTTGCGATAACTCTTCTCGTGACCTTGCCATTTATAAGGAGATACTTGAGGCTGGGCTCAGGTTCCCCATGTTTTCTTCTATTTTGTCGTGTTTTGCATTACTTTTCACTTACACTGGGATGGTTGTCGCCCAATGGTTGGAGGGTTTTGTTGTACTTTCTGGTATTGTGAAGGAAGGTGCATCATGAGGATGCCTCTCCTATCGAGTTTCATGCAGCCTATACTTTGAGCAAGACTCCTGCTCCTTATCGGGACTAGTACTAGTTTACTACGAGAGACAAGTTGATTACCAGATTGTACTCTAACTGTCATAGTTGAAAATCTCGCTTTATATTTATCGGCAAAGAGTGGGCTGCAGAGGCTAATAGGGTTTTGGTACCAACAGGATAGGGTACTCCTAAGAAACTTGGTACGCACTACACTTACTTTCTCTCCTTTGCCTTCTCTTTTTTCTTTTTACTTATCATGTCTCTTGCAGATTCTCTTGTGCTCTCCAGGGACCAAAAATGGAAGTTGCAGGCGGTGAAGACTCATCTTGAAAAAAATGTTGGAGTTCTAATGTCCAAAGACGGTGGTGGGGCTGGTGGACCCTCTCTGGAATCCTTTTTAAAAAGAAAGAGTACATTGATTCTCTTGTACTTTTTCCCTTGGTTTTTTTCATCTAGATAAGTCTTTACTTCCTTTGCAGCAGTAGATAGAAAGGTGATTGGGTCTCGTCTTTCTAATAGGAGCCTTCCTCCACCTAAGGTGGTGACGATGAGCGATGCCTCCCAAGTGACTTCTTCAATGGTACCGACCGAGGTGTGCTCTCCTCAAGTAACCACTCCAGTGGTACCTCGGGTGCACTCCCATCAAGTGACCCCTTTAGTGGATACTCCTTCAATTGCATCTCCTACTGTAGAGTCCCCCTGTTGGCCACACCATCTGCCCCCCATTCATCCACTCATCCTATGGGAACTTCTAGAAGGGCACTGATTCAAATCAGCTCCATGTTGTGTTTCTCAATGATGTTAGCGAGATTAGTGCTTTGGGCACTGAGGGAATCATCAACTCTTTTCTGGAAGGCCTAGCTCAGGTAAGGGTCTTTCGTCTCCCTTTCTCTATTCCTTTCTTAAGCTTCTAACATTCTTTTGAATTTTATCTTTTTTTAAGCTTTACGACATCTATGTGATTACTTTCAAGGGCCTATTGTCACGGCCAGCTGAAGCAGAATCATGAAGTTGTGTAAAAGGAGCTCCTTGCTGCTCAGGGGAGGATTACTAAGCTTAAAACTGCTATAGGACTTCTGAGGCTGAGCTTGTGGCAACCCGTGAAATGGAAACTAAGCTTGAGACTAAGCTTTCAGCAAACCATGAGAGGGCAGCCGAGCTCGAGGCCAAGCTTGCGGTGATCGGTGAGAGGGATTCGCTCAAAGGGTTGAGCTTGTGGAGACCCGGAGAATTTTGAAGAAAGGCAAGCATTTGTCTACAGACTTAGAAACGAATATATTTAGTGTTGCAATTCTCTCATTGAGGCGCTGGAGCTCCTTGGTTGGGGAGGGTGACTGTAAAGCTCCAAAATTCACCCTGCAAGGCATTACTATCTACAAACTATTCAACCATGAGGCAACTAAAAATAACCATTAAGTAATAAACCATTCATCCATTTGACAATGAATAGATACTAAAATCAATAGAACATTGAAACTTCTCTAACTTACAAATCAAAACCAAGAATATCTAGCAGCGGAATAATAGAAAACTAGCTAAAACATTGTTTCACAAAAATCGCTCAAACTCTAAATGAAAAGTAGATCAACTCTATTCCTCTAAGTTAGGATCCACATCTTGAACCTCCAACGGCTCGTAATCAATAAGCTCATCCACAATTGACATCCTCTTCTATGTCAAAATCTGTAAGTGTGTTGTAGGGGGTGAGTAAAAGCCCAGAGGAAATCCCTCTAAAATCCCAACAAGGTTTAAAATAATAAATGATGGCAATACTCTTTTGGAAAATAGCATATAAAGATTTTTGAGAATAAAATCATGGTAGTTGTAATGATCTCAAGTGTACGGAATACAGTCAATCAATGACAGGAATAAACTTGCAAGAAATTAAAGCAATCAATAAGTAACTCAGTAACATCAGTCAATATTCACATGTATGTTGGTTCATCCCCATTGTCATATATGTTGGTTCATCCTCATTGTCAAGTATGTTGGTTTCTTCTCAGGAATCTACACAACTATTCTACCTCGTTCACCCATCACAACCATACAATCTCAATCATTCCCCGTATGATCAAATCACAAACTACTTTAGGAAGAGCGTATACCGTCTCCCACAGCATTGACGAATCCTTTCAAGGAAAGATATATCATCCATCAACCTCGAACTTACGTGAACAATAATGGTTGCTCTCACACACAACAATCCATTGCAAGTGTTAGGCAACCATCTCACCCCCACTGGAATAGACTAACCTCTAACACTCTACAGCAACTCTCGAAGGCAATTCAAGTCCATTACAACAAACCATACAAGAGATTAAACTACAATATTCTCAACAACCACAATCTTAACCAATCACAATTCTCATTAACAATTCAAGTATCACAAGTGCACAATTCTCAATATACTATAGTACTAAAGGAATTAAAATATGCGAGAGATCATCTCAAGAAAACATTCACAATTTTGATATCAAAATTCTAGAGTTTAGCCCAAAATCATAATTTCTTGGAACAAGAATAAATATTTGATGAAAGCATAATTTAATCAAGAATAGGAATTTAGAAATCAAGAATCCATATGAATTTCACACTAGAACATGTATTGTAAAAAAACTAGGATTTTAGAAATTTAAGAACATGTATTCCTTGAACCCAAATATGTATTTTGTTCAAGACTATGTTCCAATGAAAAAGAAACCATGAACTCATCTATATAATTATCAAGAAGATTGAAATCATACATAATTATACCCTAAGTCTCAATGAAAGAACTTGAGAAGAATCCCCTACCTCAATTCTGTAGTTTGTGTGTAAACCTAGCGTGTTTGATCCGTTCCAACGTGAGAATCCCTTTGAGTCTTGTGTTTCCTGTAAAACCCAGGTAAATTTGAACCTTTTCTGAAAAAGGGCAAAATGGTAATTTACCACTATAATGCGTATTTAAAATACTCATGTTCTAGACTTCGGTGGAGAAAACGGAGTTTACCATTGGATTCGTATCGTAAAATCTAGTCACCTTGTCAAATTTTGTCGAATTCCAAGATAGTCAAATTTTTGCACGTCGTTCGAGATGACTATGCGACGAATGACATTTTAAAGGTCCCCAAAAATGAGTTTTATAAAATTTTCTTAGAATTGGGTAAAATTTCAAATAAAATTAATCCGAGACTTAATCAATCGTTTCGGGACGAAAAACGGACCCGAAAGTCAGAAATATGTAGTGCGATGTGGACCGCACATTCGGGACTATAAATATAGAATTAAAATCAAATTTTTTGAGAAAATATCTCATTCATTCAGCCCCTTTGGCCGACCATAGAGAGAAGAGAGAGAAGAGAGAAAAAAATAGTTCTTCAAAACTTATTTCCCGGATCTTCAAAGTTCCGTCGCTCGGATTAACTCGGACCAAGAGTTAAAGTCGATCACCGCGACGATGGCTACGTTTACGTACCAAGAAAAGTGGATTTCACCGAAGATCCCAAGAAAATATTTTGGAGAAATCAAGTTCTTGGGCTATTGTTGGTGTTCTTGGAAGTTCTACAACTTCCTCGACGCTACAAGAGGTAGGATTCCCTCCTACCTTTTATTCTTACCTTAAGTGAGCTTTTAGTGACTAAAAATGGTTTATATGTGGGCTGTCCAAGGGCTGTCCAAATGGACTGTTTTAATGGCTGATATTGAGTTGTATGTGGGTTGTCCAAATGGACTGTTAAGGGGCTGAATTTTGGACTATTAAGGGGCTGAATTACGGACGGTTTTTAGGCCATGTTATGGACTGTTTTGGTGCTGAAATTGGGGCTGTTTTGTGCACTAATTAGAGGCTTTTTTTGGGGCTGTATACGGACCATTTTTGGGGCTGCTTTGGGCCTATTTTGGGGCAGTTTTGTGGCTGAAATACGGACTATTTTGTGGCTTGATTTAGGGCTGCTATGTGGCCGGTTTAGGGGCTGTTTTGTGGCTTATTTTGGGGCTGCTATATGGCCTCATTTGGGGCTATTTTGTGGGCATACCAAGTGTTTACTTTATGCCTTTAGAATTAAGTGTATTATTTCTTGATTATGTAGTAACATGCTTATGGATTGTGTTGGAAAGAAATGTTGATATATGTGTATAATATATCGACATTGTGACGAGTTTTTTGGAGGTTATATGCGTATGATATAATTGTCCATGATACATGATGAAATGTGTAATTTAAGTTGTTCATGTGACATTCATTACATATGAGACGTGACATTCACATGCAATGGTACATTACATTGCATACGCACGAGGACATCGCATATTGAGGGTGTGTGTGTGCATGGTTGTCGTCTTCCCTTATTTGGTGTACGACGAGTGGGCTTGGGAAGGTTGGATTGATGATTCAATTGTGTCGCATGGTTTTATGGAAAATTGGGTCTAGGGTTAGCAAGAAGGGCTAGAATATCCCTCGGCTGAAAGACCTGGTAATTGGATTCGCACTCCGTTTGTATAAGAGCCCATAAAGTGTGTTGATGTACGCGGAACCGTTGGTAATAGTCCACGAATTTCGTGTCGGCCGGGTGCTGTTGGTGTAAGTACATAAATACCCACCCCCAAGAAAAACCCTATATTTATATAAAAATGTCATTTGATGTGTAACATAGATGACGGTGGCACTGTATTATGTTGTGGGAGTCGGTGGAGACTCGGGGTAAAATGTATAAGTGAGTCTCATCTCATTTCATAGCATGGCATGGTAGAATTCCAACCTAGAATTGCATATTCTTACTTGGAATGTTGATGTGAATATGAAATGTTAAATGTGAACATTGCATGTGCAATTAGATGGGGAGTAGCCTCTATAGGAAATATTCTACTGGGCGTGGCTCATCTTATAAGGGAAACATTGTAGGTACGGGATATACATCGGTGGATGGCTCTCATTCAAGGCCGCAAGGGTGAAGAAAGTCGTCTTGTGGCTTTAATAACTTCTTTTGTAAAACTTTTGGAGCAAACTAGTTTTGACATGTAATTTTACGTAAGAGAGTTGTAATTGAACTCATATAGACCGTTTTCAATATAACCTTGTATGTTTTTATATGAGTATGGATATATGGACCCGGTGTGGTCAATTTTTTACTCATCAATGGAGGCGGTGCGGTCATTGTGTTATATTGGGCCTTGGATGGGTTATATGAATGTATATTGCACAGGTTGAGTTTTGGGTAGAGCTCCCCATACAAAGAAGACTCTGCCCGAATTTTGTTAAATTATGGATCCCGGTAAATAGGACATTACGCCGCGATATCAAGTTACACGATATTCATAGACATTCTGCGGGTTGATGGGTGATCAACGGACCCCCGAATTTTGGGGGTGTCACAGCTTGGTATCAGAGCATAGGTATACGATTTACCTAGGGCTTGATGGGCGGGGGTCTAGACCATTGCATGCATTGCACATTTCATCTTATGTGCTTACGTTTTGTTACGGGATTACATGCTAGGTGATTATATAAATTATATACATGGTAAAATGTATATGGAAAAGAGAAACACTAGGGTTAGAAAATATAACCTTTGGAGTTTGGAAAAAATGATGAATGTGATAGTTCATTGTGTAAATGTCAACTAGTAGTTGGCATACGCACTACTAGTGAAACAAGGAGGAAAATCTCCAAGTTTAAATACTTGATCCCTAACTTGGGATATTAAGTAATTGATCTATTGCTATCTTATGTGTGTGTAGATGGCAACTAGAAGAAGGGGACGTCGGGGTGGATGGAACAATAACCAACCACCATCGGCCTACGACCAACAGGCCGTCATAGAGGCTATTGGTACGGCGGCTGCTACCATAGCACAGGCTAGTGCTATGGCTGCCACTATTGCACAGACTGGTGCATACATGGGACAAGGAGGCTCGAACAACCTCCAAAGGTTCAAGGCACATCAGCCTCCGATCTTCATGGGAGGGGCAAATTCGATGGTGGCTGACCATTGGTTCCGACAAGTGGACAAAATCTTGAGGGCTATGGAGATCACCTCCGATGCCACCAAGGTAACACTAGCAACATTTCAGCTGGAAGGAGAATCCCAAGTGTGGTGGGATTGGGTCAAGGACTCAAAGAATTTGGAGACCATGACTTGGGCAGAGTTCAAGGAGCTCTTTATGAGCAAATATTTCCCCGCAACTGCGAGGCATGCGAAGGCCCAAAAGTTTCTAGACTTAAGGCAGGGAATGATGTCAGTGCTGGAATACGTGGCTAAGTTCACAGAATTAGCATGTTTCGCTGATGACTATGTGGCCACTGATATGGCCAAGGTGAGGAAGTTTGAGGATGGCTTGAAGTTGTCCATCCGAGGCAAGATTGTGGGTCTTCTTCTGCAAGACTTGGACTTGATGGTCGCCACAGCAATGGCCATTGAGAGAGAGGTGGACGATGCATGGAACATCCGGGAAACGGGTGTGAAAGATAAGAAGAAGGAGGGTCAATCCTCTTCTCCTAGTTTGGGGAAAAAGCAGAGGACTTCTGCTCCACAAGGGTTTCAGGGACAGGGTCGTGGCTATCAAGGCGAAGGCCAAGGTCAGTCCTCCCGAGGCAGGAGAAACTTCAGGACTATGTATCAGGCAGGTTAGAAGACTTGTTATCATTGTCATCAGTCGGGTCACATAAAAAGGGATTGCCCTCAGAGGCAGGGATCCCAGGGTTATAGGTCCTCTCAGTCCCAGACTTCGATGGGGCAACCACAAACTCAGTACATTCCTCTCTACCCCACCATGGGCCAGGGAAGTTAGTACCAATTCTAGGGCGCTGTACAAGGCCCTACTACTTCACGAGCGGGGACTTCCCAAACAAGTCAAATAGGCCAGGGCATGGGTCGGGGTCGAGGTCGAGGTCAGGGCTCACAAGTCGGGATATCGGGAACCCAGGGACGTGTATACGCCATCGTGCCATAAACTAAGTCGGCAGATCCGTCGATGATACAGGGTACATTTCTACTCTCTCGCTTATGGGCAAGGGTATTATTTGACTCTAGTGCATCTCATTCTTTTATTGCTGCATCATGTGTGAAAGATTTGGGCTTAGAGGTTGAAACCTTGGAAGAGCAATTGCATGTGAGTTCTCCACTAGGAGCTAGGGTGAGGGTGGGCCAGATATGTCGGGGTTGTAAGTTAGAGATCTCGGGGATCCTATTTACTGTGGACCTTAGGGTCATGGATATGTCAGAGTTTGATGTTATCCTTGGAATGGATTGGTTGATAGCACATCGAGTCATCATTGATTGTGAACGAAAGAGGGTCACTACTTATACGCCGGAGGGTATTTGTTTCAAGTTTTAGGGGGGAAAACGTGATGATTTACCTCGGGGCGTGTACGACTCTAGATGGCACAGACAGTTAATGGGTTGACTTACAAGCCTTACCCTGGAGGACGAGGCGAGACAGGAGTTGGGCCTTGCTCGGGTTGTGTCTGAGTATGAGGATATTTTTTCGGATGAGCTATCGGGATTACCTCCACATAGGGATGTAAACTTCACCATTGAGTTGCATCCTAGTATATCACTCATTTCTATAACTCCGCATAGGATGGCGCTAGCTGAGGCGCAAGAACTCAAGGTCCAGTTGCAGGAATTATTGGACAAGGGCTTCATTAGACCGAGCACTGCACGTTGGGGTGCTTTGGTGTTATTTGCCAAGAAGAAGGATAAAACCCTTTGATTGTGCATAGACTATCGATAGTTGAATAGGGTTACTATCAAGAATAGGTAGCCTTTGCCGAGGATTGATGACTTGTTTGATCAACTGAGAGGGGCGCGGGTCTACTCCAAGATAGATCTCCGCACCGGTTACCATCAGTTGAGGGTTAGGGAGGTAGAAATCCCTAAGACGGCATTCAGAACGCAGTATGGGCATTTCGAGGTTACTGTTATGCCATTCGGATTGACAAATACCCCGGCAGCATTCATGGATCTCATGCATAGGGTGTTCCAACCCTACCTAGATCAGTTCATCGTGGTCTTTGTTGACAACATCCTAATCTACTCCAAGTCTTAGGAGGAGCATGAGAGTCACTTGAGGATTGTTCTCCAGACCTTGAGAGACCATCAGTTGTAGACCAAGTTCAACAAGTGTGAATTTTGGCTTATGGAGGTGAAGTTTTTGGGACATGTGGTGTCAACTTCGTGTGTCCGTAGACCCAGAGAAGGTTGACGTAGTTATGAATTAGGAAAGGCCAAAGTCAATCTTCAAGATACGTAGTTTCTTGGGATTGGCGGGGGTACTATCGGTGGTTCATTGAAGACTTCTCCTGATTAGCTGCACCTATGACCAAGTTGACCCGAAAAGAGGTCAAGTTTGAATGGCATGATTCTTGCGAGAAGGCATTCCAGGAGTTGAAGAGGAGGCTTACTTCAGCTCCTATTTTGATTGTTCCAAAAAGGGGGACAGAGGTACACAGTGTATTGTGATGCCTCTAAGGACGGACTTGGATACATTTTGATGCAGTCCGGGAAGGTAGTGGCTTATGGTTCTCGGCAGTTAAAGAACCACGAGCAGAGTTACCCCACACATGACATGGAGTTGGTAGCTATAGTCTTTGCCTTGAAGGCTTGGCGCCACTATCTATACAGTGAGCAGTTCAAGGTATTTTCAGACCACAAAAGTTTGAAATATATTTTTACACAGCAAGATCTCAATATGAGGCAACACAGGTGGATGGAGTTTCCAGAGGACTATGACTTCACGTTGCATTACCATCCCAGTAAGGCAAATGTGGTGGCTGATGCACTCAACCGAAAGTCACGAGTAGTCTTGGCTAGTATGGCTTTCCGGGAGTGGCAAATGCTCCAGACTGTGGGATAGTTTAGGTACATTACATGGGGCAGGCTCAGGGTACTTTGGAGAGTTTGGTGCTTACGCCTCCCTACTGAGTAGAGTAATTAAGTCCCAAGGACAAGATACAGATTTTTAATACATCAGGGATCGAGTACAGTTAGGTGCATGTGACGAGGGCTGGGTCATTCACTCAGATGGTAGTCTTCGGCTTAAGGGAAAGATTGTGGTTCCCTAGTCTACGAAACTCAGAAAGGATATTCTTAGAGAAGTCCATTGCTCTCGTTTTGTTATGCATCCAAGTGGCACGAAGATGTACCATGATCTTCGTCACCAGTATTATTGGAGCGGGATGAAGAAAGATGTTAGAAATTTTGTTAGCCGATGTCTCACATGTCAGCAGGTAAAGGCTGAACATCAAAGACTAGCAGGGTTACTCCAGCCTTTGGAGGTAGCTAGGTGGAAGTGGGAGCATGTCATGATGAATTTTGTGACTCACTTGCCACGGACATCGCGAGGTCATGATGTAGTGTGGGTGGTAGTGGACCGGCTTACCAAGTTAGCACACTTTTTAGCAATGCAGATGACCTTCACACTAGAGGAATTATGCAGGTTGTATATATGGGAGATTGTCCGGCTGCATGGAGTGCCCATATCTATAGTATTGGACTAGGATCCCAGGTTTACAGCTCATTTTTGAGAGAGCTTTCAGCGAGCCATAGGAACACAGTTGATGATGAGTACTGTTTTTCATCCCCAGACGGACGGTCAGTCCTAGAGGACTATCCAGACTTTAGAGGACATGCTACAGGCATGCGTTCTAGATCTCAAGGGTAGCTGAGAAGATCACTTACCCTTGGTGGCATTCGCATACAACAACAGTTATCAGACGAGCATACAGATGGCACCCTATGAGGCATTATATGGGAGGTCATGTCGTTCTCCGGTTTGTTGGACGAAAGTGGGAAAGAGATCCTCTATGGGTCCGAATTTGGTTAGGGACACCTCTAAGAAGGTGGACTCGATACGGAAGCGTCTTATCACGGCTCAAAGCCGACAGAAGTGCTACGTCGACAGACGGCGGCGACCTATGGAGTTTGGGGTGGGAGATCATGTCTTCTTGAAGGTGATGCCTAAGAGAGGAGTGGTCAGGTTTGGTAAGCAGGGAAAGCTGTCATCGAGGTATATCGAACCCTTCGAGGTACTAGAGAGGGTGGATGCAGTGGCTTACCAGTTGGTGTTACTGCCAAATTTATCGGGTATTCATGCGATTTTTCATGTCTCTATGCTTCAGAAATACAACCCAGATCCGACTCATGTGGTGGATTGGGGAAAGCTTGTTATTGATGTTGATGGGACCTTCGAGGAGGGATCAGTGCGCATTATGGATAGCTACGAACAGGTTTTGTGAGTCAAGATCGTGCGGCAAATGAAGGTGCTATGGCAGCACCAAGGAGTGGAGGAGGCAACATGGGAGTGCGAGGACACCATCCATACCAATTATGCTTTCTTATTCGAGGATAGAGGTACTTTCTTATAATCATTAGATATTAAATGACTGTGACATGTGCATGTGATTGTATGTGTATGTGTATATGAATTTCGGGGACGAAATTCTTTTAAGGGGGGGAAGAATGTAAAAGCCGGGTAAATTTGAACTTTTTTCTGAAAAAGGGTAAAATGGTAATTTATCACTATAATACGTATTTAAAATACTCATGTTCTAGAACTCAGATGAGGAAACGGAGTTCGCCATTAGATTCGTATTGCAATATCTAGTCACCCTGTCAAATTTCGTCGAATTCTGATAGAGTCAGATTTTTGCACGTCGTTCGAGATGACTACGTGGCGAATGACATTTTAAAGGTCCCCAAAAATGAGTTTTATAAAATTTCCTTAGAATTGGATAAAATTTCAAATAAAATTAATTTGAACTTAATCCAGGACTTAATGAATCGTTTCGGGACGAAAAATGGACCCGAAATTCAGAAATATGCGGTGCGATGTGGACCGCACATTCGGGACTATAAATATAGACTTAAAATCAGATTTTTTTTGAGAAAATATCTCATTCATTCAGCCCCCTTTGGCCAGCCATAGAGAGAGGAGATAGGAGAAAGAAGAGAAAAAAAAAATAGTTCTTCAATTCTTATTTCCCGGATCTTCGAAGTTCCGTCGCTCGGATTAACTCGGACCAAGAGTTAAAGTCAACCACTGCGACGAGGGCTACGTTTACGTACCAAAAAAAGTGAATTTCACCGAAATATCCAAAGAAAATATTTTGGAGAAATCAAGTTCTTGGGCTATTGTTGGTGTTCTTGGAAGTTCAACGACTTCCTCCATCCTACAAGAGGTAGGGTTCCCTCCTACCTTGGTTTTATTCTTACCTTAAGTGGGCTTTTAGTGGCTGAAAATGGTTTATATGTGGGCTGTCGAAGGGCTGTCCAAATGGACTGTTTTTGAACTGTTTTAAAGGCTGAAATTGGGTTGAATGTGGGCTGTCCAAATAGACTGTTAAGGGGCTGAATTACGGAATGTTTTTAGGCCATGTTATGGACTGTTTTGTTGCTGAAATTGGGGCTTTTTTTTAGGCTGTATACAAACTGTTTTTGGGGCTGTTTTAGGGCCTACTTTGGGGCGATTTTGTGGCTGAAATACGGACTATTTTGTGGCTTAATTCGGGGCTGCTATGTGGCCGGTTTAGGGGCTATTCTGTGGCTTGTTTTGGGGCTGTTTTGTGTGCATACTAAATGTTTACTTTATGCCTTGAGAATTAAGTGTGTTATTGTTTGATTATGTAGTAACATGCGTATTAACATGATTATGGATTGTGTTGGAAAGAAATGTTGATATATGTGTATAATATATTGACATTGTGATGAGTTTTTTGGAGGTTATATGAGTATGATATAATTGTCCATGATACATGATGAAATGTGTGATTTAAGTTGTTCATGTGACATTCATTACACATGAGACATGACATTGACATGCAATGGTATATTACATTGCATATGCACGGGACATCGCATATTGAGGGTGTGTGTGTGCATGGTTGTCATCTTCACCTCATTTGGTGTAGGACGAGTGGGCTTGGGAAGGTTGGATTGATGATTCAACTAAGTCGCATGGTTTTCTGGAAAATTGGGTCGGGGGTTAGCAAGAAGGGCTAGAATATCCCTCGGCTAAAAGACCTGGTAATTGGATTTGCACTCCATTGGTATAAGAGCCCATAAAATATGTCAGTGTACGCAGAACCGTTGGTAGTAGTCCATGAATTTCGTGTCAGCCGGCTGCCGTTGGTGTCAGTCCATAAATACCCACGCCTAAGAAAAACCCTAGATTTATATGAAAATGTCATTTGATGTGTAACATAGATGACGGTGGCACTATATTGTGTTGTGGGAGTCGGTGGAGACTCGGGGTAAAATACATGAGTGAGTCTCATCTCATTTCATAGCATGGCATGGTAGAATTTCAACTTAAAATTGCATATTCTTACTTGGAATGTTGATGTGAATATGAAATGTTAAATGTGAATATTGCATGTGCACTTAGGTAGGGAGTAGCCTCTGTAAGAAATACTCTACTGGGCGTGACTCACCTTATATGAAAAATATTTCAGGTACAGGATATACGCCGGTGGACGGCTCTCGTTCAGGGCCGCAAGGGTGAAGAAAGCCGACTTGTGGCTTTAATAACTTCTTTTGTAAAACTTTTGGAGCAAACTAGTTTTGGCATGTAATTTTATGTAAGAGAGTTGTAATTGAACTCATATGGACTTTTTTTAATATAACCTTGCATGTTTTTATATGAGTATGGATACATGGACCCGGTATGGTCAATTTTTTACTCATCAATGGACCCGGTGCGGTCATTGTGTTATATTGGACCTCGGATGGGTCATATGAATGTATATTGCACAGGTTAAATTTTTTGTAGAGCTCCCCGTACATAGGAGACTCTGCCCGAATTTTGTTAAATTATGGATCCCGATAAATGAGACATTACGGCGCGATATCGAGTTACACGATATCCATAGACATTTCGTGGGTTGATGGGTGATCAACGAACTCCTGAATTTTTGGGGTGTCACATTTCTCCTTCTCTCTCGCTCTCTAGGATTGCCTAGGGTTGAAAACTGATGAAAAATAACTAAAGAGACGCCCTTGTGGTATTTATAGGATGAAAAACATAGAAAAAACACTAAAATTGATCGGGGCCATTTTTAGGGTAGCGTCCAAACAGTACTTGGGCGTCCAGACGGTTCAAACTCACCGTTTTTTTTATGAAAAATAAAGTTTTTCGGTAAGGAGTACCGTTCGGACGGTGCTTGGAGCGTCCAGACGGAGGCGGTGCTTGGAGCGTCCGGACAGAGGCAACTTTCTGTCCCGACTTCAGGAGCAGTTTTCACCTACTTAGAAGTCGATTTAGAAAATTTTCGTGAAATACACATTTGTAGCCCTTGAAGTCTAGTTGTTAAAATTAAAATATTATGGCCAAAATATTAAGGTAGTGTCAAATTTCTTCTTACCCGAATTCTTTCTAAAATGTGTTTTAACTCTAGAATACTTCCTAACTTCTAATATACCTCATGTTACCTTTCCCAAGGTTTCTCAACCTTCCGGATCCAATGGTAACCTCATTTTGACCTGAAAATATTTAAAATCCTACCTAATCACTATTCTTAAGCTTAAACACCTCTAAAACTAAGTTTGACCTGAAAGTCAGTTCATCCAAAATTCAAACTTCATGATTAATCTTTTAACAATTATTCGAGGTTTCAACAATCCTTTTATTCATTCTAAGAGAAATATTAATATGATATTATTCTTATTTAATTATAGTACGGGGTCTTACAATCCACCCCCCTAAAAGAAAGTTTTGTTCTCGAAACTTAATTGTCGTGTTAGTCTATCTAATTTTTATTTGGCCATGATATCTCCATTTCTATTCATCCTTTAAGGATCAAATCCAAGATTAAAATAAAACATCATATCCTTAATTTTAAATCCATCCTTTTAACTTATAATGTCATTGCGGTTAATGAAGCCCCCAAGTTTACCTTCATTCACTACTTTCGATTATTCTTTATACTCAATGATTCCATGTGATTGTTTAGACTAATTATATATCATGCATAACTGCCAAATCATAATACTTAATTGTCTACTCATCAATATCACCTCTCTTTTGAATTTCAACAATCCTTTCAATAAACATCATGTTTGCTTCTTACATGTAGCTTATCCATAAGCATTTCACAACAACCAAATTCAATTTGGCTAATAAGATTACTCATCGTTTCTATACTTAAATTATGATATAATCCATAACTTAGTATTGCCACTACGACAAGATTTATAATGATTCCTTAAATAGATGCATCCTTCTTAATGACTTTGTCTCTCACTAGACTAGAGAAACTCACAATATTTAAAATCTAATAATACCTTAACATCCTATGGACACTTATCAATTTATGTAGTTCGGTGGACACCGCAAGATTTCCAACCATTATAACCATCAAACTATACATCATGTTTGCCAAAAAATTGAATCTTACTCTTCAAGCTTATACTCTTTACATTCACTACTATAACCATAACTAATGGTTAATTCCACTAATATTAAATATAATCCAATGAATTGTTGCGCACTCTAATATAAATTATAATCCAACAATCATTAAGTAGAAACTAGCCTCAAGAAAATAATTCACATAGGTTCGTAGGGTTTTGTGAAGATATGTCATATTTCACTACATGTGTTCTTTGCTTATAACTTCTAAAATATTTTCACTAACGATCCATCTTTCTCCTCCAAAGAAAAATTTTTGTAAATAACCAAATATACTACTTAGGCTATGGGTCAAGTTGCAGCTCTAAAATATCGTTTTCAGTCCTCAATCTTGCACACAACTTAATAAGCCTTAAAATCTCATTCATAACTCATACATTCAAATTCTTACTGTTAAATCAATCTTAATATTTTCACATTGTTCACCAACTCGATTAACACTAATCATTTTCTCTATCTCCCAAATATTTATTCTCAATCTCTAACCTTGAGCTATAATCAATAACCCATGTAATCAATCCCTTGCAGCCTTCACATTCACTCTCTTCTATTCATTACATATAATCTTGAATTCCCATGATTCAATCTAGAGTAAATACATTTCTGATTCATAAGATAAAGATAGACTTCGAAGGATCACAATAATCTCTCTCAATTCAATATGATCAGATTTCTTGTAATATAATCATAATCAAAAACAAGAATCCCGATGATTAATCCAAAGCTCCTCGATTTAGTCATATTGGTCATCATAGTCTTAACCATTATTCATAATCCTCAAGATAATAACGATCTGCTAATTACTAGGATAACCATAGTCATTTATCCCAAATATTACATAAAGTTTTGCATCCTATGTCAAAGCCAATCTGCATAGGTATCATTATTGATTCCTCAAATTACATCTTCTCAATTATCACCACTAACCATCAAGTTCAAATCTTCAATACTCATACCAACAATCCTCAAGTATAACTAATCGAACCTATCTTAATAGTGTACTAAAAGAGATAGAAAAAAGAACTTCATATTCCCCCAACACAACTCCAATAACATTAAAATATCCCACAAAATAATAGAAGTTCATATTAAACTTTGGATATCATTTTTATTTTAATAATTGTCTACTATATCTAACCTCAAGCTTTTTAAACCTCTATAATATTTAATTCTATAGTATCGAGGGTCAAAAGTAAGTATTATAACTAACTCAGGCTTCCTAGATTTTTCTTTTTACATGTCTATAAGTTCGTTTTCATAATTCAACCTCAAATTTTCAGTCAAAATTTGTAAATACAAGTCAACTATTAACCCTACACTCAACCATGAGATTCTCGATTGTTAATACTTTAGAAAGTGTAAGTGTAGTGAACTAAGCCCACAACGAAATATGATTATCTAAGTATAACATCCTCTATGAGTATCTTATGTATGACCCTTCTAAACCATTAATACTTCCAAAGTAAATTTAGTCAACTCCGATAATATTTTCAAATCAATATTCGTAACCTCAAGTACGTGGTTATGGAAATAACTCCTGTCCATTTAAGAACCATAACCACAATTCCTATTGTCATTCCAAAATAGGCTTTCATTCGATGTTACTTCACCATATTCCTTCAATTGATCATATTTGAGAATTATACTATCTCATATCATCATACTCACCCTAGGGAAAACATAACACTCTCATGGTTCATATCATAAAACCAAAACTACATACATTCCTTAATTTCTATGGCAATTAAGCAACACACATAATTTTTCATAACCTTATTATTCAAAACTTAGTCCAACTTAAAAACATCTAAGTTGCCCTTATCTCCACACATCCAAATTGGGTTATCACATCCCCTTCACTTCTAAAAAAATAAGTAACACTAATAGTAGAATAGAATACTTAGTCAACAAGACACCAAATCATAGTCAAATTTATATTGTTATCCATCAAAGCACTTCAATCACTATGGAGGTATCTCTAAATTAAAGCCTAGATAGTGTGAAAGTTGATTAAGAATAAGTCCTTCAAAGTCTAAAAACACGACACTTTGCTATGCAAGGAACAACACAATGCATATTTTTGATCAACTTCAGAAAATAAACTAATTTAACTTAGGTATTTCTACGATGTATGACCTATATGGTTGGAAAGATATACGAATTAAGCTTTTAAAAAAAGAAATGGTGCAATATATGGATTTTTCAACACAGAGTTATGGTCAAATTGGTGAAAGGTAGTCTACTTAGCTGATGGTTTGCTACAATTATCCAATTCGAATATAGATAATATCACTTGCAAAAAGATTTATGCTTAGCATTATTTACTAACCAAAAGTCAAATTATCATCCGTCTCCAAGAATAGTCCATAATGACATGATATAAATTAGCATATCCACCCCAATTTTTTTTTAATTCATCTAAGCTAGGTAATCCATGAATTCGAACAAATAATTAATCTCTAACCTAACTAAGAAACAAATCACACTTATCTTATAACCATATAGCTTCAAACAAATTCAAGCCTAAAGTTTCTTCAACCTAACCTAATGCTCCAATGATAGTCCACAACCTATAGCTCCCATGTAAGACCAAATTCTTAAGCGCTGATACCAACTTTATAACATCCCAAAATCCACCCTAGAAGGTATTACTATCTACAAACTATTCAACCATGAGAGCAACTAAAAATAACCATTAATTAATAAATCATTCATCCATTTGACAATGAATAGATACTAAAATCAATAGAACATTGAAACTTCTCCAACTTACAAATCAAAACCAAGAATATCTAGCAGCAGCATAATAAAAAACTAGCTAAAATATTGCTTCATAAAAATCGCTCAAAATCTAAACCAAAAGTAGATCAACTCTATTCCTCTAATGTAGGATCCACATCTTGAACCTCCAACGGCTCATAATCAATTTTCTCATCCACATTGACATCCTCTTCTATGCCAAAATCTGTAAGTGTGTTATAGAGGGTGAGCAAAAGCCCGTAGGAAATCCCTCTCAAATCCCAACAAGGTTTAAAACAATAAAAGATGACAATACTCTTTTGGAAAATAGCATATACAAATTTTTGAGAATAAAACCATAGTAGTTGTAATGATCTCAAGTGTACGGAATACAGTAAATCAATGACAGGAATAAACTTGCAAGAAATTACAGCAATCAATAAGTAACTCAGTAACATCAGTCAATATTCTCATGTATATTGGTTCATCCCCATTGTCATGTATGTTGGTTGCTTCTCAGGAATCTATAAAACGATTCTACCTCGTTCACCCATCACAACCACACAATCTCAATCATTTCCCACAGCGCCAAATCACAAACTACTTTAGGAAGGGCATATACCATCTCTCAACCTCGAACTTATGTGAATAATAGTGGTTTCTCTCACAAACAACAATCCACTACAAATGTTAGGTAATCATCTCACCCCCATTGGAATAGACTAACCTCTAACACTCTACAGCAGCTCTCGAAGGCAATTCAAGTCCATTACAATACAAGAGATGAAACCACAATATTCTCAACAACCATAATCTTAATCAATCATAACTTTTATTAAAAATTCAAGTATTAGAAGTGCGCAATTCTCAATATACTATAGTATTAAAGGAATTAAAATATGTGAGAGATCATCTCATGAAAACATTCACAATTTCGATATCAAAATTCTAGGGTTTAGCCAAAAATCATAATTTCTTGGACTAAGAATAAATATTAGATGAAAACATGATTTAATCAAGCATAAGAACTTAGAAATCAAGAATCCATATGAATTTCACAATAGAACATGTATTGAAGAAAAACTAAGGTTTTGGAAATTCAAGAATATGTATTCCTTGAACCCAAACATGTATTTTGATCAAGACTATGTTCCAGTGATAAAGAAACCAAGAACTCATATATATATCTCAAGAAGATTGAAATCATACATAATTATACCCTAAGTCTCAATGAAAGAATTTGAGAAGAATCCCCTACCTCAATTTCGTACTTTATGTGTAAACCTAGCGTGTTTGATCCATAGTTTGTGTGTAAACCTAGCATGAGAATTCCTTTGAGTCTTATGTTTCTCCTTCTCTCTCGCTCTCTAGGGTTGCCTAGGGTTGAAAACTGATGAAAAATAGCTAAAGAGACTCCCATATGGTATTTATAGGGTGAAAAACAGAGAAAAAAATACTAAAATTGATCGGGGCCATTTTTAGGGTAGCGTCCGAATGGTACTTGAGCATCCATATGATTCAAACTCACTATTTTTTTTTTTGATGAAAAATAAAGTTTTTGGGTAAGGAGTACCATTCAAACGGTGCTTGGAGCATCTGGACGGAGGCAACTTCTGTCCTGACTTTAGGAGTAGTTTTTACCTATTTAGAAGTCGATTTAAAAACTTTTCATGAAGCACATTTTTGTGGCCCTTGAAGTCTAGTTTTTACTTTCCAAATCTCAGCCCATTCGGATTTAGGATTAAAAAGTTATGGTCAAAATACTAAGGTAGTGTCAAATTCTTTCTTACCCGAATTCTTTCTAAAATGCGTTTTAACTCTAGAATACTTCCTAACTTCTAATACACCCCATGTTACCTCTCTCAAGGTTTATCGACCTTCCAGATCCAATGGTAACCTTATTTTGACCTAACAATATTTAAAAACCTACCTAATCACTATTCTTGAGGTTAAACACTTTTAAAACTAAGTTTGATCCGAAAGTCAATTCATCCGAAACTCAAACTTCATGATCAATCTTTTAACAATGATTCGAGGTTTCTACAAACCTTTTATTCATCCTAAGAGAAATATTAATATGATATTATTCTTATTTAATTATAGTACAGGGTCTTACCGTGACTTCATATCAAGGATGGCCTTGATCTTGTCAGGGTTTGCCTCTATTCCCCTCTGGTTGACCATAAAGCCTAGGAACTTTCTTAAGCCTACGTCAAACGCACACTTCTCAGGATTCAACTTCATGTGGTACGACCTGAGAACACTAAAAGTTTCTAAGATGTGGTCATTGTGGTCTGATGTGACAAGACTTTTTACCAACATGTCATCAACATAAAAGTCCATTGTTCGCCCGATCTAAGATTGGAACATTTTTTTTTACCAGTCGTTGATAGGTTGCCCCTGCGTTTTTTAGCCCGAAGGGCATGACCTTGTAGCAATAGGTCCCCTTTGATGTGATAAACAATGTCTTCTCTTGGTCTGGTGAGTGCATACTAATCTGGTTAGATCCAGAGTATGCATCCAGGAAGGTAAGCAATTTATATCCTACGGTGGAGTCGATAAGGAGGTCAATTTGTGGTAGTGGGTAGGTGTCTTTAGGGTACACCTTGTTGAGCTCGATAAAGTCAACGCAAAGGCGCCACTTCCCATTAGTTTTAGTCACCATTACCACCATTGACAGCCACTTAGGATATGCCACTTCTCTGAACGCCCCATTCTCTATTAACTTTCCCACCTCCTTATCCATCGCGTGGGCCGTTTCAGTGGAGGTGCCCCTTAGTTTTTGGCAAACAAGTTTGTGGTGAAGGTTAACATTGAGGTGATGGGTGGAGACCTCAAGGTCAATGCCCTCAAGGTTTTTGCATGACATGTTGCCCCTTAGAAAGTCTATTAGCTGGTGGACTAAGTCTTCAAAAAAGGAAGAGCCAATGTATACTCTTATGTCTAAAAACTCCTCATCTAGAACCACCAATTTGAGCTCCTCTACCAGTTCTCCTCTTTCCAACATGGCATCATCTCTTAGGTCGAGGACCTCCACTTGTATTGCGTCCCGTGGCTTTCTGGTCTTCATGGAGGATACGTAACACTCTCGTGCAACTACTTGGTCTTCTTGAACCTTTTCAATTCCATTTAGCGTTGGAAAGCGAAGGATGAGATGATAGGTGGCGAGCATAGCTCTTAGGGTGTTGAGAGCAGGTCACCCTAGGATGATATTGTAGGCCAACAAGCAGTCTATGACTAAGAAGTTGACCATGACTGTAGGATGATGGACCCTTAGGGATACACCTTCTCCCCTGAGAACCCAATGGAGGCAACCTGATAGGCTGCAGTCTCTCTGTGCCCAAGTTGAGCTTGTCATAGGCTTCTGCGAACAAGATATAAGCAGAGCTGTCACTGTTCACCAGGATCCTTCATACTTGAAAGTTGCCGACGGTCATGGTTAGCACCAGAGGGTCGTCATGGGGGTGGTGGATTCCCTCTAAGTCCTTATCTGAGAAGGATATGACCTCACTGTTGCCATGCTTGGGCGCCTTGGATGGGCACAATTTGTCAGGGTGTCTAGCATTCCTCTCATGAGCGTTCATGGCAGAGTGGGATTCTCCCCCTCCTGCAAACCCTCTGGAGATAGTGTGAATTTTCTCAATGGGTTGTTGATCTTCCGAATTATAAGGCGGTGGCAACACCTACTCCTTACCAACAACATACTAGTGTAGGTGACCATGCTAGATTAGTTCCTCAATCTGTCTTTTGAGGTCATAGAAGTTGTCAGTGTCGTGGGCATGGTCGTGATGGAAACGAAAGTATTTGTTTGGGTTCCTGCGGTTTGGAGGAGACTTCATCCTCCCTGGTCACTTTATTGTGGGGTCATCCTAGATTTGGAATAGGATATGTCCCTCAGCGGCGTTGAGGGGAATGAAGGCTTGTCGATCTCTCTAAGGAAGAGGACCAAATCGGTCTTTGGCAGGTACCCTCTCTGTCCTGCTACGCTTGTTGTCACTCTCCTTCTTGTCATCCCTATCTCTTTCCTTCCTCTTCTCCCCTATTTTGGAGGTCTCACCTCACCTGGGCCTTGTGATGTCCTCAACATTAATATACTTTTGGGCTTTTGCCAGCAGCTCTAGCATGCTTTTAGGTGGGCGCTTCATCACTGATAAGAGGAAGCTTGATGATCAAAGGCCTGCGAGGAAATCGGTCATAGTGACCTTATCTTTGGGCTCCTCAACTTGGAGGACCTCTTTGTTAAAACGAGTGAGGGAGCTCCTCAAGCTCTCGTCTTGGTCCTACTTTATGCTGAGCAGGTGGGTAACTGGCTTCTGGTGGCGGCACCCTCTAATGAAGTGCGACACGAACAACCTGCTCGGATCAGCAAAGGAGCCAATGGAGGCTTGGGAGAGCTTAGCAAACCATTGTCGAGCTGATCATTTCAAGGTGGTTAGGAACGCCCTACACATGATTTCGTCGGGGACATTGTGCAGCTGCATTAAAGTCTTGTAAGTCTCAAGGTGATCAAGTGGATCCTTTGTACCATCAAAAGTTTCGACGGATGGTATTTTAAACTTCTGAGGAAGTGTTTAGTTCGCCACGTCAGGCTTGAAAGGTGTGTCAGTTCACCTTACGAGGTAGTCCATTATCTCGGGTCCTTATGCCTTCATAGCATTGAAGATGTCACCCAGTTAATTTTGTACCTCTTTAATTTTTTCGTCCCAATGATTGGGGAAATGGCTCTCATGCTCCACACTTTGATTTTCACCTTCATCCTCTTAGAAAAGAAGGTCTCCACTATGAAAAAGGGGAGCTAGAGGTCCCTCATGGGGAGCTCCCTTATGTGGGGCACCCAAGGGGGCTCCAAAAGGGGCGCCCAAAGCTCCTTGTTGCCCAAGGCGTGGAGCTCTTCTGGCATGGAGTCCAATAGGTTGTGCTCCTCCTTGTTCAACGAGCATAAGTTGTAGGATCTGCTGATTTTAGGCCACAAGCTACTGCATAGTCTCCAACATCTACTATGCATTTGGGACAGAATTTGTTGGTGGAGGAACAACCTCCTCCTTTCGTGGTGGAATATCCTCAAGTTGATTCATCAACCTGGTGGTGATCAACACAGATTCAACAAAGAAAGTATTTAGAAGTGAGAATTTTGTCATTCCCACAGACGGCGCCAAACTGATGATACACAAATTAGTTTGCACATCACCTGTCGAGTAAACAATATTAAATGCAGTAAACAAGTTGAGAGATAGAGAAAACAAGGATTTATAGTAATTCGATCAACGTAACCTACGTCTACTTTTGAATGGCTAGGGTCGTTGGGTATTTTATTAACTCAAGTGTATAGGGAGAGCAGAGAGTTACAAGCTTTGACATAGAGAAAGAAGAGTTGTCCTCGACTGAGTGTGATGCTCCCCATGTGTTGGTAAAGCTTATTATTTATAGTTGTCGTCCTAACAGATTTGGGCGAGATATTAGTAACTAGTTGGCTAGTCTGTTGGATCTAGTGACCTCCTCTCAACGGGCGAGGCGGTTATGATGCTCTCCATAAGATTCGGTCAAAGAATGAGGTAGGGTATTGACTCTTTCAAGGCGGCGTGGAGGCTTTTGGATGACCCTACATGCTCTCTTGATGACGTAGCTCCTTGAACCTAATGAGTTTAACCGAGCATGAACCGTTTCGGGCTGGACTTTACTGGATCTCTTTAGAGTTGGGCTCTTAATTTAGACTAGGCTTACATCCTGAGTTGCGCCCTTGGGCTTGGCCCATCAGTATTGGTTTTGAATGAGATTGATCTCGCAAGGGATGATAGTAGACCGGAAAAAAAAGGGTATTTGTTCAAATTCGGTTCGATTAGACCAAAAAATGGGCTATACGTATTAGATATTAAACATATACAGGGATATCCATATAAATTCGTGCGATAATGAAGGCAGGAATGAACTGACATTTATCCCTACCCCATCCCGCCCCTCTACACCCGTTATTATATATATATATACTAAATATACTCTTATATATCAACTAAAACCACTTAGCCCTAACTCAAATCACTCTCCTCTATGCCTCTGCCTCTATTGAGCGTCTAAGCCCTAAGTCTATCAATCATTCAACCCTAAGGTCCCTAATTTTTCCATTGTTGTTTGTTGATTGCTGGTTGTCGACTAACCAGACCAAGTAAGGTAACGCGCTCTCTCTCTCTCTCTCTGTCCTATGCTCCATCATTTATGTCTCCATCTTCTCTCTCTCCATCGTCTATCTCTCTCGTTCTTTTTTCATTGTTCCTTTTATGTTGATTACAAGAGCACTTAAGTTTTATCATCGTTGACTGCCGATCATTGATTAGGCTGGGTAAGGTAACACTCTCTCTCTCTTTCTATGTCTTCTTTCTCTCCATCGCTTCTCTCTTTCTCTCTCTATTGATTGTTGAGGGTTTCATTTATAGGTTTACCCCTTGCACTCTTTGACGAAATGTGAGAGTCTACATTTTTTTTTTCAATTAATTAATGTTTGTATTGAGCATATTAAATTTGTTTTTAGACTTAGTATTGTAAATGATGAATTATTGTGGTTGCTATTAAATTTTCAGTTATCCTAGGCAAAGTGTGGGCAAATCCATTTGGTTGTCCTCTATTTAATTACACTTTATTTAACTACATCAACAACATCGGATGTATCATTACAGGATATATTTATTTGGTTATAGCAAGCCATAATTGACTGTTTTGAATGCTGCTCAGAATTTTTATTTTTTTTCAAAGAAAGCAACTACTGAGATGTATCCTCTTGAATGCTTTTTGACCGATTGTACTGGGAGAAATAAAAATGAAAATGTGAAATGGATTGTTTGGACTATTCCTTTAAGATTAAAATATTTTGATACAGTCAAAATACTTTTATTTAGAAGGTTAAATTTATTTAAAATTTTAAATTATATTGATTTGGGCATGGACTTGGACTTGGGCTTGGGCTTGGGCTTTGACAAGGGAAGGGGAGGGATTAAAATTTAGGAAAATTTGGAAGTCTGTTCTTTTTTGTGTACTTATTTGGTGATAAATCTATCAGATAACATGTTTAATATTAAGTTCATTGTCCACAAAACCGTCATTAGTTATATTTAATTACAAAAAATTTAATAATTTAATAATTTTTAAATTTTAAAAGTTTAACTAACATTAAAATTCTCTCTCATATACATATATATATATATATATATATATATATATATATATATATGTAGTAACATTAAAAATAAATAATAATAATATTCAAATAGAAAAAATAGTATCACTTAAACACAAAAAATAATAACATTCAAAAAAAAATAGTAATATTGAATATTAATATTTTAAAAAAATAATAATAATAATATGGTCAACAAAAAAAAATAAAATTAAATATTCATATTTCAAAAAAATAGTAACATTTAATATTAATAGTAACATACTCATCCAAAAAAAAATAACATGCTCAACAAAAAATAATAGCATGCACAACCAAAAAATAGTAAAATGCATAGTAACATTCAATATTAAATTAAATATAGTCTTCTCATAAAAAAAAATATGAGAGAGAGAGAAAGGTAGTGATGTCAAATTTAAATTTAAATTTCAGATTTCATATAAAAAAATCTTTAATTAAGTGTAAATCAAGGATGACCATTTAAGAAATTAATTTAATGCTGAAGTTTATTTTTTAAGTCATTAAGAAGATATTTTAGAATTTTAAAAAAATAATGGACTTAACTAATTATTAAAAAAATTAAAAATAGACTTACTCCAAATAATTTTTTTTGACGAATTAAACTTATTATAAATTTCGTTTAAAAAGTTCAACTCTAATTTTCACTAAAATTTACGGGCAAACGGAAATTAGGGATAAAAATTATTCCCATTACTAGGATAATCATACACTAGAGATAAACAAAAAATTTTAAGCGAGGACAAAGGTTAGATAGAGAGTACACCCCAACCCCACACTTTGTTCCACTGTCATCCTAGTCTCTGGATCCACGCCGAAGCGTTTGAATATCCTAGTTCCGTCATATCCATTTATTTAAAGGGCAAACAGACTCAGAGAAGACAAAGCGCACAAGATCAAGGCTGGCAGATTTGGGGAACATCTTCTTTTACAAAGTCTTTTCCAAGCCGACAAGTGACCTCAAACCCCCTACAAATGGAGAAATTTTCTCCCATTTTAGGCCCTTCCCTTCCTCTCATTCTCAATCACTGACTCATATCATCATTGTCCTCCTTTCCCATCATCTCCACTGCACACTGGTTTGAAATTATAACACTGATCAAATCATTACACTGCGCTTGAAATGATTGCTCTTCTTTTTACATTTTATAGTACCATATTTTCTACTTTGGATAGCACTGTAGCATGAAAAAAATTGAAAACCATATTCATAATTATTAATTTTTAAAATTAATTTATATCTTTCACAGAAAAAATTATACTTGTTTAAGTTAATTGATGATTGAACATAAATTATTTTAATCAAATTATAATTTTGAATGACTGATCATAACAGTATGGATTCATCATATCTTTTGTAGTTGTAATTTATATGTCAAAAAATTATAATATCTAATAAGATATCATAGTTTTCTGTTTTAACAATTTTTTGTGGGTTTAAATAGTCCAATTGAGATGTATTTGATCAAAAGATATTTTTATCTTTAAATATTTTTAAAATATAAATATCACTCTTTATTTTAAAATTTTTTTAATAATTTAATATTTATACTATCATTCAATATTCTATCTAAACAAAATATTGGATGAGATAAATGTGGAGCCTACTACTTCATAATATTAATACCAAACATAAGATAAGGAGGAATTATCACTATAATTAGTCTAAAGCCAAATGAATGGCTAAATGATAAAATAATATTATAAAATTCAGTCATTCCTGATATTTAAACCAAACCCACCATAAGGGCTGTTCAAAGGTTGAATGCTCATCAATTGAAGACACTATACCCACTATACCACTGATAAACATAATTTAAAATTTTCAAATTATAAATCAATTGTTATGCATTCTTGATAATAACTTTTTCAAATTGATTCTATTTTTTAATAATCAATCCTTTATTTCGAAACCTCATCAATTGATAATTTTAACCTCACTAAATTATAATTTTTTTCAGCAACAACAAGAAAATAATATATACGGATTTAAATTCTCATCAATATTTATTTTCTCACTTTTTTCTAAGCATTTCATCTAAAATTAATGGACGAAGGATTTGGTTATATGCAATGAGTGACACTTGAATTGACAATAAATATTTTTTTAAAAAATATATTAACGACAAGTAATTTATATAAAAAAAATTTAAAAAAGCATACCAAAGAGCATGTATAGGTTGAACCAAAACTTGTGCCAATCTTTTTAAAAGAAAAATATTGTATAATTCAAATAAAATTTAAATACATATTATTTATTAGACGAGTGTTGAATGAGTGAGTTTTATTGAAAAAATAAATGAGACATACTTATCCAAAAAATGATATATATTTATATTATAATTTTTTAAACTTTATTTAAAAATATAGCATTTCTCTTTCCGAAATCGTGATTGCATAGAGGAAAGGTTTACATAATTACATGGAGTCAGTTTTGTTGCGACGACGCCTTGAAACTTGAAATGTTGTTTCTTCAAGGTCTCTATGAAAGAAAAGTACTATAGGGGCCTCATGCATTTCCAGAGCAAGTGACCAAACCCCTGAAGCATCAGAAATAGTCATTGCGTTTATGCTGATAACTTGCTATTTTAGCAAAATCATATAATATTGTACACGCTGCAGGGCATGGTTTCTCATTTTAATTAGCTAATGCATGGCAGGAAAAAGATAAAATTATGGAAAATGCAAAGGATAATTTTATTAAAATTTTCATATTAAATGATGTGATACAATTTTCGTTATTAAATATTAATAGAACTTATTTATTTGATAATGAAAAATTATACCACATCATTTAAGATGGAGATTTGATAAAAAANCAATTTAATTAAAATTTTCATATTACATGATGTGATACAATTTTCGTTATTAAATATTAATAGAACTTATTTATTTGATAATGAAAAATTATACCACATCATTTAAGATGGAGATTTGATAAAAAAATCTGAAAAGCATGGCGTTACCTAAAGTTATCCGCACTTAATGGCATATATTGGTAATAATGTACAATGCATACATCCAATAAAAAAATATTATAATACATGTTTGTCAAACAAGTTAATGTTTTTGAGAGAATTATACCAGATCTTGTGAAATTTGTCACTTAATTATTGAAATATCCTGAAATTTAAAATATTATACATAAATTCATTGAAGTTTGTACGTGTGTAACAATTCGACTACCGCCGTCAATGTCTGATAGTATATCTATTAATAAATTATACTTAGACCCCCTAAAGTTTGTAAGCGTATAATATTTAGTCCCCTTAAGTTTAAAATATTATACTTAATAGAATGTCAAATATTTTAAATTTTCAACAAAAATTCATGTTCTATTCTATGATTTATATAAATAAAATCCAAATTATTCTTAAAAATTATAATTAGTATATATTTATACTATTTATTAAAATAAAACTAAAAAAAACAAGGGATATAAGTCACTCACAATAGAACATGAAATTTACAACTTAAATCCATGTTCTATTATGTCATTTATTGAAATAAAAATCTATTTTTTTCTTAAAAAATCATAATTAATATACAATTATACCATCGATTGGAATAAAACTAAAAAATCAAACAAGAGATCAAACTTTAATGGACACAGTATCTTCTACCTTTATAATTTGGTAGTTTAATTTGGTTATTTAAATTCTAATAGATAGTATACGTGTATACTAACTATGATTTTTTTAAAATATTATATTTTTATTTTTGATTTTATTTAAATAATTTTCATAATAAAACAAGAATTTTTGTTGTGAAATTTAAAATATTTGATATTCTATTTTTGATTGAAGTATTTTTTATCTAAGTATAACATTTTAAACTTGAAGGGTCTAAGTATTACACGTATACAAAATTTACGGGGTTTGAGTGTAATTTACTAACGGATATACTAACAAACATCGACGGTAGTTGTCTAAGTATCACGCGTATACCAAATTCAAGGGGTTTGTGTGTAATATTTCAAATGTCAGGGGTTTGAATGATTAAATGATACATCTCAGAGAGTCTACGTGTAAATCTTGATGAGCCCAAATCTAGTTGGGTTAAGCCCAATTCATGAAGTAAGCTCAAATTAGCTATAAAACAGGTCAAGTCCAGCTCATAGATTTAGTACGATCTAAGATTCAGGAAGTTTGAGAAGATTAGCGCATGTGAGAAGTAATTATTGGGATAGCCATTGTTAGAGATCAAGACTATCTATAGTTGTACCTATCCTTAGTTGTAACTATTTTCTCTGAATTATTAGTCATTTATCACATCACGTCATCGCCTCAATCAAGGCTCTATGCCTATAAATTGTAAGTCTTTTCAGATGAAAGACATCTCCCTACACACCCCTACACAAGTTTTCTCTCTCATAGCTACCAAGAGCATACCCTTGCTCTCTCCCTCACCTACGACTTCATCAATAAAGACCATTGACCATCGTTGTCGTCTTCAAAGTGGAGTAGGTTACCCTAACCAAACCATTATACATATGTGTGTTGCTTGTGTTGTACCAATATTTGTCTCCTTCATTAATTGTTTCATTAATTATCCTAAATCATACCCTCGATTGTTAATTGTGCATAAGCCTATTTTGTGCGTCATCAGTTTGACGTCATTTGTGGGAACCAAGATGAGAAAGAGTGCCAACAGCCCCTCGAAGAAATTCAGATGATCTCTGGAGGGTTTGGAGGAGGAGATAGGTGACTCTAACTCTGCCAAGAAAGTCCACGCCAGGAAAGCTAAACAGGCAGACTCGAATGACTTTCGCCCCACAAAGATGCCCTGGCACAAGGAAGAAGAGGTCATCACCTTCTCAGACAGGGATCTCGAGGGAATCCAAGTCCCCTATGATGACTCACTAGTTTTAACCATGATGGTAGCCAACTACTAGGTTAAGATAATTTTGGACGACAGCGGAAGTTCAGCCGATATCCTATTCGCACTAGCCTGCAATCAGGACACCCCTTGTTGGATTCTTGGGGGAGAGGGTTTATCCCTTGGGTTTCATCACCTTGCCAGTCACCATAAGGACAACACCAAGAAGCTTTACCATCATAGTGAACTTCATTATACTTAACTGTCTCTCTACCTACAACAACATACTTGGACGCCCTGCACTCAACACCCTAAGGGAAGTTTCGTCCACCTATCACCTTGTTCTTCGTTTCCCTAACCTATATGGGATTGGAGAAGTTAAAAGAAACCAAGTCTTTACCAGAGAACACTACGTGGCCTCTATGAGGATCAAGAAACCCTAAGAGGTCCTCTAGGTGGAAGCAGTTGGTATGAAAGCACACTGAAAATGGGAAAGCATTGGTCCACCTATGGGATGCCAAACACTTGAAGAGGTATTATCAATACTAGGGTTCANATGTTTTTGAGAGAATTATACTCAGATCTTGTGAAATTTGTCACTTAATTATTGAAATATCCTAAAATTTAAAATATTATACATAAATTCATTGAAGTTTGTACGTGTGTAACAATTCGATTACTGCCGTCAATGTATGATAGTATATCTATTAATAAATTATACTTAGACCCCCTAAAGTTTGTAAGCGTATANTGTTTTTGAGAGAATTATACCAGATCTTGTGAAATTTGTCACTTAATTATTGAAATATCCTGAAATTTAAAATATTATACATAAATTCATTGAAGTTTGTACGTGTGTAACAATTCGACTACCGCCGTCAATGTCTGATAGTATATCTATTAATAAATTATACTTAGACCCCCTAAAGTTTGTAAGCGTATAANGCCGTTTAAATTATCTTTTGTTGTTTCAGTCAATTTCTTTTTCTTATATTCTTCAAATTATGAAATAAAATTTTACAAAGTTATCTTTTTCAAAAAACTATCTCTCANTAATATTTAGTCCCCTTAAGTTTAAAATATTATACTTAATAGAATGTCAAATATTTTAAATTTTCAACAAAAATTCATGTTCTATTCTATGATTTATATAAATAAAATCCAAATTATTCTTAAAAATTATAATTAGTATATATTTATACTATTTATTAAAATAAAACTAAAAAAAAAANTCTCTCTCCCTCACCTACGACTTCATCAATAAAGACCATTGACCATCGTTGTTGTCTTTAAAGTGGAGTAGGTTACCCTAACCAAACCATTATACATATGTGTGTTGCTTGTGTTGATCCAATATTTGTCTCCTTCATTAATTATCCTAAATCATACCCTCGATTGTTAATTGTGCATAAGCCTATTTTGTGCGTNCTGAGGCTTTCCCCCTAAGCTCTCCATGACCATCGATAAACGCACCTGCAGCAGCCCTCTCAGTAGCCTCACTGCTCATCTTCATCACTTTCTCAATGGAATGAGCATTTACCTTGGTGGCTCTCTCACAAGCTACTTGTAGGTTAGCCTATATCACAGTAGCCNAAAATTTAAAATATTTGATATTCTATCTTTGATTAAAGTATTTTTTATCTAAGTATAACATTTTAAACTTGAGGAGTCTAAGTATTACACGTATACAAAATTTACGGGGTTTGAGTGTAATTTACTAACGGANGAAATTTAAAATATTTGATATTCTATTTTTGATTGAAGTATTTTTTATCTAAGTATAACATTTTAAACTTGAAGGGTCTAAGTATTACACGTATACAAAATTTACGGGGTTTGAGTGTAATTTACTAACGGATATACTAACAAACATCGACGGTAGTTGTCTAAGTATCACGCGTATACCAAATTCAAGGGGTTTGTGTGTAATATTTCAAATGTCAGGGGTTTGAATGATTAAATGATACATCTCAGAGAGTCTACGTGTAAATCTTGATGAGCCCAAATCTAGTTGGGTTAAGCCCAATTCATGAAGTAAGCTCAAATTAGCTATAAAACAGGTCAAGTCCAGCTCATAGATTTAGTCCGATCTAAGATTCAGGAAGTTTGAGAAGATTAGCGCATGTGAGAAGTAATTATTGGGATAGCCATTGTTAGAGATCAAGACTATCTATAGTTGTACCTATCCTTAGTTGTAACTATTCTCTCTGAATTATTAGTCATTTATCACATCACGTCATCGCCTCAATCAAGGCTCTATGCCTATAAATTGTAAGTCTTTTCAGATGAAAGACATCTCCCTACACACCCCTACACAAGTTTTCTCTCTCATAGCTACCAAGAGCATACCCTTGCTCTCTCTCTCTCTCCCTCACCTACGACTTCATCAATAAAGACCATTGACCATCGTTGTTGTCTTTAAAGTGGAGTAGGTTACCCTAACCAAACCATTATACATATGTGTGTTGCTTGTGTTGATCCAATATTTGTCTCCTTCATTAATTATCCTAAATCATACCCTCGATTGTTAATTGTGCATAAGCCTATTTTGTGCGTCATCAGTTTGACGTCATTTGTGGGAACCAAGATGAGAAAGAGTGCCAACAGCCCCTCGAAGAAATTCAGATGATCTCTGGAGGGTTTGGAGGAGGAGATAGGTGACTCTAACTCTGCCAAGAAAGTCCACGCCAGGAAAGCTAAACAGGCAGACTCGAATGACTTTCGCCCCACAAAGATGCCCTGGCACAAGGAAGAAGAGGTCATCACCTTCTCAGACAGGGATCTCGAGGGAATCCAAGTCCCCTATGATGACTCACTAGTTTTAACCATGATGGTAGCCAACTACTAGGTTAAGATAATTTTGGACGACAGCGGAAGTTCAGCCGATATCCTATTCGCACTAGCCTGCAATCAGGACACCCCTTGTTGGATTCTTGGGGGAGAGGGTTTATCCCTTGGGTTTCATCACCTTGCCAGTCACCATAAGGACAACACCAAGAAGCTTTACCATCATAGTGAACTTCATTATACTTAACTGTCTCTCTACCTACAACAACATACTTGGACGCCCTGCACTCAACACCCTAAGGGAAGTTTCGTCCACCTATCACCTTGTTCTTCGTTTCCCTACCCTATATGGGATTGGAGAAGTTAAAGGAAACCAATTCTTTACCAGAGAACACTACGTGGCCTCTATGAGGATCAAGAAACCCTAAGAGGCCCTCTAGGTGGAAGCAGTTGGTATGAAAGCACACTGAAAATGGGAAAGCCTTGGTCCACCTATGGGATGCCAAACACTTGAAGAGGTATTATCAATACTAGGGTTCAAGTTGGTAAGTGTACAAGTCTGTGACTACCGTTTAAATTATCTTTTGTTGTTTCAGTCAATTTCTTTTTCTTATATACTTCAAATTATGAAATAAAATTTTACAAAGTTATCTTTTTCAAAAAACTATCTCTCATTCCATGGAAGTTTATAAACAATTTACAAAAGATAAAACATGACCTAGCAACAAAAAGATAAAAGTGTCATACTCCTGACATCACTCACTGCTCCTTGATCCACTCTCATCAAGGCTCTCCCCGTCACCATCTTTCCCTGGGGCCTCATATTGGACAAAGCCAGAGAAATCAAAATTAGGGAAAGCTGCTGAGGCTTTCCCCCTAAGCTCTCCATGACCATCTATAAAGGCACCTGCAGCAGCCCTCTCAGTAGCCTCACTGCTCATCTTCATCACTTTCTCAATGGAATGAGCCTTTACCTTGGTGGCTCTCTCACAAGCTACTTGTAGGTTAGCCTATATCACAGTAGCCCTCTTCCAAGTTATACGTAGCTCGGCCTCAGCTCTTGCGACCTTCTCACGGGATTCTTACAGCTCTGACTCTACTCTTGCGCAGACAGTCTCCTTTATTAGTCTCCAGCTTAGCGCCTCTCTCGTGAGTCACCAAAAAGCTCAACCTAATCCAACCTTTGCTCTCAAACAACCTCAATCTCTAGCTTAGCACCTCTCTCATGAAAACAAAGGAGGAGGGTGCAAAATCAAAGTTGAGAAGAAAGGCATACCATGGAAAACTCCTCCATTGTTGTATTGATAATGCCCCTTGAACCTCGAGATCCAACCTCTCTGATATCCCTGGGAGTCACAGACCTCCAAAGTTGCTCCTTAGCCAAATTCACATCGAAGCATGGAAACCGACCCACTACTAGAAGCAAGGTAGCTATGTGGAGATACAGTCCCTATAGAAGACAGCACTAGAGTCTCAACTCCTACAGCAGTACAAGGGCTAGCTCTAGTACACACAAGAGTCATAGTCTGGGAAGGAGTGAGGGCANACTCCTTAGCCAAATTCACATCGAAGCATGGAAACCGAGCCACTACTAGAAGCAAGGTAGCTATATGGAGATACAGTCCCTATATAAGACAGCACTAGAGTCTCAACTCCTACAGCGGTACAAGGGCTAGCTCTAGTACACACAAGAGTCATAGTCTGGGAAGGAGTGAGGGCACCACTGGATCCCCCTAAAAGCATAGAGAAAACATTAACAAAGTGCCTCAAGGTCCCTGTCTAAGAAGACGTCACCCTAAAAGCATAGAGAGCCTCCATCATTACTCTATTAATAGAGCGCCCGTAATTAGAGACAAGGCTAATATAAAGAACCAACATCGAGAAAACATTAAGGAGAAAGAATGATTGGAGAAAACAAGTTTGCCTCCTTCCTAGTTGAAAGCCATCATAGTCTCCTTCTCTGGAAAAACCCAAAACTCCAACCCTCCGCCCATGAATGCTTGATAGCTGCTTGCCAAAGCGCAACTTCCCACCGTTGTCGGTTTCACTAATTTGTNATTCTCGGGAAAAACCCAAAACTCCAACCCTCCGCCCATGAATGCTTGATAGCTGCTTGCCAAAGCGCAACTTCCCACCGTTGTCGGTTTCACTAATTTGTGTTTAAAGCTCAAATTTTGTGAGAAACAAATATTTTGTGAAGAAATTTGGCACCCAAACAACGGTTGTTTGTATGTCGTAGATCTTGAAAAAAATACCGAAATGCAAAACAAAATTTGCCACAAATGGACAACCAAGCGCAAAGTTATAGTTGTTCAAAGTTTTGTTGTCTCATTGTGCTTTTCTAGTACTCCACCCACCCTAGCATCTCAGCACTAGAGCCTGTGCACATACCTGCTCCAAGGTGTCGCCCAGACCACCAATGACGTCGCCCATATCCGTAACTATCAGCACTTACCAATGCCTATTCCCTTCTCCTGGCACTGCCCAAACTAGCACTAGCACCTGTGCCTACAAGGCGTCGTCCCTCCTATTGCAAGGCTCGTGCAGTTGTTTGCATTGCCCAGGTTGGCATCACCCAAGCTGCTAGCACCCAGATGGGTACCTTGTTTGGCGTCACCAACACAGCTGCCTACTCCTACCCTTACACTGGTGCCTTGTGTTCTGCCTCTATCTCCCAAATCCTTCATAGTTGATCTGACGTCACCCTTGGAAGCTAATCTAGNTTCCCTTCTCCTGGCACTGCCCAAACTAGCACTAGCACATGTGCCTACAAGGCGTCATCCCTCCTATTGCAAGGCTCATGCAGTTGTTTGCATTGCCCAAGTTGGCATCACCCAAGCTGCTAGCGCCCAGATGGGTACCTTGTTTGGCGTCACCAACACAGCTGCCTACTCCTACCCTTACACTGGTGCCTTGTGTTCTGCCTCTATCTCCCAAATCCTTCATAGTTGATCTGACGTCACCCTTGGAAGCTAATCTAGCATCGCTCAAGCTCTTGGAGATCGATCTGATGTCGTCTATCACATCCTCAGCTTCATAGCTGGTGCCAACCAAAAACTCACCATAACCTAGCAGCCTACTAGCAATGCATAACTTGCAGGCATCACACAACCTAGTGGAGTCACCCAACCAGCTGTTGCCGCCTTTTGCTCCTCTAGTCGTTGCGGAGTCTGCCCTTTGAGATAGGCACTGCTGATTTCATCATGGGCCGGGCTTTGACAAGCTTCACCAAAGAGCCTCTGACGTCTAATCTACCTGTAACCTCCCTGTGGAGATCCTTGCATTCTAGGAGTGAGAGGATTGTTTATCCTAAGATGAAGGAGGCAATGAAATGGTGAAAAAGTCCCTAGATCTATATATACTTGGCCTCTTGAAAACCCTATGCCTCAAATTGTAGAAGAGAGTTTTTAGTGTGAAATCCACTTTAACGTGGTGGTAGCACTATGAATGGTTAGCAACAGGGGAAATAAAGAAGATATCACTGCACAACCGTGCCGAACAATGAATCTTTGGCTATCCAAATGGAGGAGCTCATTCATACCCTCACTCATACATAGCCACCGTTCCCATCATCGCTCGCACCCTCGTCATTAGTCCCTAGATTCTCATAAGGGACAAAGCCAAAAAATTCATACGCAGGAAAAACTGTTGAGACCTTCCCCCTGAGCTCCTCATAGCCATCAATAAAGGCGCCTGCCATAACCTTCTCAGCAGCATCCCTCTTCTTCTCCATCTCTATGGAGTAAGGCTTTGCCCTAGTAACTCCCTCAAGAGCTACTAGAAAAGGTCAGCCTCTGACACAACAATCCTCTCATGAGACGCTCATAGTTTAATCACTGNTCCAACAAGATAAGGACAAAATTTTTTCAAAGCAAAAACTATCGCATGCAATTCTTTTTCAGTTGTTGAATAATTCATTTGAACACCATTCAAAATTTTTCTTGCATAATAAATGACATGTGGTTTCTTATCTTTTCTTTGTTCTAATATAACACCTACAACATAATCACTTGCATCACACATTAGTTCAAAGGGCAAAGTCCAATCAGGGGACTGCATTTATTGGGGCAGAAATTAACATGTCTTTAAGCTTAACAAAAGCTTGTTGGCNCCTACTTTCCTGAACGGGGATGCAACGTCTTATGATTTGATCCTTACAGTACTAAAATATATACTGGTCTTCCCTAAAAAAGTTACAAACCTCCCTCAGAAATTTCTTTTTGTCCGTGGGGCAGAAGGACAGAGGAAGTGTTCTAGTAGCAAGGAAATTAGCAATATCAGCATGCTATGGGATCTCATCAATTATAAACAGTTGTTCATCGAGGAATTTTTCATTGATTGGCAGTCCATCCTTGTGAAATTCATAAGTTAACCTAGACAGATGGTCTGCCACCATATTCTCAACACCCTTTTTGTCTTTGATGACCAGGTCAAACTTTTGGAGTAAGAGTATCGATCTTAAGAGCCTAGGCTTGACATCCTTCTTTGTGAGCAAAAATTTTAANATTCAATCTTTGCTTCATTTGACCAAAGGGTTTTGAATCCTCTTCCAAGTATATGACATGATTGCAGATCAACGAACTTACACCTTTCAAGTCAGCAATGGTCCACCCACTGGTGCTTTTGTGGCTATTAAGAATTTCAATCAGTTTAGACTCTTGCAAGTCTATGATCTTAGATGAAATTACCACTGGGTATGACTCGTTCTCTCCTAGGAATGCATATTTGAGGCCAGATGGGAGAAGTTTCAATTCAGGCTTTGGTGGCTTGACACTTGATGAGAGTGACTTTGTGCCACTTGGTGAAAGTTCCTCAAATTTGGGGATCCATGTATCAACAACATGATTCAGGCAATTCTTTGGATCATCATCTATTGTCTCAGATGTAATGGATTCTGACAGAGAGGATTCAATGGAATTTTCACATAATGTGTTATTCAAATGGTTCTGAATCAACTACTCAATGAAATTTATTTCTCTCTCTTCTTTATCTTCTCCTCGGTGTTTTGCAACATTGAAAATATCTAGCTCAAGATTCATATTGTCAAAGGTTAATTTCATAACCATATTCCTTCAATTGATTAGTGCATTTGAAGTTGCTAAGAAGGCTCGACCAAGAATTACGGGAATTGAGTTCTCTGAATGCTTTGCTGGCTGAGTATCTAGGACGATGAAGTCAACATGGAATACAAAGTTGTCCACTTTGACAAGTACATCTTCCACAATACCCCTAGGAATTTTGATAGATCTGTCTGCCAACTGAAGTGTGACACTTTTGGGTTTGAGTTCTCCCAGACCCAACTGCTGGTAAATAGAAAAAGGGAGCAAGTTGACACTAGCTCCTAGGTCTAATAGTACTTGTTCGATTTTAAAATTTCCAATGACACACGACATAGTCGGACACCTTGGATCTTTGTATTTTGGAGGGATTTTGTGTTGAAGTAAGGCACTGACATGTGTTGTCAAAAATTCTCTTTTTGAACATTTTGGCTTCTTTTGACTGTGCACAAGTCTTTCAGAAACTTGGCATAAGGTGGAACCTGTTTGATTGCATCCAGAAGTGGGATGTTAATTTTTACTTGCTTAAAAAGCTTATAAATTTTAGGCTGATTATTCAACTTCTGTGCAGTTTTGAGTCTATGAGGAAAAGGAGGAGGAATAGAACACGAGGGTTCTTCTTCCCTTGATGGCTCTAGTTCTTGTTCAATCATGGACTCAAGTTCCTCTTCTTTCACACATTCAGACTCAATTAGTTCAGGCTCGACTGGTGAGTTAACCAGGCTTGACTTAGATTTTGGAATTAGCATGTCCTTGATTGTCTTATCAATCACCTTGCCACTTCTTAGTGTAGTGACAACTTATGCTTGGTCTTGTGGAGTTTCCATGATAGTGGTATTTCCCACCTGAAATTGGCCTTGTAGTAGTTTTGGTTGGGCAAAAAACTTGTCTTTCTCATATGTGGCCATAGATTGGGTCAATTTTTGGATGTGGCTTTTCAGATCCTTGAAAGATTGAGTGGTCAAGGTTTTGAAATCAGTGAAAGCTTGAGTGGAACTATTATTGTAGTTCATTTGTCTTTGCATGAACTGATTTAGTGTGTCCTCAAGACTCCTCTTTTGTGGTAGTTGGTATGGTTGATATGTGGGAGGTCCTTGAGGTAGTGGGTATGAACCTTGTTGTTGATTCATGAGAGTTGGTTTTGTGTTTGTCCAACTGAAGTTCGGGTGGTTGCGCCACCCTGGATTGTATGTTTCAGAGTGTGGGTTGGAGTAAGACTTGTTGAAGTTAGAAATGACATTTGTTTGTTCCAATAAGACTTCCTTGAATACCAGAATGGTTGGACACTCCCCAATGGGGTGTCCTATCAGTACACCTGTTCTGTGGGAGGGCCAACATCAATTTGATGAACCTTTTTCATCTCTAATGCTTCAAGCTTTCGAGATAGGGTGGACATTTTTGCTCTTAGGTCATCCTCATCTTTCAAGACATACTTACCCCCTTGGGAAGTGGATGGTTTGGCTTCAACAATAGTAAGGGAGGCTGAGTCCCACATATGAGAACTGTCAGATATGGTGTTAAAAAAATTGAATGTGTCCTCCGAACTCTTACTCATAAACTCTCCTTAAGCCATCATTACGACAAACTGACGTAGTCCAGTGGGCAAGGAGTCATAGAAAAATCCTACCAAAGTCCAATTCTCAAAAGCATGGTGTGGGAAGGACTGGAGTAGATCCTTGAATCTCTCCCAACTTTGGAATAAGGTTTCTCCTTCTTTGACCAAAAAATTCATGATTTGCGTGCATTAGTGCGGTGTAGAGGAAAAAAATTTCTAAAAAATTTATTTTCTAGTGCCCGCCAATTAGGTATTGAAAGAGCTTTTAAAGAATTGAGCCATTGTTTAGCTTTATCCTTTAGAGAGAATGAAAAAAGTTTCATATTAGCTAGTTCAGAATTGTCTTGAAAGGTTCCACATACTTCCTCAAATTCTTTTATGTGCAGATATGCGTTTTATGTTTCGTCCATGGAATTGAGGAAGTAGTTGAACTGTCCCCGTCTTTATAGTAAAGAGGGGTGCATCTTCAAGAAAGATAAAACAAGAGGGAGCCCTATTTCTTGTGGGATTTAAGTAATCCTACAGAGTTCGAATGTTAGGCATTTCCCCCTCTCTCACAGGAATTTCTCCTCGTCTCTCATTATTTGTCATTCTACTTTCACAAGAGTCTGTTACTGATCTAGGTGAAGGTGGTTCCAATTGATTCATAAATCCAAAAGATTCTGTAGGTAAATTTTGATAGTGAGGAGCGTCCTCAGAAATAAAATTAAAATAAATTTATACACAATAAAACAAGTATCTATACAAAAAGAAGAGGTCTTTTTACCTTTTACCTTAAAACACTTTTTATGGTTACCCGACAACGGTGCCAAAAACTTGACTTGATCCGAAATGTGTACACCCAAGTGTAGGCGGTCAAGCTGTAGTAATAATCCAGTTAAGTTCGGAGTCGAATCCACAGAGAACTATGATTAGTGTTTTTGAAGTAAGCAGTGACAGAGATCAAGTAACTAGAAACCTTGAGAATTTGAAGTTATGGGATTTCCTGAATAGAATATAATATTCTTTCCAAGAGTTTTCTAGACAAAATATAAGATAAATTCAAATGTGAAACAATCACTCTTTAGCTTGAGGATCAAAAAATGCAGTTAATCATCCGGTTTCTTATACTTGTGTTTTTAACTCAATTAATTTTCGTGTCAATAGCAAGTTAATCGGAAGATAAAGATAGACTGTGACAATTAAGCACATGATTCCGATACCTTTCTAGAAATTAACAAGAATTGTCTGTGCCGAGACTCAAACCCGTCTACAAACAAGCAAGTGTTTCTACAAGGCATCCAACCATGACATTAATGTTCCATTCTTTAGATAATGCACAATAATGGTGACGATTGAAATGTTGTCATGAAGATCTAACCGGGGTACTTGCCTTGAACCAACAAGTCTTTCTATGCAAGAGTCATCCGTGACATAGAAAGATCTCACGGTTATACAAAGTACCTTACCTTTGCTATATACATTTAATCATTCAATGAGCAAGTGAAATATAAAGCATTAAAGCATAAAAGAAATCCACAAATACAAATTTTGGATAATTTATACATATACATCACCTCTCACTAAAGAGTGAATGAGGAATTAATCATTCTTCATTGCTTGGGTAAAGCTAGAAAAGTGAGTGATATTCATCCCTCCAAGTAGAGAACTTACAAAGTAAAGTACAATAAACGAAGAGCCGATCTTCAATGAAGAATGAGTGAATCACGTTCCACCCTTCACGGCTTTGGTAAAGCTCTAGAAAAGTGAAAAAGTTTCACTCTTTTAAGAAAGAAGAAAGCTCAAGCAATGGAAGTGAAAGACATGAACAATAGAAGTTGAAGAGAGCTAGTCACATTTGGATGGTGGCTTCCTCAACCATGAAATGGAGGGTTGCTTCCNTACCCTTCATGACTTTGGTAAAGCTCAATAAAAGTGGAAGAGTTTCAATCCTCTAAGGAAGAAGGAAGCTCAAGCAATGGAAGTGAAAGACATAAACAATGAAAGTAGAAGAAAACTAGTCACTTTTGGAGAGTGGCTTCCTCAACCAACAAATGAACGGTTGCTTCCTCAACCAACAAATGAACTGACTCTCTTGATACAACTAAATATAATATACATCTAAGAGTAATTAAAATGAGTGAGAGTCTAAGCCTCCATACAATCTCTTTACTAGTTCTTGGTGTAGTCTAAGCCTACTAACCAAGCTCTAGCTCCCTACTTTACAAGAGAAAAATTGCACCCCTTGAAGCTACCCTAATGGGAGTATTTATAGGCAAGGAAGGGGAAGGGAGAAAGATAAGAGAGGATGAATGAATAGTATATGCTGCCCAAGTCTAAGTGAAAACCAATTACTCTATAGGCAGTCTGTGGAGGACGTTCGAATGTGAGTTGACATTCGAACATTGTTTCTATTTTGGCTTTATGGATGTTCGAATGTGTCTTCTGTCTTTGCTTTAGGGGTGTTCGAACGNGAACTATTGGGAGTTGGGTCGTGTTTATAGAGGATAGTAACCAAGAAAGAAAGAAAAGAAGGAGAAGAAGAAAGAAAAATGAAAGGCGATGGGGAAAAAGAGGAAAGGGAGAGGATGCCTTATAAAGGCGTCCTCTCGGGTCGATTTGATCGGGTTTTTCCTGACCTGACCCTTTTCTGTGTCGACAGGCACAAATCTCGAAGAGATGTTTTAGGTCCATTAAAAGAATTGTTTTCACTTTTTTGATAAAATCCTCCAAAAATGGTTTCAACCGCTGACCATTAACAGTAAAGATGTTACCATTGAAGGGGTTTTCCACTTCTACTACACTTTTTTGATAGTATAAGGTCTAGTCCACCTTGATTTCAACTTACCAAGAAAGAGGCGGACTCTTGAATTAAACAACAACACTTTTGAAAAGGTTCAAAAGACTTCCGCATAATGTTCTTGTCATGAAAAATTTTCATCCTGGTTTTAGCAATCTTAGTATTTTCATATGCTTTATTTCTCAATTCCTCCAATTCGTTAATCTAAAGTTTCCTTGCTAGTCCGGCCTTGTCTAGGTCAAGGTTCATTGCTTCAATGGACCAGTATGCCCTATGTTCCAATTCAATAGGTCGGTGACAAGGCTTGCCATAGAATAATTGATAAAGTGACATGTCTAAAATTGTTTTAAAAGCAGTGCGATATGCCTAAAATGCATTAGTTAGTTTTGATGACCAATCTTTGCGGTCTGGATTTACTATTTTTTCTAAAATTAATTTGATCTCCTGATTAGCAAATTCAGCCTGTCCACTAATCTGTGGCTGATAAGGGGTTTCAATTTTGTGAAAAATCAAGTAATTTTTCATCAAATTTCAGAAATGACGATTAAAAAAATGAGCACCCCCATCATTTATGATTGATTTTGGAATTTCAAACCGAAAAAAAATATTTTCTTTTAAAAATTTAATCACCGTTTGGTGATCATTATTTCGGCATGGAATTGCCTCAACCCATGTGGACACATAGTCTATGGTCACTAAAATGTATAGATAGTCAAGGTAAGGGGGAAATGGTCTCATAAAATCGATGCCCCAATAGTCAAAAATTTTAATCACTAAAATGGAGTTTAAGAGCATCATGTTTCTTTTTGAAATGCTCCTCAACCTTTGGCATCTATTGCAAGTTAAACAAAAATCATGGACATCTTTGAAAAGTGTAGGCCAGTAAAATCCACACTGCAAGATTTTTCGCAGTGGTNCTCACATACATTTGGATTGCTCTGTTGATGATCTCGGCTTTAGAGTCAAACTCCCTTACCAAGTCAACAACAGCCTCCCCTCTATTTCGCAAATACATCACCCAATTCCTCCTTTCCATTTCTACCAATATACCCAACTCCACAAAATTAATCAACATCACATCACGCTCACACACTATAGCATGGTTTTGGTAAAAATTCTCATACCTGTCAACTTTCAAGGCGCTGGGGATTCGAGTTCGATCATATCTCCTCACTACTGGCCTCCCATTCCTCTCCTCAATCATTTCCTCCATGAAATTGGGCTCTTGAGTTGTGGGGTTACGCCAAGCAAGCATTTTGACCCTTGGAGGCAATGTGTTTTCGGTTTTGAGCTTGTGAGGGTTTTGAAAATCTGAAGTTTTTGGTGAAAATGAGGATTTTTGATATGGGAATGGTCTTGGGATGGGTGATTTTATGTAGAAATGGAGAATGGGGGGTGTTTTGAGGTCTAGGTTTTGAAAAATCGCCCTAAGGTTTTGAGGTTTTTAAAGGGTTTGGGGATTTTGGAATGGGGAAGACGATCCAGGCTTTTATAGCCTAAGAAGTGACGTTCAAACGTGTCTTGAAGGATTTTAAACATATCATTCGAACATGAGTGGCATTTGAACGTGATGAACTCCCAGTATTTTTGAGTTCTGTTAGAGACCAAAGTACTGTAAGCTCTTTTTTTTCGAACGGTCTATTGGTGTTCGAACATTAAGTTCTCGTTCGAACAGTCTATTGGCATTCGAATGTTGAGAGCTCTTAGTACTTCTTGTTTCCATCNGTGAGTGGCATTTGAACGTGGTGAACTCCCAGTATTTTTGAGTTCTGTTAGAGACCAAAGTACTGTAAGCTCTTTTTGTTTGAACGGTCTATTGGTGTTCGAACATTAAGTTCTCGTTCGAACAGTCTATTGGCATTCGAATGTTGAGAGCTCTTAGTACTTCTTGTTTCCATCAAAGGCTTCATCAGAGGTCAAGTACTACAAGCAAGTGATGTTCAAACGTCACTTGGGCGTTCAAACATTGAGTCAAGAATAAAAAATTTCCTACACTACACTATACACAATCAAAGAGTTTATGCACATAAGTTTGAACCAAACATTTCATGGCGTCTCAGGACAAGTCCCTACCCACACGTTAAGTTGGTATTTTGGGACGTTCCTTAGTCGGCCCATATTTTCATTTTAGTCAAAAGAGTTTGTACAAAAAGATTTTTACACTTTTTTTACAAAAATTTGAACCTTTTAGCTTTCATCGCAACAAAGTACCGTTTTCCACAGAGAATAATCTAATCCAAGTCTCCCTCTATATCGGTGTAGTTAAGACAACTAGTGAGTCTTATAATTTCCTCTCTCACAAACCACTTAAGCAAAGTACCGGAATAGCATGGCGTCTCAGGATAATCGATCGAGTGCACGACCAAAAATTGGTTCAGAACACTAATTGTACCTTTTCTCGAGAAAGACTCTACCACACTTTTTACAGGCACCAAGTCTCTTGGCATGACGGTGTTTAACAAAAGTGCTTCTACCACAGAGGGGTTTCGCTTGTTCTTCTCGAATCTCATTCTTTCTTACCAATCTTGTTTTTCTCATGATCACGACATGCATATCAGATGAAAAAGTGCGTAAGACTCCCAGACTAAACAAAAAAGTTTAACATCCATGCTTCCTATATTTTAAGACTCACTATCTGGTTCTTTAACTTCTGTCAGTCACAAAGACGATCAAAGCTAACTCACAGACATAATCATTAATTTGTACAAAATACAAGGCAAGATTCATAATATGATCAAAAATTAACAACAACAACAGCAAAAACAAAAATTTTACGGGCACACAATATGAACTGTTCTCACCCCTCAACCTAAACTGAAAATTATCTCCAATGTTTTGAATTTACTAATATGTTGAGCTTGGAGATGAGGTTGAAAGGTAGAGATCTGTTCATTTGTCGAAACCTACAAGCAAAAATACACAAATCAACCATCTCTACGCAGATCTGAGTTTCCACTAGGATGAAAACCCTGGATTTTGAGTGTAGACAGAAGAAGAAGAGTCATATACAAATAGAGTAAACACATGCAGATCATAAGACAAAGGACTGGGTCTTCAGGTAATATGGCCATAGAACTATTGGGAGTTGGGTCGTGTTTATAGAGGATAGTAACCAAGAAAGAAAGAAAAGAAGGAGAAGAAGAAAGAAAAATGAAAGGCGATGGGGAAAAAGAGGAAAGGGAGAGGATGCCTTATAAAGGCGTCCTCTCGGGTCGATTTGATCGGGTTTTTCCTGACCTGACCCTTTTCTGTGTCGACAGGCACAAATCTCGAAGAGATGTTTTAGGTCCATTAAAAGAATTGTTTTCACTTTTTTGATAAAATCCTCCAAAAATGGTTTCAACCGCTGACCATTAACAGTAAAGATGTTACCATTGAATGGGTTTTCCACTTCTACTACACTTTTTTGATAGTATAAGGTCTAGTCCACCTTGATTTCAACTTACCAAGAAAGAGGCGGAGTCTTGAATTAAACAACAACACTTTTGAAAAGGTTCAAAAGACTTCCGCATAATGTTCTTGTCATGAAAAATTTTCATCCTGGTTTTAGCAATCTTAGTATTTTCATATGCTTTATTTCTCAATTCCTCCAATTCGTTAATCTAAAGTTTCCTTGCTAGTCCGGCCTTGTCTAGGTCAAGGTTCATTGCTTCAATGGACCAGTATGCCCTATGTTCCAATTCAATAGGTCGGTGACAAGGCTTGCCATAGAATAATTGATAAAGTGACATGTCTAAAATTGTTTTAAAAGCAGTGCGATATGCCTAAAATGCATTAGTTAGTTTTGATGACCAATCTTTGCGGTCTGGATTTACTATTTTTTCTAAAATTAATTTGATCTCCTGATTAGCAAATTCAGCCTGTCCACTAATCTATGGCTGATAAGGGGTTTCAATTTTGTGAAAAATCAAGTAATTTTTCATCAAATTTCAGAAATGACGATTAAAAAAATGAGCACCCCCATCATTTATGATTGATTTTGGAATTTCAAACCGAAAAAAAATATTTTCTTTTAAAAATTTAATCACCGTTTGGTGATCATTATTTCGGCATGGAATTGCCTCAACCCATGTGGACACATAGTCTATGGTCACTAAAATGTATAGATAGTCAAGGTAAGGGGGAAATGGTCTCATAAAATCGATGCTCCAATAGTCAAAAATTTTAATCACTAAAATGGAGTTTAAGAGCATCATGTTTCTTTTTGAAATGCTCCTCAACCTTTGGCATCTATTGCAAGTTAAACAAAAGTCATGGACATCTTTGAAAAGTGTAGGCCAGTAAAATCCACACTGCAAGATTTTTCGCAGTGGTTTTCGTTGATGAAAAATGGTCATTACATGCTTCAGAATGACAAAATATTATTACCTATCTGCTTTCTTAAGTAGGGATGTAATGTCTTATGATTTGATCCTTATAGTACTTAAATAAATACGGATCTTCCCAAAAGAAGTTACGAACCTCCCTCAGAAATATTTTTTTGTCCATGGGGGTGAAGGACAGAGGGAGTGTTCCAATAGCAAGGAAATTAGCAATATCAGCATACCATAGGGTCTCATCAATTATGAATAGTTGTTCTTCGGGGAATTTTCCATTGATTGGCAATCTATCTTCATGAAAGTTATACGTCAATCTGGACAGATGGTCTGCCACCACATTTTCAACACCCTTTTTATCCTTAATGACCAGGTCAAACTCTTGGAGTAAGAGTATCCATCTTAAGAGCCTAGACTTAGCATCCTTCTTTGTGAGCAAGAATTTTAGGGTTGCATGGTCAATGAATACAATAACAGAAGAACCAACAAGAGAGAAACAAAATTTTTCCAAAGCCAAAACTACAACAAGCAATTCTTTATCAATTGTTGAATAATTCATTTAAGCATCGTTCAAAGTTTTGCTTGCATAGAAAATCACCTGTGGTTTCTTATCCTTTCTTTGCCCAAACATAGCACCTACAACATAATCACTTGCATCATACATTAGTTCAAAGGGTAAAGTCTAGTCATGGGGCTACATTATTAGGGTAGAAATTAACATGTCTTTAAGCCTATCAAAAGCTTTTTGCCATGCTTCATTCCAATCAAAGATTACGTCCTGACTCAGAAGATGACACAGGGGTTTTCCTATGGTGCTGAAATCTTTTATGAATCTCATGTAAAAGCTTGCATGTCCTAGGAATGATCGGACATCCTTTACAGTTTTGGGAGCAGACAAATTCTCAATCAGATCTATTTTTTCTTTGTCAACTTTCATGCCCTCAGACGACACAATGTGACCAAAGACAATACCTTGTGTTACCATAAAGTGGCATTTCTCCCAATTAAGTACTAGATTGGCCTCCTGACATTTTATCAACACCTTTTGTAGGTTGGCCAGACACAAATCAAATGAGTCACCAAAGACAGAGAAGTCATCCATGAATACTTCCAAAAAATTCTCGACCATGTCACCGAACACGCTTAGCATGCATCTCTGGAATTTTGCAGGAGCGTTACAAAAGTCCAAATGGCATCCTTTTGAATGCAAAGATGTCAAAGGGACATGTGAATGTGATTTTCTCCTGATCATTTAGTGCTATCTCAATTTAATTGTACTCAAAATATCCATCTAGGAAACAGTAAAATTCATTGCCTGCAATTCTCTCCAGAACCTGGTCAAGAAAGGGAAGAGGGAAATGGTCTTTCCTAGTCACCAAATTGAGTTTTTGATAGTCGATACACATTCACCATCCTGAGACGACTCGACTTGGTACTAGTTCATTTGCCTCATTTCTGACCACTATGACCCTAGACTTTTTAGGCACAACTTGGGTTGGACTAACCCATTTGCTATCGGAGATGGGAAAGATTATCCCTACAGTTAAGAGTTTAAGCACTTTCATTCTCACAACTTCCTTCATGTGAGGGTTCATTCGTCGCTGCATTTGACAAGAGGGTTTTGAATCCTCTTCCAAGTATATGGCATAATTGTAGATCAACGGACTTATACCTTTCAATTCAGCGATGGTCCACCCAATGGTGCTTTTACGGCTTTTAAGAACTTCAATTAGTTTAGACTCCTGTAAGTCTGTAAGCTTAGATGAAATTACCACTAGGTATGACTCATTTTCTCCTAGGAATGCATATTTAAGGTCAGATGGGTCATATCGGGAGGGGTCCTACAATATCCATGCCCCATTAAGATAATGGCTAGGGACTTGTTAATAAGTTGAGATCTCCAGCTGGTTGTCAGATAATGGGAGCGAATTTCTAACATTTATCACACTTTTGAACGTAGTTTTTGGCATCTTTCTGCATGTATGGGCACCAGTATCCTTTGTACATCACTCGGTATGTGAGGGATCTCCCTGCTGTATGACTCTCACATATACCCTCATGAATCTCATAGAGCAAAGACTCTATCTTGTCCTCGGGGACACACAACAAATACAGCCCTGAGAAGGATCTTCTATATAACTATTGATGGACAGATATCTAGAACCTAGGAGCCTTAAGTTTGACCTTTCTAGCTTCCTTAATGTCCTCGGGGAGTGCTCCTTCCCTTAAATATGCAATTATGAGATTCATCCATCCCGAAGAAACTCTTTGTAATTGTGTCAGTAACACTTGCTCGGCTTTATTTCTCTTATATTCGGGCTCTCTCGAATTTTGATGACAATACACCGAATGATCTTAGATCCCAATGCTGAGGCTAGGTAGGCTAATGTGTCGGCATGGGTGTTGTGATCCCTTAAAATCTGGGAGACTTCCACCTTCTCTAATTTCTCAATTCTAGAGTTTGCCTTCTGATGGTAGCCTTCATCTTGCTGTCTTGAAACTCAAAGTTGTCATTGATCTAATTTGCTACCAGGTGGGAGTCGTAGAAAATATGGATGTGCCTAATCCCGATCGAATACGCAATATCGTGCCTTGCCAACATCATCTCATACTCAGCCTCATTATTAGATGTTTTGAATCCCAATCTGATGGCTCGCTCTATTATGAATCCTCCGGAACTAAACAATACTACACCTATCCCTGCCCCCTGGGCGTTTGAAGACCCATCAACATGAAGGCTCCAGAGGCCGTCATCAAATGCTTTCACTTTTTGTGGGGGCTCGGACGTACAGAACTCGACAATAAAATCGGGAAGGACCTTCCCTTTGATCGAAGTACAGGGCTTGTACCTTATTTCTAACTCTCCAAGTTCCACGGCCCACTTAGCAACCCTTCCTAACAGTTTGGCCTTATGCAGAATGGGCATTAGAGGTCGATCAGTCAAAACTTCAATGGCGTGTGTCTGGAAATAATGCCTGAGTTTTGTCACCGAAACCACCAATGCCAGAACAAGTTTCTCCATTGGCAAGTATCGTGTTTCGGCGTCAAGCAAGGTCTTGTTCACGAAGTAGATGGGCCTTTGTGCCCCCTCACTTTCTTTGACTTGGGCTCCAATAACGACTCCTTCTAAGATGTACAAGTATAGGTTGAGTACTTCCCCCACCGGTAGAACAGACAGGGTTGGGGGATGTTTCAAGTACTCTTTAATCCCCTCAAGTGCTCGGCCGCATTCCTCATCCCAAGTTCCCTTTGCTGCCCCTTTTAGTATGGCGAAGAACAGTTTGCACCTATCAGAGGACTTGGAGATGAATCGGTTGTGGGCCGCTAGCATTCCGAGTAGTTTCTGGATATCTTGGTAGTTCTCATCACCTGAATGTTCTGCACGGCCTATATTTGCTCATGGTTGATTTCAATGCCCCTGCGGGTGACTAAGTACCCCAAGAATTTGCCCAAGCTTACTTTGAATGCACACTTCGAGGCATTAAGTTTCAGACCGTAGCTTTGGAGTATAGCAACTGTGGTCCCGAGATCCCAGAGGTGGTCACAACTCTCCCTGCCTTTCACTAGCATATCGTCAATGTAAACCTCCATAGTCACGTCGAGCTGCTGTTTTAAAATCTTGTTCATCAAGCGTTGATAAGTGGCACCGACATTCTTCAATTCGAACGAATCACCATATAGCAATAAATCCCTTGGGGTGTAATGAATGTTGTTTTCTCCTGATCTGATTCATGTAAGAGAATTTGGTGGTAGCCTACCTGAGCATCCATGAAAAAAATGTGTTTGTGACCCGTAGTCGCATCTACCAGTTGATTGACTTTCGGCAATGGATACTCATCCTTAGGGCACGCCTTGTTCAAGTCAATGAAATTCATGTAAACTCGCCATTTTTCCTCATTTTTCTTAGCACACACCGTGTTGGGTAACCATTGAGAGAACTGCACTTTTCTAATAGACCTTGCCCCTAACAATCTATCCATTTCTTTATCTACGGCCTTGAAGGAGGGGTCCACATGGAGCCAATGAGTCATTACCTCGCCACTTATTCCCGTCATCTAGGCAAGAGTCCATGCAAAGATGTCGGCATTTTTACGCAGGAATTCTATCATGTCAAATTTCTCAGCACCGACTAGTGACGCACCTATCAAAAAGTATCTCTCCTCATCTTGGGGATTTAGGAAAACTTTTACCAAGGCCTCTATGGAACGGTCAGCCGGTTCTGTAATGGGTTTATCCACCCTAGGCTGACTAAACTATGATTACTATTTAGCCACAAATGCTTCGGGATCGCACTCCTGAGCTTGGCCACGAATCTTGGTCTTCACTGCAGCGTAAAAATAGTTTTTTGACAATTCTTGATTGCCACGAATCTCCATGATACCTCCTAGAGTGGAAAACTTGTTCTTCTGATAATAGGACGAGTGCACCGCCTTCATCGTATGTAATCATGTCCCGCCCATTATGGCATTATACAGCGAGTCAAAATCTATCCCCAAAATTCCACTGGGACAGCAACAATCCCAGCGCAAATCATAAGAGTGATTTTTTCAAGGGGAAGGGAGCTAGAGCCATTGAATACAATGAGGGGGGGTCCTTAAGGGTTTCATGCCTTTCTAAGTGAACCCCATCTTGCGAAAGAGGTCATCATACATTACCTCGGACGAGCTACCCGAGTCCACCAAAATACTCTTAACATCATACTTGTCGACTCGCATGGTGATTACCAAGGCGTCTTCATGCGGGAGTACTAACCCGCCTAGGTAGGCATCAAAAAAGCAAATGACCTCGACGTCATGTCGAGGCCTCTTGAGGACTATTCCCCACATCTATTTTCCTCCACCGTCACTGTTTGCGAGACCCTCTGGAGGTCAGCTCAGAGGAAGTCATACGTCGGTCTCTCAACGGTGCAATCGTGTATGACTTCGATCACAGTTGCTGCTTCATGAGGCGCATCGACCCCTTCCCCCGCCGAGCCTCCAAAAGGTCTCCTTTAAATAAACTCCCCTAGATGCCCATCTCGGACCAACTACTCAAGTAAAGACTTGTACACCCTACAATCTTCAGTTAGATGCTCCACGTCCCGATGATAAGAGCACCGAGACGTGGAGTCTCTCATAGAAGGGTCTCCTTGCATCTTCGACAGCCACTTAAAGAAAGGCTTCCCTTTTATCTTATTCAACATCTTGTAGATGCATTCCTTGAAAATCATATTCACCCCTTGAAAGGATAAGAGATTTTGTGGCAGGACGAGTGCCCCTCTCCTTGCAGGTGGCTCCTTCTCCTTCTCCTTCTTCCTCGGCACCAGGACCTTACTCTTAGACATTATGGATTCTTCCTCCACCCGGACATATTTGTTTATCTGAGCCATCAGGTTTTTCATATCTCCAGGGGCTCTCTTAGTAAGAGATGTATAGAGATTGGTGTGTCTGGACAATCCCAGCCGAAACGTTGCACTGCCATTACTTCCTAACAGGCCTCGACTTCGTTGACTTCTTCCCAATACCTGATTGCGTACTGCCGAAGGAACTCTCCACCCCTCCGTTTGAGCGTTAGCAATGTGACAATGCCTTTCGGCCTTTTATTGTTGGTAATGAATCAAGCAGTGAAAAGCTTGGTCATTTGCTTCCAAGACCTGATGCTCTCTGGGGCCAAGTTTTCGTACCACTTCATCTTAGTGTCACCCAAACTCATGGGAAAAACTTGGCATAAAAGCCTTTGGTAAGTGTCATAAATGGACATCAACTTCTTGTATTATCGCAAGTGTCTCTCGGGATCCGTTCTCCCATCATAAACCTTGAATCGGGGAATTGTAAATGTTTTTGGGATCTCGATCTCCCGGATTGCCTGTACGAACGGGGAAATGATCTACTCTTCATCTTCATCTCCCTCGGGTCTAGGTCTCCTGCGCTTAGCGTCTAGACATGCTCAAAGGTCCCCTCAGGTTTTCTCTTCTCCAAGCCCCCTCGCGATGGACTCTATATAGGATTCGGCAACCATGGCACCTCCAGGCAGTCCATGGTCGAGATCCCACCGAGACAGGCTTGCCCTATGGTGATCCCACTTTGATCCTTCCTCGGGGGGGANATGGTTGATTTCAATGCCCCTGCGGGTGACTAAGTACCCCAAGAATTTGCCCAAGCTTACTTTGAATGCACACTTCGAGGCATTAAGTTTCAGACCGTAGCTTTGGAGTATAGCAACTGTGGTCCCGAGATCCCAGAGGTGGTCACAACTCTCCCTGCCTTTCACTAGCATATCGTCAATGTAAACCTCCATAGTCACGTCGAGCTGCTGTTTTAAAATCTTGTTCATCAAGCGTTGATAAGTGGCACCGACATTCTTCAATTCGAACGAATCACCATATAGCAATAAATCCCTTGGGGTGTAATGAATGTTGTTTTCTCCTGATCTGATTCATGTAAGAGAATTTGGTGGTAGCCTACCTGAGCATCCATGAAAAAAATGTGTTTGTGACCCGTAGTCGCATCTACCAGTTGATTGACTTTCGGCAATGGATACTCATCCTTAGGGCACGCCTTGTTCAAGTCAATGAAATTCATGTAAACTCGTCATTTTTCCTCATTTTTCTTAGCACACACCGTGTTGGGTAACCATTGAGAGAACTGCACTTTTCTAATAGAGCTTGCCCCTAACAATCTATCCATTTCTTTATCTACGGCCTTGAAGGAGGGGTCCACATGGAGCCAATGAGTCATTACCTCGCCACTTATTCCCGTCATCTAGGCAAGAGTCCATGCAAAGATGTCGGCATTTTTACGCAGGAATTCTATCATGTCAAATTTCTCCGCACCGACTAGTGACGCACCTATCAAAAAGTATCTCTCCTCATCTTGGGGATTTAGGAAAACTTTGAACAAGGCCTCTATGGAACGGTCAGCCGGTTCTGTAATGGGTTTATCCACCCTAGGCTGACTAAACTATGATTGCTATTTAGCCACAAATGCTTCGGGATCGCACTCCTGAGCTTGGCCGCGAATCTTGGTCTTCACTGCAGCGTAAAAATAGCTTTTTGACAATGCTTGATTGCCACGAATCTCCATGATACCTCCTAGAGTGGAAAACTTGTTCTTCTGATAATAGGACGAGTGCACCGCCTTCATCGTATGTAATCATGTCCCGCCCATTATGGCATTATACAGCGAGTCAAAATCTATCCCCAAAATTCCACTGGGACAGCAACAATCCCAGCGCAAATCATAAGAGTGATTTTTTCAAGGGGAAGGGAGCTAGAGCCATTGAATACAATGAGGGGGGGTCCTTAAGGGTTTCATGCCTTTCTAAGTGAACCCCATCTTGCGAAAGAGGTCATCATACATTACCTCGGACGAGCTACCCGAGTCCACCAAAATACTCTTAACATCATACTTGTCGACTCGCATGGTGATTACCAAGGCGTCTTCATGCGGGAGTACTAACCCGCCTAGGTAGGCATCAAAAAAGCAAATGACCTCGACGTCATGTCGAGGCCTCTTGAGGACTATTCCCCACATCTATTTTCCTCCACCGTCACTGTTTGCGAGACCCTCTGGAGGTCAGCTCAGAGGAAGTCATACGTCGGTCTCTCAACGGTGCAATCGTGTATGACTTCGATCACAGTTGCTGCTTCATGAGGCGCATCGACCCCTTCCCCCGCCGAGCCTCCAAAAGGTCTCCTTTAAATAAACTCCCCTAGATGCCCATCTCGGACCAACTACTCAAGTAAAGACTTGTACATCCTACAATCTTCAGTTAGATGCTCCACGTCCCGATGATAAGAGCACCGAGACGTGGAGTCTCTCATAGAAGGGTCTCCTTGCATCTTCGACAGCCACTTAAAGAAAGGCTTCCCTTTTATCTTATTCAACATCTTGTAGATGCATTCCTTGAAAATCATATTCACCCCTTGAAAGGATAAGAGATTTTGTGGCAGGACGAGTGCCCCTCTCCTTGCAGGTGGCTCCTTCTCCTTCTCCTTCTTCCTCGGCACCAGGACCTTACTCTTAGACATTATGGATTCTTCCTCCACCCGGGCATATTTGTTTATCTGAGCCATCAGGTTTTTCATATCTCCAGGGGCTCTCTTAGTAAGAGATGTATAAAGATTGGTGTGTCTGGACAATCCCAGCCGAAACGTTGCACTGCCATTACTTCCTAACAGGCCTCGACTTCGTTGACTTCTTCCCAATACCTGATTGCGTACTGCCGAAGGAACTCTCCACCCCTCCGTTTGAGCGTTAGCAATGTGACAATGCCTTTCGGCCTTTTATTGTTGGTAATGAATCAAGCAGTGAAAAGCTTGGTCATTTGCTTCCAAGACCTGATGCTCTCTGGGGCCAAGTTTTCGTACCACTTCATCTTAGTGTCACCCAAACTCATGGGAAAAACTTGGCATAAAAGCCTTTGGTAAGTGTCATAAATGGACATCAACTTCTTGTATTATCGCAAGTGTCTCTCGGGATCCGTTCTCCCATCATAAACCTTGAATCGGGGAATTGTAAATGTTTTTGGGATCTCGATCTCCCGGATTGCCTGTACGAACGGGGAAATGATCTACTCTTCATCTTCATCTCCCTCGGGTCTAGGTCTCCTGCGCTTAGCGTCTAGACATGCTCAAAGGTCCCCTCAGGTTTTCTCTTCTCCAAGCCCCCTCGCGATGGACTCTATATAGGATTCGGCAACCATGGCACCTCCAGGCAGTCCATGGTCGAGATCCCACCGAGACAGGCTTGCCCTATGGTGATCCCACTTTGATCCTTCCTCGGGGGGGGAGCTTTCCCCAACTTCGTGGGTCGCGCCTCTCGACCATGTGCATGCTCTTCTCGGGGGCATCTAGCTTCACGCCCATGGAATTAGCTCGACTGAAACTCTGGTCTTCATGCGTATTGCTTTGCCAACTAGCATTCCCCGACTACTCGAAATCATCGAGTCGATGTTGCATCTGGGCGTTATCCTTCTCAAGTTGCTTGATGCATTTCCCCATTCTTTTTTCCACCAATTCAATGATCTTACGAGCCAAGAGGCCTTGATTAATGGGGAACGTTTGCTACAAGGCATGTTCGCCTCCATCTAATTGGCTCAAGGGTCCGACTCCATAACTATTGGGAGTCGAGTAGCTTCTGCGTTTCTCACGTGTAAACTCCCTCCCCCATCACATCGGGATCGTTTGTTCACCATGATGCAATTGCTACAGGAAAATTTTCGTATTTTCTCACATACGGCACAAAATTGCACGGGGGATTTTCTACAATAGATTGAGATAGCAATCCTTGCGATAATAAACCTGAAACAACCACAAGGTCAAAAAAAGGGTCAGGTGAAGACCCGATTTATCCCCTCTGAAGCTTAAGTCAGTATAAGTTTGGAGGCTAAGACACAATGCTTCTTTTCTCTCAATTTAGTTTTGCATACCTTTGTTTATTTTCTTAAAAAATATTTATACCTAAATTAGCAATGAGTGCAAAGGTTTGAAGCCTCATCTCATCATTTAATGTCTTGCACTCTTACATATGCACAATGGGTATTTTCACTCAAATCTTCATACCTTTAATGCGTTGGTGATAGGACAAGTGCTCGGGGTCATGCCGAGCACTTATGGCTATCCCCAGGTACTTGAGTTCCTCTGATCAGCGCTTGACACCTACTCTCGAGCGTTCAATATTCCAGAAACAGTGCCTCGGGGTGAGCCGAGAAGGTAAGCTCAGCGGAATAGCCATTAATGCTTCATAATAATGATTGTAGGTTTGGGTCTCAAGGATACATGGGCTCATTAATAGCCTTGTTTCAGTCACTTCGTCATAAATGCGGTGTCAAGTCGTCTTAAATGCTAGTGTCAGTCTGTGTACTCGACTCCTCCAAGCCAATACTTCTCGGCGCCTTTTGAGTTTCATAACAACTACATCTTTACACGTGTCAATTTGGGAGCTGCTGGACTGTTTAGAGTCTCGTCACAAATCTATGAATGAGTGCTCTCTTGCGAAACTTGGTCGTCTTCTCCAATAAGACGTTACTTCAAATCTGTTGATTCTGTGTGGCGATTGCTCCGGATTTGCGGATTTCTCCGATGATTGCTTCAAATATGTATACCAGATCTGTCTTTTTGGATCTTTTTTTTTTCGTGTCAGATCTGTTGATTTTTGTTTTTCTATCTAAGCTTTGATTTTTTTTATCTGTTATTTTTGGATCAACTGATTTCTCCAACCATTTTGTGTTGCTATCTATTTGTGTTAGATCTGATGGCTTCAAGGTTTTAAGACCATTTTTTGTTCATTTTCGAATATGTGGAAGTGTTTACTGTTGAATACAACTAAATAAATTGGGAATTTTTTTTTTGGGCATTTTATCAAGTTTAATATATTAAAAAAATTTATATGAAACACTTAATCCTATCTAACAAACAAGTTCTACGATACAAAAATATCAAAACATATTTTTCTTAAATTTTTTTATAAAACATATTTTCAGATACTATTTTTTTATATGTGATACAAATAAGTCCTAAACTCTTTTCTACCTTTCTTTCTCCTAATCTTGCCATAATTTATTTTTGCTAGGGTAATTTATTTAATGACGAAGTTAGAATTTGAATCTTATTTTTATATATTTTTGTCTTTTTATTAATTACATTACTTATTTTTATCATAAGTTAAATTATTTAATTTTTTATAATTTGTGGCTTCTATATAATAAGGAAAGCATGAGTTTGAATCTTATTTCCATTTTTATCACACGGATTTAATATTATATTATAATTTCAGACATGAATTATGATAAAGTTACAATTCAAAAGGAAGAAATTATAACTGCTCAAGTGAAGTCCATGATCGATCAAAAGGACTATAATCAATCACAGATATATATGATTGATCATGCATTTTCCCTGAATAATTATAACTTCTCCCTTATGAATTATAACTTCTTTATCAATTTTAATCTATTATGATCGATCATGACTTTTAAAAATTATAACTTCTAATTTAATCTTAAATGATCGTAAATTTTGATATGGTACCAAATAGGTACGATAGTCTTTCCCTTATAATAGAGTTGTGTTTAAAGTAAAAATAATGATTAATGAGTACTGCAATTGAATGGACGATTTCATAAATTAATTAATGCACACGTGCGTTGCACGTGAACTATTTTAAATAAAAAATATTATATATTAAAATTAAATAATCTAGGACCATATGTTCATTCTATTCCATGATCCAAATTCAACATTTGCCTAGAAAAAATAAAATTTAGAAATTTTTATACGATATTCATTGTCAATTTGATGATACAGAACTAAAAAAAAAGTTGATGCCTCGTGGAAATTAATAAAATACACCACGATAGTTAAAACTCTTCTTTCGGTCTTTTGACTATCATGATACTTTTTCTCAAAAAAATATTTGAATTTACTAAATTTTGAGTATGAATAGATTAAGTCTATTGATATACCCATTCTCTCTCATGGTCTTTGTCAACCCATGCAGAATAAAATAATCAAATTTAATTATCTAAATTCAATTATTGAGACATGAGAATCGAAACAATAATTAAACTTAAAATATTGGAATCTAATTATTGCAAAATGCAAATTCAAAATTTGTTCAATTATCAGTAATAGATTTAAATACATGATTAAAAAATTAACTCAACAAAGTATTATCTCAATATTTTTGAGTTAGCTATATAAATCCTAGATGCACCTTGTAATCATATTTTGATTTGCTCAAATACACCCACAAGCCAATGCTTGATTTGCAACCCACATTTCAATTTGTGTTTAATATTTATCTAAAAACTATTAGTAAATTTTGTATTCTTCAATTTCTTCATAAAACAAATGGTCCTTCTTATACCTACTTGAAACATTGTGAATGTTGTGCCACAACTTTTATGAAGAAGTTTTTTGATTTTTTGTCGTGCTTAGAATAGTAATAAAAAGCTTATTTAGATGTTCACTTCGCAGTTACGCATTTTATAATATTCATTACTCACTCAAAAAATAATTGAAAAAAAATGACAAAAAATCAATATCAATATCAATAGTACACCAAAAAACTTGAAAACCAACGTCTACTTGAATGCTCAAATCAACGGCCACTTAAAATATATTAATTTTGAATGCTCAAATCAACGGCCACTTAAAATATATTAATTCTCGTCCTCTCTTTTTATTATCACAGTTTTTGTTTTCGATTGTGGTGAATTACTATCATGCTTACAAACATAAAGCAAATGAATGCTTCAAAGTTTAAAGTCAACAATAAAAAGGAGTATTACTTTCCAACTTAAATTTGGGTGTCTCTTTCAAAATTTACATATTACTACTCCATCACTTTATCGGCTTCCAAATTAAAACCAAAAGCTAATAAAGATGAAAAAAAAAAAACATAGTATGTTGTCATCTTCATTTTCAAGAAGAACATCATTGCTCAAGTTTGATATCCAACAAAAAATTATGAGCTCCTTTTTTCATTCATTTTGATGGGTTGGCCAAATCGAACAAGAAAAACAACTTCTAAAAATTCAATGGCGAGGTGAAAGAAATTGGTTCTTCATCATATATACTTGCTTTTGAGGAACATTTGTTTTTTAGATTTGACTTATAACTGTTGCTTCTCAAGTGTCAAGTTAGTGAATGTGCTCTCCTTTATTTTGCTCTTGATTACTCTTTGATTTATAAGAAAATGGCTGCACTCCCCACATGCAATAGGCCAAAAGTCTAAGTCCAACTAATGCAAAAATAGCCCACGTAACCAACAATAGTTTGGAACATTTCTCATTGGAACAATTCAAACAAATTAATTGATTGGTGACTAAGTTTCAAGACATTGTAAAGTTGTTTCCCAGTTTCATATCGTTTCTTAAGGCAAGAAAAACTTGGCTTCTTCACTACCATCAATCTGAAACACACAATAGATATAAATTATAAAAATTGTCAAAATCAAGAATTGTACACGATAAAAAAAAAATTAACAAGGTAATGAAAAGAAAAATAGGAAAATAGGAAAAGAAAAGAAAAGAATAGTGCTAAAAAAAACTATAGTTTATTTGTTGTATTTTGTTAATTGAAAGTTGCAATCAGATAATGAACAAATTNTGGTGTGAAGTTGTCTTAAATGCTAGTGTCAGTCTGTGTACTCGACTCCTCCAAGCCAATACTTTTTGACACCTTTTGGATTTCATAACAACTACATCTTTACACGTGTCAATTTGGGAGCTGCTGGGCTGTTTAGAGTCTCGTCACAAATCTATGAATGAGTGCTCTCTTGCGAAACCTGGTCGTCTTCTCCAATAAGACGTTACTTCAAATCTGTTGATTCTGTGTGGCGATTGCTCCGGATTTGCGGATTTCTCCGATGATTGCTTCAATATGTATACCAGATCTGTCTTTTTGGATCTTTTTTTTTTTCGTGTCAGATCTGTTGATTTTTGTTTTTCTATCTAAGCTTTGATTTTTTTTATCTGTTATTTTTGGATCAACTGATTTCTCCNGTTAAGAATCCGGGAAAAAAAAATGTGCTTTTACAATCGTATGCATTTATTTAAAAATATTAAAATCGTAATTTGAATAAAGGGTAATCTCAATTTAAATTTAAAAAAATCACTTAAATCTTAATTTGTATCTTTAAAATATTAATTTATATCATAAAAGNCTCGTCCTCTCTTTTTATTATCACAGCTTTTTTTTTCGATTGTGGTGAATTACTACCATGCTTACAAACATAAAGCAAATGAATGCTTCAAAGTTTAAAGTCAACAATAAAAAGGAGTATTACTTTCCAACTTAAATTTGGGTCTCTTNCTTTAAAATATTAATTTATATCATAAAAGATATAAATTTGTATCAATATGCACATAGGGTTAACTTCGTCCATTTTATCGTTAAAAAACTTTGGACTACTTTTAAATTGTACCCTTCAAAATTTAGGTATTTCATATTTACGATCAATATTCATTTATTAATGATCGTTAAATAGCTTTTTTGTTATAGTTAGATACTAATTTTTTGTTTGTCCGATCAAATTAAAGTTAGATATGAATAAAACAACTGTAGACAGAAAATAATTATTTAACGAGAATTATAGTTAAAAAATAAATATTTTTTTAATTTTAAAAAAATATTTAAATAATATTTTATTAATTATCGTAAATGTGAAATATATAACACAAGATAATTGACTCGACACAAAAATGTAATGATACGATAAAATTGAGAGTTATATAACAAATATTAATGAATAGAATTCTTTTTTAATCATAAATGTAAACAATTTAAACTTTGAAGGGTGTAATTTATAATTAATATAAATTTTTTTAACTACAAAATAGACGATAGTTAGTCTCATGTGTACAGTAATACATATTTATATCTTTTAAAAAATAAATTAATATTTTTAAATTTTGAGGGTCTAAATTAAAATTGGAGTGATATTTTGTGATCAGTTGAGATTAGCGCTAATATATACTTTTAATTTAAGGAAATACAAAACTCACAGTAAGTTGACAACTAATTTAAAAGTCAGAGTGATAAAGTTGCAAAACCACCGGAAGTTTGACTCGTGATAGCATGAGCATTAAATTGAGTACTGCAATTGAATTGAATGGACGTTTCATAAATGAGGTTGATGATCAGGGAAAAAAGAGAGAATAATTTTTCACCTTAAAAGATTTAAATTGTTTTATATACTTTAAAAATTAAAATTTTTATTTTACATTTTAATATATTAAAAATAGTATAATATAACAATTATATAAAGTTTTGTTACTTATTCTATTAAAAATCTTCTTATTTATATTGATGGACTGAATAACAAAAATTAATGGAAAGACTCTATTATAATACTTTTAATAAATTGAAAGTATAATGTAGAACTTTCCAAAAAAAAAAAAAAA